>SJYV01035140.1:286024-348570 GCA_006410875.1 Neotragus pygmaeus | reverse complement strand
CTTAGCAGCAGCATCCAACCATCTCATCCTCTGTTGCCCTCTTCTCCTCCTGCCCTCAACCTTTCCCAGCATCAGGGTCTTTTCTACCATGTCGGCTCTCCGCATCAGTTAGCCAAAGTATTGAAGCTTCAGCTTCACCATCAGTCCTTCAAGTGAATATTCAGGGTTGATTTCTTTTAGGATTGACTAGTTTGATCTCCTTGCTCTCCAAGGGACTCTCAAGAGTCTTCTCCACACCACAGCTCAAAAGCGTTGATTCTTTGGCACTCAGAAGAGTAGAATGCTCTGGCCTATTTTAAATGGTTCCTTCTCCTCTCCCCTAGCCTGAAGCACTAGGGGATTTTTCTCCAAAATTTACTATGAGAACATGGTTAAGCTCCTGAAGGTAAACTTACAATATTGCAAAGGTCCCCCTGTGACAGGGATTTCCTAGAGTGTTTAATTCTCAGACTGGTACATGCCGAGCCTCCAGCAATTTGCCAATTAGAGTGCTGGTGTTCCTATGCCTGTGCTGGCCTCCAGGTGATTTCCATTTGTGAGTCTTCAGGGAAGCTGGGACTTCCTGTATTCATTTGACTGTCTCTCCAGGCTGCAGTTTGCCTTGTGTCCTCATGCTGCTTTCAGATCCTAGAAATGTTATTGATTTTTCAGTCTGTTCAGCTTTTTACTTGGTAGGATGAAGTGGCGACTTCTTTTTTTAATTTATTTTAAAGTGAAAGTGAAGTCGCTCAGTCATGTCTGACTCTTTGCGAACCCATGGACAGTAGCCCACCAGACTTATCCGTCATGGGATTCTCCAGGCAAGAATACTGGAGTGGGTTGCNTTTTTTAAGTGGGGATAATCTTGAAGGAGAAAACAATGTTTGTGGTTGATTCTAAGAAGTTGTGGATTAGGAGTCTGAGAGGGAAGACTCACCTGTCTTTCATTCTGTTCTTTTATTGCTTCAGAAAAGGAGAGGGAGAGAGAATGAAATCAAGCACACCTCTGTAGAGCCTTGCTGCTAGTCACAAGGAACAGACAGTTCAGTTAATGGTTGTGAAACAGGAAGGAAGGGGACAGGGCACAACCTTTAAAAAAAATGACAGAGCTGTTGTGGATACAAAAAAAAAAAAAACTGGTTAGAACCTATTAGGCCCAAGATGGCAGGAGATTTGACTCCCAGTAGACTTTGAGCCTCATAATGACTCATGGTGTTACATCAGCATATGCTGAATGACACACCCACAGGCGTCATGACAGTCCTGAGGCTGACCATAAAAGGCAAAAAGGGGACAGTGGCCCAAATCCTGGAAATCCCACCTCTCCTCCAAAATAATTGAAAAAAATCCCCTTGCTTCTTAGCCTATGAAATTACCCAACCCTTAAAACCAACCACCCCGTATTCCAGGGCCACTCTTGCCTTATGAAACAGACCACATTCTGTCTATAGAATGTGCATCTCCCTAAAAGACCTACTTCTTACCATCACTTTGTCTCTTACTGAATTCTTTCTGCACCGAGACATAAAGAAAAGAACCTGAGTTTCATTAAGTCCTGACACCAAATGTGTGTGCATGCATGCTCCACTTCAGTTGTGTCTGACTGTTTGCGATCCAGTGGTCTGTAGCCCACCAGGCTCCTCTGTCCATGACACCAAGTGAGTGATTCTATTTAAAAGGCAGTGGACTCAAGTCCCAATCTGAGTTGTGCAATTTCAGTTTCAGTGCTTTTCTAAGTTGAGGAAGATGCAAGAATCCTGGTTCCTAAAGAATTTCTCCTGGAAATATCTAACTGTCTGAAGCCCGGTTCTGCCAGTTCTCTCAGAGCACAGAATGCCTCATTCCACCTGGAGTCCCTTTCAGAGTGTGTTGAAGGTCAGTAACGGCAGTACCTAATAACTTAATTCTCATAGAATCAGGTGGTAAGAGACATTCTTTAGTTGGCTAGTAGGTAAAAAGCTTTAATTATCCAAGATGAACAAGTTCTAGAGACCTGCTGTGCAACCTTGTATCTATAGTTAGCCACACTGTAGCACACTTACTTTGTTAAGAGGGTAGATCACATGTTAAATATTCTTACCACAATGAAAAACATGCTTGACAACAAACAAGCAAATAAGTAAATGCATTTTTAATAAATAAAGTCCCATACACATCAGCTGGTTCTAATCCTTAGCATAGTAACAGATCACAACACAAGGATCCTTAAGAAACCCAAATGAAATCCAATATTTTAATTTCTAAACTCAATAGGGGAAAAACAACAACAAAATCGGGCTTCAGTAGGGCATCTCTCACATACCTACATTATTCAGCACAGTCCTTTGAATATAACAGAAATGCAACCTCAAAATCTGCTGTGGGTTTCATTAAATGGTTTTCACTACTATTGAACATTAACTTATCTGCATTGATACATATAGGAGATTTCCTCAGTTAAAAGCAGACTTCCTCAGACAAAAACTCCTTGAAAATGCAAACATCATTAAAATGTCATCCCTCAGCTTTCAACTCCCTGAGGCTGATCACACCAGAAATTTTCATCTTTTGCTCAAGTATAAGTTGGCTTTTAGATCAGATGGCTGTTGCAGGCCTATGCTCTTCTTCTGCAAAATAAGCGTTCAACTGTGACTGGAATAAGCATAGCAGCTGTTCTTGGGAGGGCGAGGGACACGGGAAAGAGTGTGAGCAGACTTCCCCGGCTGGCAGATGCTGTGATTTCTCTCTCAGTGCAGCAGTTATGCTGAGCTATACACTTCTGCACACACACATTCCCCTGGCAAACAGACTGTTCTTTTTGATGTGTGCCTCCCACAGCCTGGTGGCATCTTGTGCAGGCTCCTCCAGGGACCCATAAGCCAGCTCCTAGGGATTTCTAAAGGAAATCAACCCTGAATATTCACTGGAAGGACTGAAGCTAAAGCTCTCTAATACTTTGGCCGCCTGATGCCAAGAACCAACACATTGGAAAAGCCCCCAATGCTGGGAAAGGTTGAGGGCCGGAGGAGAAGGGGCCAACAGAGGATGAGATGATTGGATAGCATCACCAACTCAATGGACATGAGTTTAAGCAAGCTCTGGGAGATAGTGAAGGACAGGAAATCCTGGTGGGCGGCAGTCCGTGAGGTCCCAGAGTCAGACACGACTTAGTGACTGAACAAGGAATGCAGAGCCCAAGGAAAACCACAAGGGGGCACTTTTGCGCACAGGTGAATCCGACTTTAGGAGACAAAACATCACCAACGGCAGAGGAAAGAAGGTAGCTGGAGATTGTGGCCCGAGATTTGAAAGGAGAAACTGCCTGGTGTAAAAGCCACTCCGGATTTTTATTTAAAAAAAAAATTTTTTTTTTTAAATTTTGGCTGTGCTGGGTCTTACCTGCAGCATGTGGAATCTAGTTGCCTGACCAGGGATTGAACCCAGGCCACATGCAATGGGGGCAGAGTCTTAGCCACTGGACCAGCAGGGAAATCCTCACCTAAGAATTTTTAAAGTGGCATAAACTAGCTGCTCCCCTTCAATCTAGATGTGTGTGCATGCTTAGTCATGTCCAACTCTTTGTGACCCCGTGGACTGACTGTAGCCCACCAGCCTCCCCTGTCCATGGGATTTCCCAGGCAAGAATACTGGAGTGTGCTGCCATTTCCTTCTTCAGGGGATCTTCCCCACCCAGGGAAGAAGAACCCAGGTCTCCTCTTTCTCATGTATTGGTGGACGGATGCTTTACCACTGAGCCACCTGGGACTTTGACTCAAATCAAATACATACAAGAAATTATTTAACAAGGGACTTATCAGTAGTCCAATGGTTAAGAATCCACCTTCCAATGCAAGGGACACGGGTTCGATCCATGTTCAGGGAACAGAGATCCCACATGCCTAAGGGCATCTGAACCTGTGCACCGCAACTAGAGAGCTCTAGAGCTCATGCTCCACAGCTAGACAAAGGCTGCACGAGGCAATGAAGCCCCAGTGTGGCCCAAAGAAAAGAAAAATTATTCAACAAGCATTAGGAACAAACTGAAAGAGCACAGTTCATATAACTTGTTTGTCAAACACAAGGAATCCTAGCTCTCTGTTCCTTTACTGCTTCAAACATTCCACAAGGTAGGCACAACATTTCAAAGGAAAGATTCTGGTACCCAAAGGAGCATTATCAGGTGACAGAAGTTTATGCCACTTTTAAAATTCCTAGGTGGGGACTTCCCTGCTGGTCCAGTGGCTAAGACTCTGCTCCCAGTGCAGGCAGCCTGGGTTCAATCCCTGGTCAGGCAACTAGATTCCACGTGCTGCAGCTAAGATCCAATAGCTGGACACAGGACTTCACAGGGATCAAGTCCTGCGTGTTGTTTCCCAAGGGAGCTGACACAGAGCTCGGGGACTTTTTATACTCTGTTCAAAGTGTCTGTTTGATAGGGATAGAGTGAAGAGACAAAGTAGATGAGTAGATAGTTCATCCCACTAGGGGATTATAAGGAGAAAAAATATGGGCGACCCCTGTAAGTTAATGATTACTCAAGAAAGCAGGTTTGCTTAACCACAAAACCAAGCAGGCTTGCTTAGCAACAAAACCATACACTAGAAGCGTGGAACATGCCCCTAAACAGTAAAACAATGGCAATCTGAGACCACAACCTGCCCAATGAGCTCAGTAAGTTAATGATTCCTAGGACATGCTCTGCACACATAAAAAACAATAATTTGTGGGCCCAACTTGACCATGTGGGGACAAGAAACCTGCCCTGCTCAACCTGGAGAAGAGGCTGATGATGAAAACATGATGTCTACTTAAGAAAGATAGTCTTCTCCCCCTCTCCACTTTTCCTTATAAAACTGTAGCCCACTAAGTTCTCAGAGTGCAGCATTTTTCACCTCTCTGCTTGTAAGCCTCACAAGCATCCGATTCTAATAAATCACGTCTTATCTATCACCTTGCTCTCACTGAATTCTTCTCTGTGCTGAGACATACAGAACTGTAGTACTGGAGCTCTCCAGAGCCCCTGGAAATGACACCTCATGGTTTCATGTTATCCTATCCACAGGAAGGTGAGACCATGACCTCCTTTAGGAAAAAAAACAGATCTTATTCACATTTTCTTCCCCTGTTGTAGGCCACCAACATTTCCTACCAGCCCTTCATGAGGTGGGGCCTAATTCCTATTCCATTGAATCTGGGCTGGTCTCAGTAAAGGGAGCAGAAGTGACACTGTGCCAATCCTAGTCCTAGGCCTTCAAGACTGGTGGCTTCCTCCCCTTGGAAGCCCACAACCATGTAAAGAAGTGCGATTACCCTGGTGGAGATAGAGGCCATATGGAGAGAGTAGAGCTGTGGGGGATGAAAGCAAGAGAGACCCAGTCAACCCCTGCCATTTCAGCCTCACCAGCTAAGGCACCAGACATATGAATGAAGCCTCTCTGGACCTTCCAGCCAGTACCACAGGAGCAGAGACATGCCAGCCCTACCATGTGCAAATTGCATAATCAGAAGGGAATAAATAGTTGTTTCTACCCCCTGAGTTTTGGGAACGGTTTATTACATAACCAAACATCCCCCTTGCCACGTGCCCCAGCACCATGGCAATCACATTCACTGTTGTGGAAAAAGAATGCCACCTGGCACATCAGCAAACAGAAGATGTTGCAGCCATCAAGCCATCAGCCACTGCAGCCACTGGGTTGGTGAGCCCTGAGTGTACTCAGGATGCNTTGCCACGTGCCCCAGCACCATGGCAATCACATTCACTGTTGTGGAAAAAGAATGCCACCTGGCACATCAGCAAACAGAAGATGTTGCAGCCATCAAGCCATCAGCCACTGCAGCCACTGGGTTGGTGAGCCCTGAGTGTACTCAGGATGCAGACAAAGAAGCTGCCTACCATCAAGTCAAGCCAGTCAGCCACTGCAGTCACCCTCAACTGTGCACCTTGAGGGGATTCACGTTGGAAAAGAACTGGATACTGGCCCTAGATAGTTGAGGTCCATATCAAAGGAGCAGCTTCATTAAGCCCACACTCTTGCATCTTGCCATACATATTAATAGAAAAGCACTAAACTCACCTACTTGAGATGTTTGTTGTTTGTTTAATCTTTTGATGTTTTGACTACCGGTTTTTGTTGCAAAAACTCCCATTCATCCCAGCTCCTCCCTTACCTCTTTGGAGCAGCCCCTCAGCTATCTGAGAGGGTGTCTTCTGGGCATACATCCTCAGAATGTTCACCGATAAAACATAATTCTCAACTTTTAGGTTGTCATTTTTTTTTTTCAGTTGACAGAGTAATAGCACAAAGGTAGGCATGATTTCAGATGCGCACAGCAGTATATAGCAGCTTGCAGCAAGCATTAGCTAGAAGTAAGGTTTTAGTTTATCAGACTGGGTGTCCTAACCCCTGGACTACAGGGGCCAGAAGTTAGGGCCCGAGTCCCTTATCCTTGCCTGCCTAGTCAAGAACGAATTCATTGGGGGAGGTAGAAGGTAAAGAGTAAAGTAAAAAGCTTATTGAGGGCTTCCTTGGTGGCTCAGTGACAAAGAATCCACCTGCCAGTACAGGAGACACGAATTCAATCCCTGGTCCGGGCAGATCCCACGTGCCTTGGACCAACTAAGGCCATGCCCCACAACTGCTTACCCTGCGCTCCGCAACAAGAGAAGACACCGCAGTGAGACACCCACAACTAGAGAAAAGCCTGTGCTTTTCTCACAAGCTTTTCTCTAGTGAAGATCCAGCACAACAAGAAATGAAACAAATAAATTTAAAAAAATTTTTTTAAGTTTATGGAAAAGAAAAGTATATGCGAAAAGGCTCACAGGTGAACTCAGAGTGAGTCAAGACTTTGTGAAGCTTAAATCCTTTATAAGGGGGCAGTTTTCTGGGTCTTTGTCTTCCTACAGGCTAATCTCTTGCTTTGTCCCCCAACCCCCCGATTATTTTGTCTCAGGACCTTCCTCTGAGGTGCACACGGACCCCTCAGCCAAGATGGAGCTCGAAGTAAAGGCTGTGGGAAGGCTTATGTCTTCCAGGCTTATGTCCTGGAATTATCTCCTGACTTTTGACCCCAAGGAGCCTTTCTGCACATGTGTAGTATCTCCCTTATCCCCAAAAAAGGGAGCGTAACAATCCCTTTTATTTTAATAGAGTTTTTCCCCTCTTTGTCCTTGCCATGACTATTATCTTAAGGCATTCACAAGAGACAAAAGACTGGCTATTTAGCCTGTTGTTACTTCCAGTTTGGAGGGCAAATAGAAAGTAAATGATTGTAAATGCCTTAACTGGAGCCCATCTATCTCCTATCTCAGGAAATACAAACAGGAAGCTAGTTGTAAGTGTCCAGCCTGAAGCCCATAGAGGCCAGCTGTAAATGTCTAACCTATAGCACATCAATCTCCTACCTCACTATTTTTCTGCCTCAGAAAAAAATGTGTTTCTGTGGATGGAGCTGCAGAGAAAAAGTGGTATGTACATACAATTGAATACTAGTCAGCCTTGAAAGGAGAAGTGAAGGTGTTAATCACTCAGTTCAGTTCAGTTGAGTCGCTCAGTCGCATCCAACTCTTTATGATCCCATGGACCTGTAGCCCATCAGATTCCTTTGTCCATGGAATTCTCTGGCAAGAATACTGGAGTGGATAGCCACACGTTACAACATGGATGAGCCTCGAAGACATGCCAAGTAGAATAAATCAGACACAAAAAGACAAATACTATATGACTTCACATATGAAGTAGTGGAAATGTCAAGTACACAGACAGAAAGGAAAATGGTGGTTACCAGTGGCTAGGGTAGAGAGAAGTGGGAGTTATTGTTTAAATTAGTAGGTACAGAGGTTCCATCTGAGAAGAAGAGACCGTTCTGGAAGTGAAGGTGGTGCTGATGTTTGCCCAACAAAGTTAACTATTTTAATGTCACTGAACTGTACACTTTAAAATGGTCCAAGATGTCATGAGTTTTTATTGTATATATATTTCAGATTATATATGTTTCAGGTTGTATTTTGCCACAATAAAATATATAGTACTTATTTGATAATTTTATGAATTATGAAATTGTTCTTTCTGTCTCCATCCCTCCTCCCTCTCTCTGCTGTTTTCCCGTATCCCTCGTCTCAAATTCTCCTTTAAATCTGAACATTTGGCACATATATGTCACCCAGAATGCTAGATGTAGGTCAAAGACGTCACTATTTTAAAAAGCAAGAAAAAGAGAAGCTCGCTACCTCCCAGTGTTCGCAAGGTGGCAAGCCCACGATAAATGTTTCAATAGCTGCGCTTCACAGTAGAGAAGGCTCAGGGCTGCATCTACACACTGGCACTGGGGTTCTGCTTCTGCCAAATGAATCAGGTGGTTGAAAATGTTACTTATTTGAGTAGGCATTTCAGAAAAGTTCTGGAGAGGAAAAAAAAAATCTATAACTAAAACCAAGTCCAAAAAAAGGCACTGCTTCCTCTATTTCCAGTCAGATTTGCCCAGGGTCCTTAGATTATTATCAGGTCTGACTCTGAGTTCCCACCTCTGCCCTAGAAATTGGACATTCCATTCCCCTTTCTCTGTTGACAGTCTCTCTCCTGAGCCTCTCACCCTGGCCCACTGTATACTCCATCCCNTTTGCCCAGGGTCCTTAGATTATTATCAGGTCTGACTCTGAGTTCCCACCTCTGCCCTAGAAATTGGACATTCCATTCCCCTTTCTCTGTTGACAGTCTCTCTCCTGAGCCTCTCACCCTGGCCCACTGTATACTCCATCCCCAATCTTTCTGACCTCAGGTCTCATTGTCTCACTTCACTTTTGGGTTGTAACACTTGGCATCACATATGGCTTTACCATTGCTTTGGTTTAATTTGGTTTTGCCTCTTTAGACAAAATATAGTTCACCTCCCTTGACGTTTGGCCACCAATATCTGGAATCTGAACTTTTTTTCTTTAATATTTATTTACATATCTTTATTTGGCTGTGCCGAGTCTTAGTTGCAACACACAGGATTTTTGATCTTCCTTGCAGTGTACAGGCTCTTTAACAATCTCTGTATGCAAACTGTTAGTTGTGTGGCATATGGAATCTAGTGCCCCGACCAGCGATCAAACCTGGGCCCTCTGCACTGGGAGCACTGATTCTTAGCTACTGAACCACCAGGGAAGTCCCTGGAATCTGAACTTCTGCCAAGAACTCATGACTTATGTCCCTGTGGACTCCCCCTCACCTGAAGGCACTTTCTCACTTCATTTATTTCTTTGGTCATGTTGCCAGGGTAACTGGAACATCCAGAGGGAAAGAAATTAATCCATATTAGGAGGCAAGTAGATTTCTTTAACTCTAAAGATGAGAGGGGAAATGGAATTGGGAGGGAAAATAGGCAAAAACAGTCCAGTCCAGATGAAAAACAAACTCAGGTCTGAGCAGATGGATCCAATTTCACTTGGAGAGACAGTGAACCACAGTAAACATGCTCTGGGCCTGGGGAGCAGACATTTCCGGATTCCAGCTCCATCTCAGCTCTCCAGTGTTCAGACAGGTGACTCATCCTCACTGAGCCTCAGGGTCCTTACCTGTGATAATAATACCTACCTCATGAGTTTAGGATAATTAAAAGAGACGATATTTGTAAGCAGTTCACCACAATGCCCAACACAGAGTCAATTCTCCATTAAAGATAATGGCAATTATAACCAATCCCAAGGGAAGTGAAGAACCAAGTGAAGTGAACCAATGCCAGGTGAAGAATCAGGAAGAACAGGGTGACAAAAAAGTGAAAATTGTGTCATGTCATGAAGTTTTTACCAAGGAAAAAAAAAGATTCAAAAGTTCTCTTTGAGTATAGGATGGGGTGTCCTGTATACAATGGACTTTAGAGTGTTTTGTTTTCCTAATAAACTTATCTGTGGTTGCCAAGGGGGAGGGGTGGTGGGGGAAGGATGGAGTGGGAGTTTGGAATTAGCAAATGCAAACTGTTCTATTTATAATAGGTAAACAACAAGTATAGCACAGAGAATTGTATTTAATATCGTGTGATAAACCAAAGTGGAAAAGAATATGAAAAAGTATATATGCGTATATATATGTGTGTGTGTGTGTGTGTATATATATGTATATGCAACTGAATCACTTTGGCATACAACTATACTTTGATAAAATAAATCTCTTTAAAAGTGTCTGGTATTCCTTCTGTAGATAGGTTTTTAGAACAAAGTTGAAAGCTGAAGGGAAACAAGTCATAGCTCAGTGTAAAGAAGGCTTTCTTTCTGAGTTGGCTTCCCTGGGGCTTCCCTGGTGGACCAGTAGTTAAGATTCCGCCTTCCAATGCAAGGGATTTGGGTTTGATCCCTGGTCCGGGAACTAAGGTCCCACATGCTATGGGGTGCAGCCAAAAATTTTTTTAAACAAATTTTTTTAAAAAGTGAAGTGACTGTGCCTTGATAAGCCGTAGAATCTGAGAATGAGACTCGTACTGGCAAAGGAAGAATGGCCGTTTATCACAGAATTCAGACCTAGGCTGGATGCCCATGAAGATTCCTTATAACACTGAAATTCTAGGTATGCTGTGTTCTATTGCTCACTGTAAATATTATCAAGTATTTATTGGTCATTTCTTGAGCACCATCGTGGGGTTAGAGGAGAGAAAAGAAAGTACAAAAATCTAGAGGATAAAAGTTTCTGTTTTCGAAACATTTCGAGTCTCCTTAGGCAAGCAAGATACACGATTCAATTTGATATTTATTACAGCTGACTTCTGGTGAAGACTGTGCTTGTCGGTAGAAATTCAAAGAGGAATTGAGAAGCCCCAAGGATCCTGAGATACCTACATCAGAGCAAGATGCTGTACTCTCAGGGTTAACTGAGTTTTTTACGTAAGATCTACATGAATTCAGAGGGAGGAGAAATCCTTGGTTTTGAGCAGGAGCATGATAATGTATAAGCAGTAATGCCTTGCTGAATACTTCATACACACAACTCTCCTGACTAATCTCAAGAAAATGTGTTTGTATTTTGATGTGAGGACTTGCTATGAACAAGGTTAAGGGACGGAAGAAAGAGACACGTGCCAGATGTCAACAACAAGAGGAACCGATGGGACCTTCCACCCTCCAGAGTAGGGACAGTAAAGGCAAGGAGCTGGAAAGCCAGAAAGTGAGCAAAAGGTACCCCGCTGGGCAAAATGTTGAGGAAAAATAGTGCCACTGACTGATTCTTTTTTTTTTTTTTTAATTTGGTTGCTTTGTTACTTTGTAAGTTGCTTAAAGATTACTCAAGCCTTTGATAAGTTCCCAACATACCCAATTTTCTACCATCACATCTTCACTCTATCTTTTCCAGAATTTCTGTCTTCCTTAAAGACAGAAGAACATTTTGTTTTAATATTTATTTAGCTGCTCCAAGTGTTAGTTGCAGCACACGGGATCTTCAATCTTCACTGCGGCAGGCAGCATCTGTAGTTGTGGCATATGAACTCTTAGTTGTGGCATGTGGGGTCTAGTTCGCTGACCAGGAATAGAACCCAGGTCCCCCGCACTAGAAGCATGGAGTCTTAGCCACTGGACCACCGAGGAAGTCCCAAGGGAGTAATATTTTTTGAGCCTCAACATCTGATACTTTCCAAACTTGTATGGTCAGTCCATTCAAGATGGTTTGTCTCTTGGTCTCTGTACATCCCCTGCTTGATCAGTCCTTGCTTCAATCCTCATAATTATGGGGTTTCATTAGTAACTGCCTGTGTGCTTGACCCCTGCCCCACCCTCTGATTTCCATGGTAATTGATGAGCCAACCTGATATCAATTCCCCCTATAAATGGTAGCCTCCTCCTAGAAGTGACAAAGATTGCTGCCATGTCCTGCCTGCCGTCTGCTGCACTCAGTAGGGTGTTGCCCCAGGAACCTGCTTCATATACGGAAGATCTCATCCAATAAGCCATGGATGTCTCTATCTCTAGACCCTTTCTTCACCTTAAGGCTGGGCAACTACTAAGGCATGCAGGCTGCACCCCAACAATACTTTATCCTAGTTTCTCCTGAAGACGGTTATGTGGGTATCATAATCACTTTCACTTAAATCAGTGCAGAAACTGACATACAAACATGCTAGTAAAGCTCCCAGGGTAACACAGCGGAGGGGGAAGAATTCAAAGTCAGATCTGTCTAGTTCCAAAGCATGTGGTTTTGAAGTACCCTACACTGTTTTTCCATGATGCTCATGGTGACCACGAGGAAGATGGTGATGTCAGAGATGATGATATGGATATTGTGCAATAAGCTGACGAACTCACATGTAGAATCATTGTGTTCTAGGGGCAGAAGCAAGACAATGTTAGCAACCAACACAAGAGGGACCTGTAATACCAGACTACAGGGCAATAGCGTCATATTCTAAAGCAAGCCTGCCCACTTCTGAATCCCAGGAGTGAAACAGTTCTGGCAACACAGTTGCTTCCAATTTAGCCAGTTCAATGTTTCATTTTTATCTTTAACTGATTCAAAAGTCTGCACTTATCCTTTGGTTAAATTTTAGTGAGGCTTTTAACAAGCTATTAAGATGAACTTCATGCATGACCTTCAACAAGATTGCAAATGGCTTAATCAGACATGATTTTGTTTATTATTTTATTTCGATGTATTTATAAGTTAAATGGAAAAACTCATTTCATGAAAAACAAATATTTTTGATTGAACAATCCAAGACAACTTGTTTTGAATGGGAACAGGAATTCTTTCATTTAATCCCAGTAACAAACCTGACATTCCCATTAAAGCAAAGATAGTCAAATGAGGTTACTATGCTCCCAGCTGAGCTATGTGTTCTTAGGGTGGGGGAGAGGGAGGGAAGAAAAGAAATCAGAGAAGAGAGGGGAAATAGAATGAGAAACAGATGGTCTCTAATTTTCAAACCGGAAACTTCTTTTGGTTGTTTACCGTTTGTAATCTGAACCAAAAAACAGAAGGCAGATACAGATGCCTTCAAGTGATAACTCCCTCTGGCTTGGAGCAGGAGAAGGGGAGCCTTGGAGCCCTTTGTCCCACCCCACACATGGTCCTGGCCACAGGGTTCTGCTGGCCCTGGCATCTTCCCATTTAGCACTTGGGGATCTCTGGTCTTGGGGAACTGGCTTTGCTTTCAGCTTTGTGCGTGGTTTGCATGCTCAGACTGATCCACATTGTAATGAGTGAAGAGGCCAGGGGCTGGGTGGTGTGTCTGCTGGTTCTTCCAAGTTCCAGTTTGATCTTTCTTGGCTTTTCAAATGCAATGTGTCCAAAATTAATTTTGCAAACATTTCTGCAACTTTTGAGAGTGACATTTCTTAAGTCCTCTAACTTCAAATATTTCTTTTTTCCCCCAAATATTGTTCATTTACCTGCCATATCTAAATCATTTTCAATCCTCTAGAGTGGGTAGATTTACTTCCAAAATATCTCTTGAATTTAATTTTTTATTTTCAACTGCACTGCCAACATTCTGTTTAAGCAGTTTTCTCACCTGGGTTTTTGTAACATCAAAATCTCTCTGTATCCATGAAAATGATGTTGACTTTATACCAGAGAGGGAAAAATCCTCTGGTCCTTCAGGGTTGGTGTAATACATCAATTTAAATATAAGCAAGCATAAAATTAAAATTGTGAACTTTTTACCTGTAGTAGTTATTACCAGGAACAGTCAGCCCCCCATATCTGCAGGTTCAATATCCATGAGTTTTGCATCTGCAAATTACACATCCATAGATTCAACCAAACTCAGATCAAAAGTATTCCCCCAAATTCCAGAAAATTCCAAAAAGCAAAACAGGAGAATTTGTCACACACAGGCAGCTATCCACAAAGTCCTTACATTGTATTTACAGCAGGAGACATAAGAGGCAAGGCTTCTATTCCTGGGTCAAAAAGATCCCCTGGAGGGGAGCAGGGCAACCCACTCCAGTATTCTTGCTTGGAGAATCTCATGGACAGAGGAGCCTGGCGAGCTACAGTTCGTGGGGTCACAAAAGAGTCGGGCAAGACTGAAACAACAGCACGCATGCACGGATGCATACAGTATTTGCACTGTATTAGGTATAATCAGTAATCTAGAGATGGTTTAGGGTATACTGGAGGATGTGTGTAGGTTAATGCAAATACTATACCATTTTATATAAGGCATTTGAGCATCCACAGATTTTGATATCTGTGGGTGTCCTAGAATCAATCCCTTGAAGAAAACCAGGGATGACTGTAACTAAAACATTTTACATTAAAAATAATCATGAAAGACTAATGAAACTATAATACATTAATTTAAAGGGACAGTATATTGTCTTGCTGAAACTAGTGTTAGGTAAATTTGTCCGTTTGTGCTTCACTTGTTATTAGCTGAATTATTCTGAGTGTGGTGGGCCACTTTTGGGGCGTCCCTGGTGGCTCAGATGGTAACGAATCTGCCTGCAATGCAGGAGACCCTCGGTTGAAAAGATCCCTGAATAAGAGAATGGCAACCCATTCTAGTATTCTGGGCCACGTTTTGAGTTCTAGTACGTTGTGTTTTAAACAAATACTCTTGAAACTGTCACAGAATGATTTCTAATAGTACAGTCCTAATTCTAACACACAAATATTTGTAATGCTTTCTTATTTACTTGCTAATGAGCAGTTTCAGGGCTTTGCTGGTAGCTCAGCTGGTAAAGAATCTATCTGCAATGCAGGAGATCCTGGTTCAATTCCTGGGTCAGAATCCACTGGAGAAGGGATAGGCTACCCACTCCAGTATTCTTGGTCTTCCCAGGTGGCTCAGACAGTAAAGAATCTGCCTGCAATGAGGGAGACCTAGGTTCAATCCCTGGGTTGGGAAGGTCCCTTGGAGGAGAAAATGGCGGCCCACTCCAGTATTCTTGACTGGAGAATCCCCAAGGACAGAGGAGCCTGGTGAGCTACAGTCCATGCATAGCAGAGAGTCAGACAGGACTGTGTGACTAAGCACACACAGCACAGAGCAGTTTTGAATTAAAATGTGCAGAGGCAAGATGCTCAGGAAAGATGCACCCTGAAAAGGTTTCATGTTTCAAACTGGTTCTTTGGGATCCAGGATGCTGACACTTCCATGTGCCGGTAAGGTCTCAGTTTCCTCACTCATCTCTGTATAAGCTACTTTGCAACTTCTGTTCTTTTTTTTAAAAAAAGAAATTTATTTGATTGCGTCAAGTCTTGGTTGCAGCACGTGGGATCTTTCAATGCGGTGTATGGACTCTCTAGTTGCAGTGTGCAGGCTCAGTAGTTGTTGCTAGGGCTTAGTCCTCTGCAGCATGTGGGATCTTAGTTCCCCAACCAGGGATCAAACCCACATCCCTTGCATTGCAAGGCAGATTCTTAACCATCAGGCCCACAGCTTCTGTTCTTTTCTGGTGCTTTGACATCATATTGCCTTCACTTGGTTGTCAATGCATCATAAGCACAAATTCAAAGACTAGAAAGTAAACTCCACAAGCGGAGGCTTTGTTTTTGTTTTGTTTGTTTTTTGTGAAAAACATTAAGCATACATTAAGTAAGGAGGATGGCACAATGAATCTTTTCATCTTTTTGCCTAGCTATAACCATCCATTCGTGGGTGATTTCGTTTCATTTATATTCTCATTCACTTTTCTTCCACCCCTAGTCCCCAACTGGGCAGTTGTGAAGCAGATCCTAGACACCAGGTAAATCCACACATAAACATTTCAGCACATACCCCTGAAAGATAAGAACTCCTTTTGTTTATTTTTTTTTTAATTGTAGAAACTATGTATTGATTTATTTTTGGCTGCGCTGGGTCTTTGTTGCTATGCGCAGGTTGTCTGAAATTGCGGTGCATGGGCTTCTCATTGCAGTGGGCTTCTCTTGTTGCAGAGCANACTCCTTTTGTTTATTTTTTTTTTAATTGTAGAAACTATGTATTGATTTATTTTTGGCTGCGCTGGGTCTTTGTTGCTATGCGCAGGTTGTCTGAAATTGCGGTGCATGGGCTTCTCATTGCAGTGGGCTTCTCTTGTTGCAGAGCACAGGCTCTAGGGCCCACAGGCTTCAGTATCTGTGGCATTTGGGCTCAGTAGTTGCAGCTCGTGGGCTCTAGAGTACAGGTTCAGTAGGTGTGGCACACAAGTTTAGTTGCCCCACAGCAAGTGGGATCATCTTCCTGGGCCAGGGATCAAACCCACATCCCCTGCATTGGCAGGTGGATTCTTAACCTCTGGACCACCAGGGAAGCCCAAGAACTCCTTTTAAAACACGACCACACACTGTGATGATGCCTAAAACTTGTTTTCTTATTATTGANCCTGCTGCAGCGCTGGTATCACAACTGTTACCATTTTTGCCGGGATTTCTGGGCTCATTTCCTCTCCTTCGCTCTTCCCCAAGAACTCCTTTTAAAACACGACCACACACTGTGATGATGCCTAAAACTTGTTTTCTTATTATTGATAAATAACTAGTTAGTGTTCAAATTTGCAGAGGGAGACTTTCTTTTGTTTTGTCTATAGCTGTGTGCCCAGGGTGTAGAACAACACCTGGCACATAGTAAGTGCTCAATTAATATTTGAGTAAAGGCATGGACATTGAATTTGAGTGGCCAGATTTGGTTATATAATGTGGTCTTTCAAATACTCTAGGCTACCATAGTATTTTAAGATTCTCATTAGAATAAAAGCACATTAGAATAAGCTCATTAGAATAATTTGAAAATTATTTTAGAATTCTCCGAGCACTGAGAATATATCCACAAACCCCAGTTGCGTAATACTGTTATAAACAATAGATTAATATATATTAATCTGTCAGTCTTCAAGTTTTTGTTTTGGCTCTTCTGATCTTAAAAACCTTTGGTACTTCCTGTTACTTGCAGAGTTTCAATCCAAATTTCTTGGCCAGGCATTTGGGGCCCCTGGGACTCTGGCTTCAACCTGCCTGGCTGATCTCTCACTGTGGTCCTCCATCATTATCAGGGAAAGCTGCTCTTCCCTGCTGTCTTGCTCTCTCCTCCCTTCCCATGACCTTCCTGATCCCTCCTCTCCTTGTTCCCCATCACTAGTGGTGGGAACCCTTCCTTTTCTTCTGACAGCCTCAAAGAGCACTGTCCTCATGAGATCTTTGGTGATGCTCCAACTGAACTGAATCACTCTCTTAAATTCAGCTACCATTGGATGGTACATCTATTAACATAGTTTTAAGCTGGGAGCGATTGGGAGCAGGAGGAGAAAGGGACAACCGAAGATGAGATGGCTGGATGGCATCACGGACTCGATGGACGTGAGTCTAAGTGAACTCCGAGAGATGGTGATGAACAGGGAGGCCTGACATGCTGTGATTCATGGGGTTGCAAAGAGTCAACATGACTGAGCAACTGAACTGAACTGAACTGAATATGCTACCTGGTTTGGGGTTTGAGGTTGTATTTATGTTACTGAAGCATAGTTGATTTACAGTGATGTGTTAGTTTCAGGTTATAGCAAGTGACTCCGTTTTACATATATTCTTTTTCATGATAGTTTTTACAAGATACTGAATATAGTTCCCTGTGCTCTACAGTAGAACCTTGTTCTTTAACTACTTTATACACAACAGTCTGTTTCTGAGCTTCCTTGGTGGCTCAGATGGTAAAGAATCTGTCTGCAATGCAGGAGACCCAGGTTAGATCCTTGGGTCAGGAAGATGTCCTGGAGAAGGGAATGGCTACCCACTCTAGTATTCTCACCTGGAAAATTCCATAGACAGAGAAGCCTGGCGGGCTACAGTCCATGGGGTGGCAAAGAGTTGGACACAACTGAGCGACCAACACTTTCAGCTTTTCACTTCACTCTATATCTGCCAATACTAAACTCCTAATTGTTCTCCCCCACGTTTTCCTCTCGGCTAACCTTAAGTTTGTTTTCTATGTCTGTAAGTCTGTTTCCATTTTGTAAATAAGTTTATTTATGCCATATTTTAGACTTCACATATAAGTGATATCACATATTTGGCCTCCTTCACTTAGTATGATAATATTGTTCATGTTGCTGCAAATGGCACTATTTCATTCTTTATGACTGAGTAATATTTCATTGTATATATATGTTTTTGTTTTGTTTGTTTTAAGCCTCTTCTTAGACTGTGGGATTTTTAAGGGAAAGCTCTGATGTTCTTGTCTGTGTATTCCCTACCAGGTTTGGTTTAGAGCTTTGTGTGATTGCTTTCAACAAATAATTGTTGATTGGGCAAAGCTAGAAGAAGCTAGTGATCTCTTATTGTTCAAACCTACATCCCTTTATCACTCCTCCATTCCTCGTTTACCTCAGTTTAAGCTTAAAACTCTTCACTGGTTTCCCATAGCCTTCGAGGTATCATCTAGATTCCTTGGCAGGGCTTAGAAACCCAAGCATAACCAGCTCTGCCTACCTCAGCTTCATCTCTTCCTATCTCCCCAACTACCCCTTATTCCTTTGGATCCTGAACTCTGTGTTCTGGTTTGCCTTCTGCCGTTACTCCATTCTGTTTGCTTGAAACACTGTCTCCTAACTCTCTTCGTCTATTACCATCATCTAGGTTTTAGCTTAGGTGGCACTGCCTTTGGGAAATCTTCCCTGATCTCCTAAAGCTGGCCCAGGCATTCTTCCTGTGAGCCTCTCTAAAACTCAGAACTTCACAATCACAGCATGGATTTCTCTGCATCATGATTGCCATCAGCCCTGTCTGCTGTCAAGAATGCCAATGTACATCTGGAAGGCAGGGTCACGGTGTCACTTGCCACTGTATGAATTGAAGTCCACATTATATATGTTACTGGCAGTGATATATATGGGAGGACTGAAGAGGTGGCAGTGGTTACATGATGTGAAGGTATAGAGGAAAACAGAGGCCATAGTGAAGGGGGCCTTGAAGACAGCGTCAAGGAATCTGGCTTTATCCTGAAGGCAGTAGAGAACCCTTTAAAATGGTCTTTAGGGACTTCCTAGACAGCTCAATGGTTAAGATTTAGCTTTCCAATGCAGGAATTTGGGGTTCAATCCCTGGTCAGAGAGCCAAGAACCCCACATGCCTCATGGCCAGTAAGTCAAAACACAGAAAAAAAAAAAAAAACACAAATAATATTGTAACAAATTCAATAAAAGACTTCAAAATGGTCCATATATTAAATATATATATGTATATATATGGGCTTCCCTGGTGTCTCAGTGATAAAGAATCTACCTACCATCCAGGAGACATGGGTTTAATCCCTGGTCTAGGAAGATACCACATGCCACAGAGTAACTAAGCCCCTGAACCACAACTAGCTAGCTCTAAAGCCCAAGAGCCACAACTGCTGAGCCTGTGAGAACTAGAACCCATGCTCTGCAACAAGAAAAGTCATTTCAGTGAGAAGCCTGACCACCAAAACTATGAGCAGCAATAAAGACCTAGCACAAAGATAAATAAATTTTAAAAATATATATATTTTTTAATCTTTAAAAATAAATAAATATAAGGATCTTTAGCTAGGGAAAGGCATAAGCCCGTTTCCTGGTAAGGTTTTAAAGAGAGTACTCTAGCTGCAGCATAAGGGGTGAAAGCCAGCCAAGACTAGTGCCTCCCTGACCCCAGCTGTAAGCACTCTCACCAGCCTGCCCTGCTCTTGGGGCATTCACATTCCAGGTCCCTCCTGAGTGCCCACCCCTTGCCAAAGCTGACTGCTCCTGGGTCCTGAGGTCTCATCTGTGATAGCGGTTACAGAACGAATCTGCTAATGTGCTCACAGGGGCGGTAGATCAGTCCTTCTAGATAAGGAAGTGCGATGTGAAGGGCATGGCCTGGAGTCACAGCCCTGAAGTTAATTTTCATTTCAGTTACAGCTAGCAAGAGACCATGAGTGAGACATCTCTGGCTCTAAACTTCACACGAGGTTTCTGTGAGTATCAAAATCAAGGTAACTTTCAGTTTTAGAGAAGATGTTTTTTTCTATCAAGAGGAGAAAAGGAATTGGAAAGGTTTCATGGCATAATTTGCTAGGCTTCTCTGTCTATGGGGATTCTCCAGGCAAGAATACTGGAGTGGGTCGCCATTTCCTCCTCCAAGGGATTTTCCCAACCCAGGGATCGAACCCAGGTCTCCTCCATTACAGGTGGATTCTTTACCATGTTAGCCACCAGGGAAGCCCATAATTAACATTAGAGCTAAGCAAAGGCCTAGAGAGGGGGAAAAAAAAAAGGCCTGGAGAAAAAATGGGGCCATTTCTCAAGTTTTACTGTCAGGGAACAAAAGACTATTAATTTTTTTGGCTGCACTACATGTCATGCAGGATCTTAGTTCGCTGCTGCTGCTGCTGCTGCTGCTGCTGCTGCTGCTAAGTCGCTCCAGTCATGTCTGACTCTGCACAACCCCATAGACGGCAGCCAACCAGGCTCCGCTGTCCCTGACCAGGGGTCAAACCCACATCCCTTGCAGTAGAAGTGTGGAGTCTTAACCACTGGACCACCACGGAAGTCCCCAGAAAATAATTTAAATGTTATCTCAAGAATAGCTTTCAGTACAGTTCAGTTCAGTTCAGTCACTCAGTCGTGTCTGACTCTTTGTGACCCCATGAATCATGGCACGCCAGGCCTCCCTGTCCATCACTAACTCTCGGAGTTCACCCAAACTCATGTGCATCGAGTCAGTGATGCCATCCAGCCATCTCATCCTCTGTCATCCCNCTTTGGAATTGGAATGAAAACTGACCTTTTCCAGTCCTGTGGCCACTGCTGAGTTTTCCAAATTTGGTGGTATATTGAGTGCAGCCCTTCACAGCATCATCTTTTAGGATTTGAAATAAGTTAACTGGAATTCTATCACCTCCACTAGCTTTGTTCATCATGATGCTTCCTAAGGCCCACTTGAGTTTGTGTTCAAGGGTATCTGTCTCTAGGGGAGTGATCATACCATTGTGGTTATTTGGGTCATGAAGATATTTTTTGTATAGTTCTTCTGTGTATTCTTGCCACCTCTTCTTAATATCTTCTGCTTCTGTTAGTCCATACCATTTCTGTCCTTTATTGTGCCCATCTTTGTAGGAAATGTTCCTTTGGTATCTCTGATTTTCTTGAAGAAATCTCTAGTCTTTCCCATTCTATTGTTTTCCTCTATTTCTTTTCTCTGATCACTGAGGAAGACTTTCTTACCCTCCTTGCTATTCTTTGGGAACTCTGAACTCAGATGCTTATATCTTTCCTTTTCTCCTTTGTCTTTCACTTCTCTTCTTTTCTCAGCTATTTTCAAGGCCATCTCAGACAACCATTTTGCCTTTTTGCATTTCTTTTTCTTGAGAGTGATCTTGATCCCTGCCTCCTGTACAATGTCACAAACCTCCATCCGTAGTTCTTCAGGGACTCTATCAGATAATCCCTTGAATCTATTCATCACTTCCACTGTATAATCATAAGGGATTTGATTTAGGTCATACCTGAATTATCTAGTGGTTTTCCCTACTTTCTTCCAATTAAGTCTGAATTTGGCAATAAGAAGTTCATGATCTGAGCCATAGTCAGCTCTCGGTCTTGTTTTCGCTGACTTTATAGAGCTTCTCCATCTTCGGCTGCAAAGAATATAATCAATTTGATTTCGGTATTGACCATCTGGTGATGCCCATGTGCAGAGTCGTCTCTTGTGTGGTTGGAAGAGAGTGTTTGCTATGACCAGTGTGTTCTCTTGGCAAAACCCTGTTAACCTTTCCCCTGCTTCATTTTGTACTCCAAGGCCAAACTTGCTGTTACTCCAGGTATCTCTTGAGTTCCTACTTTTGCATTCTAGTCCTCTATGATGAAAAGAACATCTTTTTTTTTTTTTTTTTTTGATGTTAGCTCTAGAAGGTTGTAGGTCTTCATATAACTTTTCAACTTCAACTTCTTTGACATTAGTGGTTGGGACATAGACTTTAATTACTGTGATGTTAGATGGTTTACCTTGGAACTAATAGAGTTTATTCTGTCATTTTTGAGATTGCACTCAAGTACTGGATTTCAAGTTCTTTTGTGGCCTATGAGGACTACTCCATTTCTTGTAAGGGATTCTTGCCCACAGTAGTAGCTATAATGGTCATCTGCATTAAATTTGCCCATTCCAGTATATTTTAGTTCACTGAATCCTAAAATGTCGATGTTCACTCTTGTAATCTCCTGTTTTACTACTTCCAATTTACCTTGACTCATGGATCTAACATTCCATGTTCCTATGCAATATTGTTCTTTACAGAATTGGACTTTACTTCCATCACCAGTCACATCCACAAGTGGGCATTATTTTTGCTTTGGCTCTGTCTTTCTTTCTGGTGTTATTTCTCTACTCTTCTCCGGTAGCATTTTGGGCACCTACTGACCTGGTGAGTTCATCTTTCAGTGTCATTTCTTTTTGTCTTTTCATACTGTTAATGAGGTTCTCAATGCAGGAATACAGAAATGGTTTGCCATTCCTTTTTCCAGTGGACCACGTTTTATCAAAACTCTCCACTATGACCCATCTGCCTTGGGTGGCCCCACACAGCATGGCTCATAATTTCATTGAGTTAGAGAAGGCTGAGGTCCTTGTGATCAGTTTGATTAGTTTTCTGTGATTGTGGTTTTCATTCAGTCTGCCCTCTGATGGGTAAGGATAAGAGGCTTATGGAAGCTTTCTGATGGGAGAGACAGACAGGAGTCTGTTAGGTCATATTAGACTTGATATGGTTACAACATTAAGTAAAAAGAAATGTCAAGTACCAAATAGCACTTGCAACAAAATCTTATTGATATAAATTTATATACATACTCATTCAAGAGCTAATGGTAAATTCCTCTCACAAATTTTCAATTTTATACCTGGCATAGCAGGATTGTGGAGGTGCAAAGGCAATTTCAACCCCAACATCATCAAAACCAGGCACACAAACACTAGAACAACAAAGACATGCATTTTCCCTTCTGATTTTGTGAGGGTCATTGTGGGTCATGTTAGAGTTCTTTGCTGAACACTTTTCTCATATCAGAGGCTATAGGGTTCCCAAATATATCCCACACACAATGTTTTAACAAAGAAAGTTTGTTATCAGAGACAAAGAAAAAAAAGTTTTATACTACAATTTCCTCTCCACTGTCCCTTGGGGGAAAAATATGTAAAGAAAAATGTAGCAACACTGGTCCCAGTTTCCTAAATGGCATCACTTGGCATTAATTAAAAAGCAGCTTGCTGATGTGGGGTGCCATGCCCTCCAGATCTCCCTGATCCACTGTCATCCTTCACTCACCCAACCTGATCCTGGGGAATGTGGGGTTCCTTTCTCATGGAGGAAAATGCCAGACAATTTGACCTGAGGCTGGGGTGTTGTAACAGGAAAAGAATAATATTGTTCTCCCCATAACTTCAATGGGCAATGGAGGGGACAACTCTCTGGTGTGAGTTGAAATCTTGGGTTTCACAAATCACATTTACCCAAGATTCTTTTCCAGTATCTATGGGAGTTCAAATGAAGGATTAAAAAAAAAAAAAGGCATTAAAGGCAGATTCAGGAGCCCCCCAGGGCACCTTTTTCCACTAAAGATCCAGAGACCCAGGACATGAAATGAGCTGCCAGAACATTAGTGGAAACTCCCAGGGATCTCCAAAGGGTTTGTAAGTCAAAAGAGTTTAGCATTCTCTGAACATCCCTATACCTATGATTAACTAAAGGCCCCGGAAATTTTTCAGGAAAAAATAGAAAGTCATTGGATGGGGAAATCTGCTCTGGATTTTCTTTCTCCTCTGCTCCATGGAGTTAGTTCCAATCAAAGAAATCCTGAGTATGAACCCATAGCCAATGGAAAGAATCGTCAATTTGACCATCAGAGGACAGGCTTATCCCAGCCAATAGGTTGAACTCCAGGCAGAGACATACAAGGTGACCTTTAAAGTGCTGGCTTCTGTAATCAAAGCATCACTCCTCAACAGAGGGAATGACTGACCTGTGAGATTTTGCCTCAGGTTCTGATAGTCACTGTGGC
The DNA here is from genome assembly GCA_006410875.1 of Neotragus pygmaeus. Taxonomy (NCBI): domain Eukaryota; kingdom Metazoa; phylum Chordata; class Mammalia; order Artiodactyla; family Bovidae; genus Neotragus; species Neotragus pygmaeus. The sequence continues at coordinate 324,671 of SJYV01035140.1, read as the reverse complement.
CTTGGTTATGGTTTTGATTATGTCTGCAGCCTTTAGGTCAAACAACAGCCCTGCCATCTATGGAGAATTTATTCTGCACCATACACTTGGCTCAATGCTTTTCTATGAGTTAGGGATTATATGGTACTTATTCAATACAGTGAGAGATAGACTCAGTGGAGAGCAGTAACTTCTTCCAAGGCACACAGCCTACTAATGGTGAAATTTGAAGTTTTGTTTGTCGGTGCTTCTGATTATTAAACTGTGCTATCCCAGCACCCTCCAGTGTGTTGACCGAGCACTGTGAGCTTTTTAATAAAATACTGGAGTCATAATTTCATCTCTTATAAAAGGGAGAAAGAACAAGCATGAGGTTCAGGTATTTACCATGTTGCTTTCTCTTCATAATCTGTTATTCCAAAAAAACGAGGCAGATAAAATAAAAGTGTAATAGCTCTACTTACTGCAGTGGTTCCCAATGACTGTCCCCTTACCAGCAGCATAGCATCACTTGAGAACTTTTAAAAAAGTGATTCTCAGCTTCTCCCCAGACCTACTCATTCAGAAACTCAGAAGGACCAACATCGGTGTTTATTGAAAACCTTCCCCATCCCCTACCACATCTGGAGGATATGCAGACAGTCATAGACTCTGACAACCACTTATCTCACCTCCACCCCCAACCCCTGCCCCTTCACCTTGTCAACTGCCTTGAAAGGAATAGATGGATTTAAAGCTAAGCAATAAAATGTGTACTGAGCCCAGAGAACCTCTTCATTCAGTATTCCTGACATTGACCAGGAGGCAGTGATCAAAACCATTCCCAAGAAAAAGAAATGCAAAAAGGCAAAATGGTTGTCTGAGGAAGCTGAGAAAAGAAAAAAAGTGAAAGGCAAAGAAGAAAGGAAAAGATAAACCCATTTGAATGCAGAGTTCCAAAGAATAGCAAGGAGAGAAAAGAAAGCCTTCTTAAGTGAACAATGCAAAGAAATAGAGGAAAACAATAGAATGGGAAAGACTAGAAATCTCTATAAGAAAATTAGAGAAACATTTTATACAAAGATGAGCACAGTGAAGGAAAGAAATGGTATGGATCTAACAGAAGCAGAAAATATTAAGAAGAGATGGCAAGAATACACAGAGGAACTGTACAAAAAGGACTTAGTGACCCATAACCATGATGGTGCGATGGCTCACCTAGAGCCAGACATCCTGGAGTGTGAAGTCAAGTGGCCTTTAGGAAGCGTTACTAAAACAAAGCTACTGGAAGTGATGGAATTCCAGCTGAGCTATTTAAAATCCAAAAAGATGGTGCTATTAAAGTGCTGCATTCAATATGCCAGCAAATTTGGAAAACTCAGCAGCAGCCACAGGATTGGAAAATGTCCATTTTCATTCCAATCCCAAAGAAAGGCAATGCCAAAGAATGTTCAAACTATCGCTCAGTCACACTCATTTCACATGATAGCAAGAGAGTTCTCAAAGTCCTTCAAACTAGGCTTCAACAGTACATGTACCAAGAACTTGCAGTTGTATAAGCTGGATTTAGAAAAGGCAGAGGAACCAGACATAAAATTTCCAACAAATGGTGGATCATAGAAAAATCAAGGGAATTTAAAAAATATCTCCTATGCTTCATTGACTACGAGGAAGATTTCAATTGTGTGGATCACAGCAAACTGTGTGGAAAGTTCTTAAAGAAATGGGAATACCAGACCACCTACCCTGCCTCCTCAGAAATCTGTATGCAGGTCAAGAAGCAACATTTAGAACTGGACATGGAACAAGAGTGGTTCAAAATTGGGAAAGGAAAACATCAAGGCTATATATTGACATCCTACTTATTTAATCTACATGCAGAGTACATCATGGGAAATTTTGGGCTTGTTGTAGATCAAGATGGAATCAAGATTGCTGGGAGAAATAACAATAACTTCAGATATGCAGATTATACCACCTTAATGGCAGAAAGTGTATAGGAACTAAAGAGCCTCTAGATGAAGGTGAAAGAAGAGAGTGGCAAGGCTGGCATAAAACACACTTAAAAAACTGCAATTGTGGCATTATGTCCCATCACTTCACAACAAATAGATGGGGAAAAAATGGAAATAATGACAGATTTTATTTTCTTGGGCTCCAAAATCATTGTGGATGGTGATTGCAGTCATGAAATTAAAAGAGGCTTGTTCCTTGGAAGAAAAGCTATGAAGAACCTAGGCAGCATATTACAAAGCACAACTTGCTGACAAAGTTCCATATAGTCAAGCTATGGTTTTCCAGTAGTTATGTACAGATATGAGAGTTGGACCATAAAAGAAGGCTGAGTGCCATAGAATTGATGCTTTGGAACTGTAGTGTTGGAGAAGATCCTTGAGTCCCTTCAGTGGCAAGGAGATCAAACCAGTCAATCCAAAGGAAATCAGTCCTGAATATTCATTGGAATGACTGATGCTGAAATGGAAGCTCCAATATTTTGACCACCTGATGGGAAGAACCATCTCATGGGAAAAGACCCTGATGTTGGGAAGGATCAAAGGCAAGAGGAGAAGGGGGTGACAGAAGATGAGATGGTTGGATGACATCACCAACCCAATGGTCATGAGTTTGAGCACACTCTGGGAGATAGTGAAGGACAGGGAAGGCTGGTGCGCTGCAGTCCATGGGGTCACAAAGAGTCAGTCACAACTGACTGACTGAACAACAACTCAGTTCTACTTCCAATCTTCTCTTAAGCTTTTCCTTGGGGACAAGTATGTCAATTGCCATTTCAGTAAACAAAGGATGTTGCAGCCAAAAGGCCATTATCCATGCAGTTCCCCTTCCCTCAAAATAGTCTGCCCTGAGGGTAATTCAAGAAGGAGAAAACAGGATGGTTTCCTGAAGTAGTTAAGATGCATATCGTATGGATGACTTCAATAAGTCCAGACTCTTTCTATGCATAAAAAAGCATGAGAAGGAACTTCCCTGGAAGTTCAGTGGCTAAGAATCCACCTGTTAGTGCAAGGGATACAGGTTGGATCTTTGGTCCAGAAAGATCCCATATGCTGTGTAGCAACTAAACCCATGCCCCACAAACACTGAGCACTCGACTAGAGACTGGAACCTATGACTACTGAAGCCCACATGCACTGGAGCCCATGCTTTGCAATGAGAGAAGCCAGCAAAATGAGAAACCAATGCACTTCAACTAGAGAGTAACCCCTGCTCACCAGAACAAGAGAAAGGCTGTGCTCAGCAAGGAAGACCCAGCAGAGCCAAAAAAAAAAAAAAANATTTTGGAGCCCAAAAAAACAAAGTCTGACACTGTTTCCACTGTTTCCCCATCTATTTCCCGTGAAGTGATGGGACTGGATGCCATGATCTTCGTTTTCTGAATGTTGAGTTTAAGCCAACTTTTTCACTCTCCTCTTTCACTTTCATCAAGAGGCTTTTTAGCTCCTCTTCACTTTCTGCCATAAGGGTGGTGTCATCTGCATATCTGAGGTTGTTGATATTTCTCCCAGCAATCTTGATTCCAGCTTGTGAGCAGATAGGAATTCTCCCCAAATTGTGTAGATCATTCTTATTCTAGTTCTATTAAGGCACAAATTGTCCACTCCCCCTGCCCGCCTCGCACTCCATACACACACTCAGCACTTTCGTGCTGAGACAGACACAGAAGAGAGGGAAGAAGTCAAAGTCTGGACTCTGAATCTCTAGGGTGGAGCCCCAGGTCTCATGCTTACAAGCCCAGTGGCTGGAAGAGAACAACCCCTTGCTGAACTGTAGCCTTGTTGTTGTTCCTGTTTTTCAGTCAGTCAGCCTCATCCAACTTTTTGTGACCCCATGGATTGTAGCCTACTAGGCTCCTCTGTCCATGAGTTTCTCCAGGCAAGAATACTGGAGTGGGTTGCCATGCCTTCCTCCAGAGGATCTACCCAGCCCGGTGATCAAACTAGAGTTTCTTACATCTCCTGCATTAGCAGGCAGGAACTGCAGCCTCTCACCTGTAAAATGGGGGTAACCACAGTGGTAGCCCTTCTGGGGTCTCACGTGGTGTCACAGACATGGAATGACTGTAAAGACACCTTGATGTTCAAATACTCCTGAGGTTGCCATTATTTCTTCCTTTGCTCTTCTCTCTGTTTGCATAGCTCAAGTGAAGCTGAGTTGGGAGGAAAGGTGTGCAAAGTGGAAGACCAGAGTCCCAGGGCAATTCAGGATCAGAGAGTGTGTCAGGGAAAGATGCTAGGCAAGCAGAGCAGAGGCTGCAGCTGGGGTCAGTCAGAGAAAAATTAGTCCTCCTTCCTGCATTCCTTGGCCCCTTCCTCCCACTCTTTCCTTCTGTCCCATTTGGCTGTACTTGGAGAAGGTGATCAAAGTGTAGACACCTCGAGTCTTCCTCCGGGGGCCTTTACAGTCAGGTGAGTAAAGCTAGGAGCACAGAGGGACCAGTGGTGGGGAGCGGGGTAGGGGCTGAGTGACACTGTGGACACCCCAGTGAAGACCTGATGCCCATAAAGTGGGAGAGCGCTAGAAAGGCAGGTGAGCTGCACAGGGCGGGGGTGATGTATACTTACTGGGTTTGTTGAACCAGAACTCTGCCCTTCTAGAGGCCGCTCCAACCATCATTCTGAGATAGGCGTGGGACCTGGGACCTATTGCAGCAATGCTGCAGCGCTTACACCTGAACACACATTTCCTCGAGCAACAAAATACTAAGAAACTGTACAGACTAAAAGTAACTGCAAATTTTGGACCCCAAAGATACAAAAAGAGACCAAAAAACCCTAAGGCCACTTTTGGGGAGCCTGGAGCAAAAACAGGGAGCTGAGAGCAAAAGCAGGGTACTGCGCATGCCCCCTGTACAGACCACCACCTTCGGGGCAGGTGAAACTCCTAAACCACCCCTCCAGTCTCGACACACCCCTCCCCTCACCCCATATAAGGAACAAGCTTGCCCCTTTTTTTCTTGCTTTTCCCTGGTGTCATCAGGGGCATCAATAAAGCCTGGCCTGAATTTCCTGTCTAGCCTCTAGTCCATTTCTATTGACTGGGGAAGGCCAAGAACCCTGGTTGGTATCTCACTGCCTTCTAGCCATTTCTACAAAACCCTAAGAATAGCTTTGTTGTTTAGTTGCTAATTCGTGTCCAGCTCTTTGCGACTCTATGGATTGTAGCCTGCCAGGCTCCTCTGACCGTGGGATTTCCTAGGCAAGAATACTGGAGTGGGTAGCCATTTCCTTCTCCAAGAGATCTTGCAGACCCATATGTGTCCGTGTTTCAGTCTGGAAGGCATTTCATTTCTTTTCAACAACTCGATGCTGTGTTTTTGTTCGGTCGCCTAGTTGTGTCTGACTCTTTGCAACCTCATGGACGGCAGCACACCAGGCCTCCCTGTCCCTCACATCTCCCAAAGTTTGCCCAAGTTTATGTCCATTGCATTGGTGATGCCATCCAGCCATCTCATCCTCTGACATCCTCTTCTCCTTCTGCCCTCAATCTTTCCCAGCGTCAGGGATTTTTCCAGGGAGTCAGCTCTGTGTAGTAACAGCCATTTGACAGGTGAAGAGTCTGAGGCCAGTGTCAAGTGACTTGTCCAAAGCACACTGCAGGAAAGCCACAGAACCTGGCCCAACCGTGAAACCCCACGATGAAACCCGGCGATCATAGCAGAATGGCATCCAGCACACTGAGCTGAAACTTCTGGACTTGGGCGAGTGGGGAAGCAGGCCTGATGGGAGGGGGAGACGGTCTTACTCATCCACCACCCGCTAGATCTCTCCCTCCCTCCTCCAGTCCTCTGCTCTCTCCCCCCAGAGCATCCATCGCCCACGCCATCCCCCTCCAGCTGCAGTTCTTCTGACCACAAAACACTTCCCACTTCACATCCTGCCCCAGAACCTAGAAGTACAATAGCCGCCACAGCAAAAGGAAGCAGTTAAAGGGCTGGTTCTCCCCTCCCTCTCTCTTTCTCCCCCTCCTCCCCTCTCTCATCTTCTCTCCCCCAAGTCCTCCTTCTTCCCAGCCTAACATGGTCAGGTTTTTAAACTCATTCAGACTACTATTGGGGACCTTCTAGAACTGGATTCTCCCCTTCTGATGGGCCCAGGAGATTTGAAATTGCCAAGCATTTCAAAAAATTTACTTCTTTTCCTTCCTTGCAGACTATCCCTGTGAAACCAGCACCAGCTCTCATTTTGTGGTTGTTCCCCTGGGGAGGTGAATAACACACAAAGAGGCTTCCTCTGCAGGCTTTCATGAGTAAGAGCAGAAACACTTAGGAACTGAAAGGGGGATGGGCTTGCACTGTTCCTACCTGTATCTATTTTGTTTTCTCTTTTCCTGTCCTCCTTCCCATTCTAAGTCCAGGATTACAGGTAGTCCGCTGGTGGGCTACACCCAAGCCCACTGCAGAGAATGACTTTTCTCTACAGCAGTCATAGGCTGACCACACCTGTTAGGAACAGTCTGACTTTCAATATTGTCTTATCGTCAGGGCCTGTGAGCTGATGTTGGGTTCAAAAATCATGATCACTTCGCTTAGTGCCTTTCCCTGGGGACTTTCAAGGCTCATTTCCCACCCATGTTTCTTGGGGAAGAAAGCCAGCCTGGCTGTGTCCATTTTGTCTTCATTTTTGTAGCATGTGCTGACCTCCCCCACCCAGTCCCAAGAATTTGGAGGGATTTGAGCATGAGAAGAGGCTGAGACGACAGACCCTAAACGAACACCCATAGTGCAAGCCCCAGTGGATGATGACCTTGCCCTCACGTGGTCCCCTGGTAGCAGGGACAGCTAGCTGCCTCAGATGTGAGTGCTGTCACTGCAGGATGTTGTTAAAGGTGATTCCCAATTTGGCCACCTGATGAGAAGAACGAACTCATTAGAAAAGACCCTGATCCTGGGAAAGACTGAGGGCAGGGGGGAAGGGGGCGACAGGATGAAATGGTTGGATGGCATCACCAACTCAATGGACATGAGTTTGAGGAAATGCTGGGAGCTAGTGAAGGACTGGGAAGCCTGGCCTAAAGAGTTGGATACAACTTAGCAACTGAACAACAAACAAATTTCCTCATCTGTCAAATGGCAACAATACTCAAAACTTCCCAAGATGACTGTGAAACAATTAATGTGATAACTGGAAAGCACCCTGTAGAAGGCTATTCTGATGCCCACCCAGTTGCAGGCTTCTTAGCAGAACATCATCAACTCTGAACAAGAATGAGGAAATAATGGAAGAAAGAGTGAATGAATAAATGAATATAATGCTTTACTGTCAGTGTAAGAGTGATGGGCTAAGTCACCTTTTGTGGGATTTGATAGCCTGCAATCAAATGTATACAAACAATTCTATGCAAATCAAATGTGCATACAAAGATGTATGCACTGAGTTCTTTTAATCTTCACATTCCTTTAACTTGCTTTTCATTTCTTTTTTCTTAAAAAAAAAAGTTGTATTGCAATATGATTGCCTTACAATGTTGTATTAGTTTATGCTGTACAACAAAGTAAATCAGCTATGTGTATACATGTATCCCCTCTTTTTTGGACTTCCTTCCCATCTAGGTCACCACAGAGCACTGAGTAGAGATTCCTGTACCATTAGGTAGGTTCTCACTAATTATCCATGTTATGCATGCGTGCGTGCTCAGTCACTTCAGTCATGTCCAACCCCTTTCCACCCTATAGATTGCAGCCCACCAGGCTCTTCTGTCTGTGGGATTCTCCAGACAAGAATACTGAAGTGGGTTGCCATGCCCTCCTCCAGGAGATCTTCCCAGCCCAGGGATGGAACGCACCCACATCTCCTGCATTGCAGGCAAATTCTTTACCATTGAGCCACTGGCGAAGCCCTATCTATTTTATTGAAAGCATCAATAGTGTATGTATGTCAATCCCAGTTCATCCCACATCCTCTTTGGCCCCTCGGAATCCATACATTTGTTCTCTACCCTTGTATCTCTATTTCTGCTTTGCAAATACGTTCATCTGTACCATTTCTCAATATTACACATATGTGCAATTAATATATGATATTCATTGTTCCCTTTCTGACTTACTTCACTCCATATAACAGTCTCTAGGTCCATCCGTGTCTCTGTAAATGGCACAGTTTTGTTTCTCTTTATGGCTGAGTAAAATTTCATTGTATATATGTTTCACATCTTCTTTATCTATTCTTCTGTTGATAGACACTTAGGTTGCTTCCATGTCCTGGCTACACTAAATAGTGCTGCAGTAAATGTTGGGGTACATATATCTTTTGGACTTACTGTTTTCTATGCTATTTATTTTTTCTTTTTGCAAACCAGGAATGTGAGGTTCAGACTTGCCTACAGTGCACTGGGTAAGAAGTAACAGAATAGAAACTAACTCAGGTCTTCCTCCTCTAAGTCCACACCACTGCCATTTCCCTCTGGAACACAGTCTCAGCTTTGACTTCACCCCCTCATTCATCCAGTCAAGTTGCCCTCTTCCCCTTCATTCCCTTTCTTGCATTCACCTATTTCCTTCACCTCATGTATTACTTCTGCTACTGAACATCATCTCATTTGTTGTTGCTTTCAAGTCTGTCGGCCGTCCTGTGAGCCCGGCTCTGTGCTGAATTTGACCTTCATTCCTTAATAAAGCAATCACAACAGCCTTATGAATTTAATATCAATTTTATCTCTATCTTATGTGTGAAAAAATGAAAATTTATAGAGTTTAGGTTATCTTTCAAGTTTTCACAGAGTAGCAGAGTTACTCTAAGTAAGAGTTCATATATTTGGTATCTGACTGCAAATGTTCACACTTTTCAATTCTGTGCTGTCTCCTAAAAGTGCTAGATGACTGTTTTTTTAGGATAGTGGTGCTTTTGTCACTGTTATCATTGTTTTCAGAATTAATATATAACTTATACAACATCTTTAAGAATATTGGTGACACCCTAGTATCTACTGACTTCAGGAGGATTGAGACTTACTGAAATAAATGATGTAACAGATGTATACAATAATGGAATGATTCCAGTGTATTTTGCAGACTCTTGGAGACAAGTAGCAGTGTGAGCCTCGTTAATATCTGGCTTAAAAATGCATGTTCTTATACTTCTCTGCAGATTTTACCGAAGATTATTACCGAAGAGCATATGCCGCCTAGTCATGAGAAGGAGATGGCCCAGATGTGTATTGGGGGCTGCAAGGAACTTAACAGACTAAAATCTGCTGGCTATCACCTATCACATAAATACTAACATTGACTATAAATGACTGGAGATAGTAAACAGAGCATGGGTTTCATCTTCTGAAGCTTCTTACTGTATGGTTTGGGTAAGTCTGTTAGTTCACCAAGTCTTCATTTCTCAAAATGAGGAAAATAAAAACAGTATTTTCAGAGATGGTATAAGACATGGGTTTGACACCTGGGTCAGGAAGATTCCCTAGAAAAGGAAATGGCAGTCCACTCCAGTATTCTTGCCTGGGAAATCCCATGGACAAAGAAGGCTTGTGAGCTACATTCCATGGGGTTGCAAAGAGTTGGACACAACTGAGCAACTGAGCACACACGTGCACACGCACACACACACACACACACACACACACATAAAGGAATAAATGAAACAATTTGTATAAACTACCTGGTGTGCTGCTGGTAATAAGTAGGCTTTAGTCTCCTTCCACTATCTCCTGGTTTATAATGATTTACTAGTCCGTACACAAGACTTGAGCCTAACATAAAGAATAAGATCAATACTGCAAGTAAAGAGACTGGAATGCTAACATCTAAAGAATGCTCTCCCCAGCATAGCAGTACGTCTTGGGACATTACCCACTTGGCCGAACTATGCTGTGTTAGCTCAAAACATTTTTGGAATGCTTTTCTCTACCAGTCAGCCCTCTGTGTAGAAGACATGCACAGGAAATGAAATCAACAACTTGCTTATTTATCCATCTCGGATTGTTACTCATCCTGAACAAGTGAATGAATGATTATTTTCAAAACAGACGGACAGATAAGGAACAAGCCACAACATTACCCTGCTTTGTGGAGTGGCCGACTCAGCTCTCTGGTCAAGCGTCACTCAGCTTCCCAGAACTTTTTCCAGAAATACTCAGAGAAGCACTTGCTAGCAGTTTTACCAGTAGCCACTTTCTAAAAGGGGAAGTGGATTGGCTCCGAGGGACAGTGTGTATTAATCACAGGAGGTGAGGGATGGTGACATTCTTAAAAACAGAGGGGACCAGAAATAGTATTGCAAATACCTACAGCATTCCTTTCTCTAAACAAAGGTTTAACACTAGCTTTAATGAGGGTGGTGTGTAACAGAGCTGGTGTGGGGGTAAGGCAACTCCATTTCAGGGAATAGCAGTCCCAGGGAAGAGCTCAAAAGCTGTTATTTACAAAAAAATTTGCTTTGATTGTGAGCTTCCTGAACTACTTTACTTAGATTTCAAAGGCCAGTGACGTTGATACTCTTCATGAGTAATTACTAGCTAGATGTGTGGATTTATGGGCCTTGGGGCACTTGCTGCCTGTGCCGGCGATTCTTTGTTGGAAGAAGGTCTGCATCTCCCATTTCCTCTCTAGCTGTGCTAACTCTGCTCCAAGACCACAGGACCATCCCCTGCTCAGGTTTGCCAGCTTTCTTGTAAATGCATCACTACTATTGGACAGAAACCCAAAGTCCTTTGTAATGGGAAAGGCTTAACGGCAATTCCTTCAGTCCAGCTCTCTATACATTTATACAAACCCTTCCCTTCAGCCATATCATCCAAAAGTACACTTCCCATTCCATGGCACCTCACCCTTAGAATCTTCAGCTTGCATCTCCCAAGGACAAGAACATTCTCCTTCGTTATCACACTTAGGAAAATCAATATTAATATAATAATAACAGCAGACAACATTGAGTCCATATTCAAATTTCCCAAATTGTCTCAAAATATTCTTTTAGGACTTCCCTGGTAGTCCAATGGTGAAGAATCTGCCTGCCAATGCAGAGGACATGGAGTTTGATCCCTGGTTCAGAAAGACTCCACACAGCACTGGGCAACTAAACCCACGTGCCACAACTACTGAGCCCACACTCTAGAGCTCATGAGCTGCAACTGCTGAAGCCCACCACCCTAAAGTCTCTTCACAACAAGAGAAGCTGCTGCAATGAAAAGCCTGCACATCACAACTAGAGAGGAACCCCCACTTGCTGCAACTAGAGAAAAGCTCCAGCGCAGTAACCAAGACCCAGTGCAGCCAAAAAATAAATAAATACAAATTTAAATGTCCTTTCATAGCATATTTTTTGGATCCAGGATCCAATGAAGGTCTAAGTATTGCATGTGACTATTGTGTCTCTCTACTTTTTCCCTATGTAGAGCACACTGCCTTCTCATTCTGATCTTCATGGTGCTAGGGTCTTTAATAAGCCTCGGTTACTTGTCCCACAGAATGTCCCATGCTCTGGGTGAATGACTGTTTCCATGGGATTAGATTCAGGTGACATTTCTGACAAGAGCATCACATAGGCTGTGATGTGTACCGCCCACTGATTCTTATCTCAGGAGTCACAAGTCAGTTACTCCATGATTGGCATTGCCAAGGTCTAACTCTTGGTTAAGGTAGAGACCACCAGGTCTCTCTTTTCTCCTTCTGTGAATTAATAAATAAGGTATGGGTGACACACTGAAACACTGTGAATATATCCTACTCCCCAACAACCTTTTTACCCAATGAATGTGAGGGTGTGTGCTTAGTCGAGTCCAACTTTTTGCAACCCCGTGGACTGTAGCCTACCTTTCTCGTCTGTCCATGGAATTTTCCAGGCAAGAACACTGGAGCGGGTTGCCATTTCCTCCACCAGGGGATCTTCCCAACCCAGCAATCAAACCCATGTGTCTTGCTTCTCTTTCATTGGCAGGCAGAGTTTTTACCACTGTGCCACCCGGGAAGTCTTTTACCCAACAACTTTAACATCTCTTAGTGATTCTTAGAATCTGCCACTGTCACACTGAAGGTTGCAAAATGGTGATTTTTCTAATTCTATCATTGTTCCTTCACTCATTTGTCAGCGTTGTTTTGTGAAAAACTGTTTTTTCTTCCCCTTCCCTTTTCCCCTCTTCTTTTTATCTTTGCAAGTATCACCATGGATTTATGGGTTTTATTTGGCTGCTATAATCCAATATCATCATTGCAGGAAAGCAAAGGGGGATGTTCAAATTGGATTTAGCTGTGGGAGCTCTTTCAATCTGGCTCCTGTATACTCTTCATATAATCCCATTCATTTGGGGACAGTTCAAGCTTTGTGACATGAGATGTTCCAGGCCAACTTTCCCTGCTTGTGACCTGGAATCAGCATCTCTCCATGGAGCCCTGCCCCTTTTTAGTAGGAAATGGTACTTGGAAATCAAAATCTATATGCTAGGAGTGCTTTCAACTACAATTTTAAGATGCAATCTTAAATCAAATTTCTAGACCACTGCTAACCAGGTCTGGGATTACTCAGACATTATTATGACAGTCAATAGCAATATGTCATGACCCCAGAGGATGCTTAAACTTTCCTCCTGGGAAAATCTCTGTCTTAGATGCCCTTCTGAGGCTGAGGGGTGACCGATGCCTTCACTTGGCCTCACCTGAGAGAGTTCTCTACACCAGAGTTTCCCAACCTCCAGGATATAATGCCTGATGATCTGAGGTGGAGTCAATGCAATAATAGAAATAGTGCACAATAAATGTAATGCATTTGAGTCATCCTGAAACCATCCCCCATCCCCTGGTCCATGGAAAAACTGTCTTCCACAAAACCATTTCCTGGTGCCAAAAGGGTTGGGGACCACTGATCTACACTACTTTAAGGAATTTTCCTTGCACTTAAGAGTGCCAAGTCATAGACATTTTTGGTCCCAGCCCAAGAAAGACAGAAAAAAATTACCAGAATGGCTCTCATTTCTGCAAAACCTGGGTTTAAACACCGATTTTCTCTCATGCATCATTGCATTATCATAGTTACATTGCATAATTTTTTTCTGAGCCTCATTCTTTTATTTTTGTCACTAGGAAAAATGTATGTAATGTAACTTCTTTATATTGTTCTGTTTTGTTGGGGGGGAATAATAATTAAACAAGGTATTATGCCTAAAAGTGCTTGAAAATTGTAAGGAGCTATGTGAACACTATTACTAAAGAGGAAGCGAAAGTGAAAGTTGCTCAGTTGTGTCCGACTCTTTGCGACCCCATGGACTGTATAGTCCATGGAATTCTCTAGGCCAGAATACTGGAATGGGTAGCCTTTCCCTTCTCTAGGGGATCTTCCCAACCAAAGGACTGAACCTAGGTCTCCCGCATTATCAGTGGAGCCACCAAGGAAGCCCAAGAATACTGGAGCGGGTAGCCTATCCCTTCTCCAATGGATCTTCCCGACCCAGGAACCAAACTGGGGTCTCCTGCACTTCAGGAAGATTCTTTACCAGCTGAGCTACCAGGAAGAAGAGGGTAAAATTCTCAGTGGGTGGAAGCAGCATAGATAGTAGAAATCCAAGAGTATCTCAGTCCCTAGTTCTTTAATTAAAGTCTTTAACCAAGAGGCAGTTTGCACTTGCATTTCTTCTCTTGGCTTCTCTTTTCAGGAGCTTCTAATTAATAAGGGAACCAGCCACGAGGACACTTCTAAGATTGGTCTGCAGGCTCCATCCACACTCATGCTGGACACAGCCCCAGGAGCACCCACAAGTAGCTAGATGGGGGTGGGGCTGGGGGTGGTCATGGTTCAGTGACTAATGTCAAAGCCAGGGCCTAAAAGAACAGAGTCACTTGTCATTTAAAGACACGTGTTTCCCAGGACTTCCCTGGTGGTCCAGTGGCTAAAACTCCATGCTCCCAATGCAGGAGGCTCAGGATCCCATCTCTGGTCAGGGAACCAGATCCCTCATGCTGCAACTAAAGATTCCGCATGCCACAATGAAGATCAAAGATCCTGAGTGCTACAATTCAGATCTGGTGCAGCTAAATAAATAAATAAAATAATTTTTAGAAAAGACACGTTTCCCAAACCATCCTTCCACTGAACGTTGGAGGTCTGCCTAAATATCACCTCTCTTCCTGGTGCAGGCCACCTATTCAAAGAAGGTTATTCTTCCCTCTGTAACCACTACAAGCCTCTGGTCACAGAAGCTCCACTTTTGGTGTGTGGTCCTTGACAGACTTCTCCGTAAGGATGGCTTTAAGGAGTCTTTCTTTGAGCTTACTCACAGCAAGAACTGGAGATGTGAACTAGGATCTGTCTAATCACCTAGGAAACTGAAGGAGAGAGAGAGGCGAGGTTCAGGCCAGGGCTCTGAGCCAGTCCAGCCAGTGGGGTGGGAAAGAGAGTTTCTTAGCCTTGGTCTCAAGATCAGGGAAGCGAGGAAATGCAATTGCACATGTGCCATCAGGGCATCTCTCCTCTCAACTGGAATGCAATTCTAGTCAATTCAAGAGCATTTATTAAGTGTCTACTGAGAGCACAGCTCTGGGGAAGGCACATTGAGCCTTATGGAGCTCACACTCTCCCCTGGAGGTAAAACATTCAGTGTACGAAATGCTGTTTGCTGCACTTAGTGCTATGATAAAAGGGAAACAGAAGACAAGGTGAGTTGCAGATTTCATCGATGCAGTATGTGCAAGGCAGGCAGGTGAGCTCAGGTAAGTCCCCTTAAGAGGTGAGGGGAAGGAAGAGCTGCAAGCAGGGGAAGCAACATAAATTAAGGACAGGGGCCTTTTCCAAAACTACTGGGAAAGTATGACTTTCTTACTCATTTTCTGCCCTTCCCCGTTATCTGTCTGCTTCCATTAACCCAGATCATGCAGTTGGAAAAGCTTCTCTGTCTCTCTCTTTTTACTTTTTTCTCTTTATTTTGGCTGTGGTGGGTCTTCATTGCAACACATGGGCTCTTCATTGTGGCATGCAGGCTTCTCTCTTTGGGCAGGCAAGCTTAGTTCCCCAACCAGGGATGGAACTCATGTCTCCTGCATTGGAAGACAGATTCTTAAGCACTATACCATCAGGAAAGTCCCCATCAAAAGGCTTCTCTTGAACCTTGAAGTTCATCCAGCCTCACAATGAATTGCTCTAAGAACTACTAGTGTAGGAGGACTAAATAATGGCCACCCAAAGGTATCAGGTCCTCATCTCTAGAACCTGTAAAATGTTTCTCTGTAAGGAAAGTAAGAGGTTTCACAGATGGAGTGAAATGAAGGGTTTTGAGATGGGGATATTATCCTGCATTTCCCAGGTGGGCCCTGAACATAATCACGAGGATCGTTATGAGGGAGAGGAAAGAGCAGATTTCAGGCAGACACTTAAGAGGAGAAGGTGATGGGAAGACAAAGCCGAGAGAGATTTGAAGATGCTGCCTTCAAGACCAGAGGGATGCAGCCGCAAGCCAAAAAATGCCAGTAGCCACCAGAAGACGGAAAAGGCGGGGAATGGATCTGGGAGGGGTACAGCCCAGCTGACACCTCGATTTCAGCCCAGTGACTCTAACTCAGGACTTCTGGCCTCTAGAACCGTGAGAGAATACATTTCTCTTGTTTTAAGCCACCCAGAGTGTGATAATTTTTCACAGCAGCTGCAGAAATGAACAACATTCAGATTCCTCAAGAGATGGATAATCTGTTTTGCTCAGGGGACTTTAGGAAGAAAGAAAGAGAGGGAAAGAGGGTGGTGTGTTCCTTGCCGTATTCATTTTGCTTTTATTTTTCAGGTGATAATCCAGTCATCTACCCCCAGAGATGAAACCAGAATCCCCACAAGACTAGCAAGCCCTGATGGTCTCCACTCTAAAGAGCCACATTTGTGGAAAGACTTGTCCTGTAATTTTGAAGATGACAAGGCTGACTGTGTCATCTCTTCTGGGCTTTTTTTGACAACACTGCTCACTCAAGGCACAAATTTTCAAGCAAATCTATCTTAACAGACTCTTCAGGTTTATATCATGCTCCCAACTAGCTGGGAGCTCTTAATTCATTGAGAATTGTCTCCATCAATGACAAACGTTTAAGAAGTTCACATGGGAGGTAAAAATATATAATGTCCACATGCCACAACTAAAGACCTGCACGCCACAACTAAGACTCAGCATGGCCAAATAAGTAAATAAATATTTTAAGAAGGATATAGTGATAGTGAGCAATCTCCACTCTCAAGTAATTTATAACTAATTTGCCTAGGCCTGAGCATTGATCATTTATTTTACTAAAAATCAATGGAAGAAAATGTAACTGTTGATCACTTCTGTCTGAAGTGATTGTTTTTCCTTCTTTATCTGATTGACATTAATTTTATGATTAAAAAAACTCACTGTATTGCTTCTATATTTTATAAGTATTTACACTTAAGTAGAATGAAAAAGTGAAGGAAAAGAAAGGGCAGGATATTGTAAATTATCCATGAGATTTTAAGTTTAAAATGTGCTCTGAATTTCAGAAGTTGGGGGCCTGAGAAGACTTCTTGGAAATTTCAATATTTTGATTGAGCTTGAAGAATGAGTAGCATTTTGAGATGTCATGCTGATTTTCCCTTGTGTCTTCGTTTATTTGAGCTGCTGTAACAAAATACCACATACTGGTGTCTTATAAACAACAGAAATGTACTTTTCATAGTTCTGGGGGCTGGAGGTTCAAGATCAGGATGTCAGCATGGTCAAGTGAGAGTCTTCTTCTGGGTTGCAGCCTTCCCAGTATCCTCACATGATGGAAGGGGCAAGGGTGCTCTCTGGGGTCTTTTTTTTTTTTTTTTTTTATTTTCTTTCTAACAAATTTAATGTTAAAGGAAGAAAATGAAGTCGCTCAGTCGTGTCCGACTCTTTGCGACCCAATGGACTGTAGCCTACAAGGCTCCTCAGTCCGTGGGATTTTCCAGGCAAAAATACTGGAGTGGGTTGCCATTTCCTTCTCCATGGGGTCTTTTTTATAAGGGCATTAATCCCATTCATAAGGGCTCCACCCTCATGACCTAATTACCTCCCCAAAGCCCCTCCTCCTAATCCCATCACTGTACAGATTAGGATTTCAACATTATTAATTTTGGGAGAACATGCTGGGAGGGCTTGAGGGCAGGAGGAGAAGGGGATGACAGAGGATGAGATGGCTGGATGGCATCACTGACTCGATGGACATGAGTCTGAGTGAACTCCGGGAGTTGGTGATGGACAGGGAGGCCTGGCGTGCTGCAATTCATGGGGTCACAAAGAGTCAGATACGACTGAGCGACTAAACTGAACTGAACTGAACTGAACTGAAAATTTCAGCCCATAGCACCATGGTTTCTAAGTGGTTTTGTATTATTCATCCAGTAATTGGGTGGTGATGAATTTCCCAATAGGGTATCAAAGCTGGGCTTACATNGATACGACTGAGCGACTAAACTGAACTGAACTGAACTGAACTGAAAATTTCAGCCCATAGCACCATGGTTTCTAAGTGGTTTTGTATTATTCATCCAGTAATTGGGTGGTGATGAATTTCCCAATAGGGTATCAAAGCTGGGCTTACATCAGCCAGGGAAATATTACCTATAAAGAAGTCTGGTTCTGCAGTAACCCAAATTCTCCAACCCTGATCTATTATCTGAATCTCTTCCATTTCCTCCAAGCCCTGTGCTTCTGCCATGCCAGTCTTCCCAGATGAACTTTCAAGATGACCAGATCTCTCCGATCTTTGGTCTTTGCACTTGGCATTTTCTCAGCCTAGAACATCCTTTCTTTCCTTCTCTTTCTACTCAGCCTCATCGCACCCCTACTTTCTCATTCCACTTCTGATGTACCTTGATTCATCTTTCAATGTCCAACTCAGACATCACATTATCTGGGAAGCTTTCCCACCCACCATTCCACCATTTGGCCCCTGTCACAATTTAAGGAATCCTCTGTCTCTCAATCATCCTGTTTTCTTATGGTCTGATCATGCCTGTCTCTCACTAGACTTGGCAAACCTTGAACCCACTCTTATTTTTGAGCCCGCTGCATACAGTACGTAGCCACTTACTGTAGAAGGAAAGAACTACTGAAAGGAAAAATTTTGTTTTTTACTTGTTAGTCACCTGATGATGAGTTTAGCAAAGGTTACTTCAGTCCCAGATCTGCTGCAACCCCTTTTACTTACACATCTTCCAACAGTCTCAAGCAAGTCTGTGGTTCATTTAATAGTATATCCAAATAAATTATCCCCTCAAATGAGTTGCCTATTAAAATGTTTTAATTGATATTAATGAATTAAGGTTAATTGCAATATGCCCTGAAGCTAGATTCTGATGTCTTACTTTTCTTTTTTCTTTTAAAGGGAGATACCAGTTGCTTTTATTTTTTCATAACTTTATTTAGTTATTTATTTTGGCTGTGCTGGGTCTTCATTGCTGTGCAGGCTTTTCTTTAGTTGTGGTGTGCAGGCTTCTCGTTACAGTGGGTTCTCTTGTAGCAGAGCACAGGCTCTGGGACACACAGGCTTCAGTAGTTGGCGGCATGTGGGCTCAGTGGCTGCAGCACATGGGCTTATTTGCTTCGCATGTGGGATCTTCCCCAACTAGGGATTGAACTCGTCTCTCCTGCATTGGCAGGCAGATTCTTTATCACTGAGCCACCAAGGAAATCCATCTTTCTTTCTTTTTAAAAAGAATATTTATTCATTTTATTTGGCTATGCCGGGATCTTTGATCTTCATTGTAACATGCAGAATCTTCAGTTGCAGCATGCAAGATCTAGTTCCCTGACCAGAAATCAAACTCGGGCCCCCTGCATTTGGAGCACTGGACCACTGGTGAAGTCCCCCTAATGTCTTAGTTTTCAATGCCAGTTCACCGCTTAGCAGCTGTGAGACGTTGGACGTGTTACCCAACCAACCTCAGTAGGTTTATCAGTAAATTTCCCATGGAGTTATCTCCCTGACAGTATTGCTGATGGTGTGAAATAACAACGTGTGAGAGTCCTGGCCTATAGTGGCTGCTCAGCATATGTTTGTTCTTTTTCCTCCTAGGAGCATCATGACCAGATGGTTGCAGGGTAGGGAAGCTGGAGAAGGAATAGGAAAATTGGCAGGAGCAGGCAAGTGCTCTGTGGTCACTGAACACTCTTCCTCCGCCCTGTGCTTTAGATGAACCAACTCGTTTAATTCTCATGGTGACCCTTTGAGATTGAGTGCTGAGAGGTGAAGCAACACTTTAACTGTATCTGTTCAGTTGTCTTTTCCTCTCCCCCACCTCCCCCTATCCCCTGACTCTCAGGACCATGGGGAAGAAGCCCTGGGGAAGCATTTGCCAATTTCCATGGTGTAAATACTCCCACCATGGCTGATTTCCTGCTAATAATGATTTGACGAATGGTTCCAGGTATTCCTGAAACAATGAGCTCTGCCCTAGAAGCGTGAACTGGCTCTGCACACACATTGCAGGTCTTCATTCTCCCCTCCTTCCCTGTGCAGCTTCTCTGACCTCTTTTCCGTGCCTTTGAGTATTTTATGTACCCTTTGAAGGGTTTGCATTTTTTTGTGCCTGCTGCCTGCAAGTATCCCCCTCCACCTCTTCATTTGGCTGACTCACTCTGATCATTCATATCTTAGCTTTGAGGTCACCTCCAACAGGTGACCTTCCCAACTCGCTTTTGCTAGAGGAGTTTCCCATCCTCAGTTACTTCTAAGCACATCACTCTGACCCTTAGAATGAAGGATTCTTGTGAAAAGGGACTTTGTCTTCAGAACATATATAGTAGGTGCTCAGTGAATAATTTTTAAATGGATGAATTTGTTCAAAGTTACATGGCTCATAAGCAAGAAAGTGGAAGTCAAACACATAGCCCATACACTTGAATTCTCTGACTACATTACTTCAAGTTCACCTCAAGTGGTTTGTAAAATAGTCTGGAATATAGAATAATTATGTAGCCACAGTTCAGTTCAGTCCTCAGTCCTGTCTGACTCTTTGCAACCCCATGAATCGCAGCATGCCAGGCCTCCCTGTGCATCACCAACTCCCGGAGTTCACTCAGACTCACGTCCATCGAGTCAGTGATGCCATCTAGCCATCTCATCCTCGATCGTCCCCTTCTCCTCCTGCCCCCAATCCCTCCCAGCATCAGAGTCTTTTCCAATGGGTNGCTCCGGCTCGCCTCCCATGCCCGGCTGGAGGCGTGCTCCCCGCTGCCCACGACCTGTTGGGGGCAGGCTGGGCGCGCGGGCGGCCCGGGACTCGGCTCCTCCGGGAGGAGGGTGCAGGGGAGGGCGTTGTGCCCGAGCCCTGGGCCAGGGGCTGGCTGGGCATGCCTACGATGAGGCGTGTCCCAGGGCGCGGGATGTCTACGGGCCAGGGCACCGGGTTCGAGTCCCCGGGACTGTGGCCGGCGCCAGGCCTCCGCGGGTGTTGCTGAGCCGTTCTCTCCCTGGGCTCCCTGAGGTCTCTAGCGCCGAGTCCCCGGGGGAGGCGGGGCCCCACAGAGGCTTCGGGCACCCTCTGCATCCCGAACGCCGGCCTGGCTGGAGGATCCACTGCTGACTGGGAGAGGGAAGGGACGGACGGCAGGGCCGGGAGCCCGGGGCTCGCACCGCTGCGGCTTTCGGCTCCGGATGTCGTTTTGGGTTCTGTCTCCCTCCAGAGTAGGAGCAGCGGGAGCGTAGAGGTTGCTGCGTGTTCATTGATGGGGAGGTTGGAATGAGAAGGGGAAGCAGTGCCCCCAGGGGACCTAGGTTCTCGTCAGTGGTGACGGCAGCGCAGGAATCTGTGGGTGCCTGAGAGTAACGGGGGGTGCGTCCTCTCTCATCCCTTTTCCTTCTGGAAGATGGGGTAGGGCAGAGCTGAGAGCGCGCTGGTGGCGCCCCGGCAGCCTGCTGGTAAGAGGCCTGGTAGCCAGGACAAGGTGGCAGTGGCCCCAGGAGTTTTCGGAAGCTGGCCACCCAAGTCTGGACCTCTGCCTGGAAGGAAGCCAAGGCCGGGTGGCCAGGTCCTTCTTCCCCCTTTATTCCTCGCATGCAGATTTCTTAGGCCGAGACACAAGGCCTGGGATCCTTGCTTCTTTGAGTGACATCACCTGCACAGGGAGTTAGGCAAACTTTATCAGAAAGGGCCAACTTGATTAAAGTGGCTTTTTTTCCCTTCTTTTTTTTTTTTTTCACATGCTAGCTCTAGGTTTCCCTTACTTGGCCTCTGGGCAAACCTTTATTCTTACTGACTTGGCTGTAATCTCTTATCAAAGCTTATTCCTGATTTTATCATTCCACCTAACCTGCTGGGACAGGTTGGTGTACCCTATGGTCGTAAGGCCATAAAATGGACTTATAGTTCTGCCTCACACTGACTTCCAGTCACTGGGGCTCCAGTTCCTGATGCCAGAGTTACAGGGAGGAGATGCGCTGAGCTCTGCAGGGGTGTGCCAGGCTTGGAAACTGCAAGTCAGGTCCTCCTGTCTGATGGATGTGCATAGCTGTCCTTAAGAAGGGGAGATAGGGGTTGGAAGTCTGTGAGTTGAAGCTGCAGAATTAGAACAGCCCCCAGCATTTGCCTTTTCTAAAATGAGGCCAGCATTCAGGACCTAAATTGCTTAATTAAGAGAAGAAATACTTAACTGAATTCTTCAGACTGTCTCGTTTGCTCTCCGAAGTGGTTTAAATAGGACATATTCCTTCCTGCACTGATGGATCTTTCCTACACAGATGAGGCCTCTTGGACTCATCCATCCTCTACATCCTGATAGATTAGGATGATGGTTTAATTTTGGCTTGTTCAATCCTTGAGATCTCGTACAACTAGCATTTATTTGTTGGTGGTGGTATTTAGTTGCTAAGTCGTTTCTGACTATTGTTGCCCCCTGGATTGTAGCCCTCCAGGCTCTTCTGTCCGTGGGATTTCCCAGGCAAGAATACTGGAGTGGGTTGCCATGCCCTCCTCCAGGGGATCCTCCTTCATCCAGAGGTTGAAACTGCATCTGTGTCTCCTGCATAGGCAGTCGGATTTGTTACTGCCAAGCCACCTGAGAGGGCAACTAGCCTTTACTTTGTGGTGTTCTAATCACTTCATGTTTATTATCCATTTTATCCTCTCAGCAGCCCAGTGAGAAGGGTTATGTGGCCCTTTTATGAACTGGGAAAGCTGTTTTTTAGAGAGGTCACATAACTTGCTTAGGCTCACCACCATGAGCAGTGAATCTGGGATTCATGCTCAGAGCAGGCATGTGTCTGCTCATCCCAGGCCTCAGAGCCAGGGCCAGGATATAGTGAATTGAAGTGGATAAAGTACTTAGAGTGGTGATGTCTGGTACGTAGAGAGTGATCTTTAAGTGCTCCCTCGTAGCTCAGTCGGTAAAGAGTCTGACTGCAACGCAGGAGACCTGAGTTCAATCCCTGGGTTGGGAAGATCACCTGCAGAAGGAAATGGCAACCCACTCCGGTATTCTGGCCTGCAGAATTCCATGGACAGAGGAGCCTGGCAGGCTACTGTCTAGGGATTGCAAGAGTCGGACACAACTGAGCGACTAAGCGCACACTGTATTAGCTTTTGTGGCTGTTGTAACCAATTACCACACTCTGGGTGGTTAAAAAAAAAAAGCAGAAATGTATCCTCTGACAGTTTTGGAGGAGGCCAGAAGGCTTAAATAAGCATCTCTGGGCTGAACTCAAGGTGTTGGCAGGACTGAGCCCCCCCGACCCCCCCACCCCCGGAGGTTCTTAGGAGAAGCGGTCCCTTGCCTCTTGTAGCTCCTGGTCTGCCAGCATTGTCTGGCTTGTGGCAGCATTCCTCCACTCTCTGCCTCTGTGGCCACAGTGCCTTCCTTTCTTTCTCTGTCAAATCTCCCTCTGCCTCTTTCCCGTAAAGACCCTGTGACTGCATTTACAGCCTTCCCAGATAATTCAGGAAAATCTTCCCCATTTCAAGATCCTTAACTTAATCTTATCAGCAAAACCCTTTTTAAACCATAAAGTAATATGCACAGGTTCCAGGAATGAGGGCATGAAAATTTTGGGAGGAGCCCCTATTCAGGCTATCAGAGCTACTGTTTCTACTAGCATCACCTCTCTTAACTGAAAAGGTGAGAGTGGGTCATGATGAAACACCCTGGGGAGGGAGGTGGGTTTACTGTTTCGTCTCCTCAAATTCTCTGTCTCAGGGGTCAGAGCCCTTGGTGATCACGTGATCCAGTCCACTTCCTTCCTGGGCTGACATCTCTTATACTTAAGCTTGGGGAGGCTGATGTGGTCAGCCTTCCTCTTCATAACTTAATTAGGTCAGTAAGAAGGGGGTCTTTCCCCGGGGCCATCTGAGATTCCAGAGAGCAGACTTGGAGCTTCATCTTGGAGTGCTGTGAACAAAGGGAGCAAGGGTATCAGACTTTGCTTAGGCTGCCATCTGTGGAGTCGCACAGATTCGGACAGGACTGAAGCGACTTCGAAGTAGCAGCGGCAGCAGCCTCTTTCTTAGCCTTAAGCCTGGAGCGTGATGAAATGGCAAGCGGGAGAGAGCAGCTGGCGGTTCCTTGGGTTCAGGAAGAACTGGCTGCGGTGATGCTTCATGAAGAGATGAGACCGACGGCTGGAACTTTGGAGGGAACGGTGGCAGTCAGGGCTGGCGGCTCTGGTTTCCCCTCTGGGTGTGACTGTGTCTAGTCTTGTGCAGCAGCAAGAAGGGCCCTCCCTTCCACTGGGCTCTGGGTGGGCTGCAGGGAGCTCCCACACCAGCAAAGCCCAAGTCCCCTGCCAGCCTGCGTTGCACTCTGGTCTTGAATAAGTCACCCAAGCCCTCAGGGCCTGACTGGCTTCCTCAAAGGGGAACAGGATTAATTAACGCTTGCTTGTTAAGTGCTTGCCTGAGAGCAGTGCTGAGCGAGTGGGGTGACCTCGGGGTATGTTTCTCCAGCTCATTATACTCCTGGAGCTATGTTAGGTTTTTTCCAGTCCAACCCTGTGACCTTTGGTCCAACTTAGACACTGCTGTAAAAGAACCCCACTGTGTGAGGAAGGATTGAGAAGTGGTCATTTTTATGGTGCGCGCATGCACGCACACATACATGAATGCAACCACAGATCGAGGAGGTGTCGGGGAAGCCTGAGGAAGGAAGATTTCAAGGGGCCAAAGTGACTTATTCCTTCCTTTTTCTTTCTATGTGCTTAGCTCCTCCTTTTCCCCAAAGTTCTAAAAATAAAGTCTCAGCTTTGTCAAGACTGGAGTAAGCTTGGTTGGAAGGAAAAGGAAGAGTGTGTGTGTGCTGGGAAGGCCTGGGGCCGGGACAGGGCTGATTGTATCACCCAAGAAGGCAGGAGGAATTCTGATGGAATGTTGCTTTTATGGTTTGTTTTTGTATCTTTTTTTTTTAATTGGAGTATAGTTGATTTACAGTGTTGTGCCAGCCTCAAGCGTACAGCCAGGCAAACACAGAAATCTGTCCCCTCCCACATAGGCCATCCCAGAGCTCCCAACAGAGTTCCTTGCACCATACATCAGAGTCCCATTAGTTACCTGTTTTATATATAGTCGTGTGTATAGGGCAATCCCATCTTCCCATTTATCCCTCCCCCACTCACCCCCTTGGAGTGTTACTTTGCATTCCCTACTTGCTTTCTGTGGTTCTGGGGGACAGTGAGGCTCTTTTTCTTCTCTCCTCTGCAGCTGGAGGCCAACTCTGGGAGCCGTCACCCCACAAGTGAATTTGAGGAGGCCCCCTCAGTTGGTAAAGAATCCGCCTGCAGTGCAGGAGATGTGGGTTCGATCCCTGAGTCGGGAAGACCCCCTGGAGAAGGAAAGGGCAACCCACTCCAGTATTCTTGCTTGGAGAATTCCATGAACAGAGGAACCTGGTGGGCTGCAGTCCATGGGGTCACAAGAGTTGGGCATGACTGAGTGACTAAACAAACACCACTGATACCACTCTGGCCTTTTGTCTTGGTTCCGTTTATTTGGGGCTGCCTGTGGCTAATGCTTTGCCTAGAGCACATGGCTCTCTGATGATCAAGAAATAGAATCTTACAAAAGAACACTAAGGCCAGGGTCTGATGCCCTGAGTCCTAGCCTAGCTTCTGACCGACACTTGGAAAATTTAGGTCTTCTGTGGCATCCCTTTCACTCAGTATCCCGATCATCTGCTGTGCATGGCAATCCCTGTTTAGTATAACTCAAAATAAGGCTTTGTGAAGACCAGACAAGCTGATGGGCAGGAAGGGACTTAGAAAAGTTAAAAATAGAATCTGGACCAGGTAGATAGGGTTGTTATATTATTGTGTTGGATTGAAAGAAAAGGAAAGAGGTTCGATGGTGGTTGGGGTCTCCAGCAAGGATTTACATGTGTAGTTCAGTTATTACTGTTTGAACAACGCCCAGCTAAAGAGTAGGACAGTGGCAGAAGGAAAGAGCTAGACTAAGCGCCTTTGACTTTGGATAGTCAGCTGCGTTAGCTACGCTTCACTGCCCGAAGATAAAAGCAGTTCTGAGCTGGTGACACAAGGAATTGAGAGGCATCTTCCAGAACCGATGAATTCAAGTATAGTTTCTCTGGCCTTTTCCAGCTTACCTGCTGCTGGACATTGGCTCCCCCGAAAGTACCTGGTCAGCTCAGCATCTCTGCGTGCATGTGTGCTCAGTTGCTTCACTCTGTGTCCATCTCTTTGCAACTCCATGGACTGTAGCCTCCCAGGCGCCTCTATCCATGAGATTCTCCAGGCAAGAATACTGGAGTGGGTTGCCGTGCCCTCCTCCAGAGGATCTTCCCAACCCAGGGATCGAACCAGATTTCTTGTGTCTCCTGCATTGGCAGGCAGATTCTTTATCCACTGAACCACCTGGGAAGCCCAGCATCTCTGAATCATGGTCAATTCTGGGTGGGGGCTGCAGCNCGGAGGATCTTCCCAACCCAGGGATCGAACCAGATTTCTTGTGTCTCCTGCATTGGCAGGCAGATTCTTTATCCACTGAACCACCTGGGAAGCCCAGCATCTCTGAATCATGGTCAATTCTGGGTGGGGGCTGCAGCTGCTTTCCCAGGGACCTTGGGCAGAATGAGGAGACCAATCAGGGCCCCCTTGGAGTGAAGGGATCTTAGAGGTAGACGGGCAAGAAAGTCTCTACTCCACCTACAGTTACCGTGTGTCCACGCACCACTCCCTTGCGTTTGTATGTTACTTTGTGGGTGAAAATTGTTCTCCTGTGCACTCAGCATCCCTCTTGATCTTGAAAAAAGCTTCATTTTAAAGATGAGGAGACTTGAGGCTTAGAGGGACTTACTCTGTATCTGGTTCATTGCTATGACAGCCTTAGGCTAGAACTGCAAGTCCAGTGAACTTCCCATACTACCCAGAGCAGGGGTCCCCAACCTCTGGACCATGGACTGGTACCTCCTGTCAGGTGAGCAGTGGCATTAGATTAAGAAATAAAATGCACATTAAATGTAATGCATGGAATCATCCTGAAACCAGCCTCCTGCCCCTCCCCCCATGTGTGAAAAAATTGTCTTTTATGAAACTGGCCCCTAGTGCCAAAAAAGTTGGGGAGCACTGACCCAGAGGATTTGGCTCCAAAGGAAACATGCATTCTTTTTAAAATTTAATGAGGTCTAATTTGTGTACAATAAGCTAAACTTGTTTAAAGATTGATCAATTTTGACAGGTGAATGAATATACCCATATAATCACCTCTTCAAGGCAGCTTGTATCCTTTACTCCTATAAGTTTCCTCATGTCCCCATTGGTCAATTCCTTTTCCACCCTTATCCCTGGGCAGCCACCAGCCACCAACCTGCTTTGTGTCACTGGATATTAGTCTACATTTTCTAGACTTGCATATAACTGGAATCATACAATGCCTACTTCTGGCTTCTCTCTTGATGTTTTTGAGACTCATCCATGTTGCATGTAACAATAATTTGTCTCTTTTTTTGCTGAATAGGTCTTATATATTCAGATGGGCTGGTATGTAATTATAATCCCTTGCACCCAGCGTCTGTGAAAATTCCCTATTATGCCCTAATACTACTTTCCATTTTTAGACCACTTTAGAGATTTCAAGGGGCTTCCTGGGTGGCTGAGACGGTAAAGAATCGCCTGCAATGCAAGAGACCTGAATTTAATCTCTGGGTCGGGAAGATCCCCTGGAGAAGGGAATGGCTACCCTCTCTAGTATTCTTGCCTGGAGAATTCCACTAGACAGAGGAGCTGGGTGGGCTACAGGCAAAAGGAGAAGAGGGTAACAGATGGTTAGATAGCATCATCGACGCAATAGACATGAATTTGAGCAAACTTCAGAAGATAGGGAAGGACAGGGAAGCTGGCATGCTGCATCCCTGCGGTCGCAAAGAGTCAGACACAACTTAATGACCAACAGTGACAACAAAGAGATTACAAAGCTGATTCGCACATATAATCGCTATTAAGTTTCAGACATTGATAATTTCATGAGAAAACTGAGGTTCAGTAGATTAAGTGGCCCAGAGAGTGAAGAGAACCCTGCCTCATGACTCTATCCTGTGGTTTTTGTCAGTACCCGGCCCTTGGTGACCTCAAACTGCTTTTCACTGAGTGGATCAGAATGCTCAGAGCTAAGGGCTTTGCTTTGCAGAGGCAAGAAACTAAGGGAGACCTGTCGCCCACCAGCTCTCCTCCTGCCAAATGTGGTGGTGGCAGAGCTCAGCACCACCCCCATCCCTACAGGCGTCTGGTGCGGATGTGTGTGAGGGGGAGTCCCTCTTCTTGGGCAGCCAGGAACCAAAGATACCCCACTCTTTGGGGGGNTTTTAAGATGCCATATTAATCATATATATTGACTTTGCGTGTGTGTTTGGGTCACCTTCTGGCAATTTTATTCCATCACACTATTTTTTATATCAGTATTATTCTGTTTTATTAAATGGCACTTTACAGTATGTTTTAACGTCTAATAGGGTTAATCCATTCCAGTAGTTTTCCTTTCTATGTGTTATCCTAGTTCAACTTGCATAACTGTTTTCTATAAAATTTGATTATGACTTGTCTTTAGTATCAACTCACCAAACTCTGCTGTTCTCAGATATTAGTCGTGTCTGACTCTTTGCAACCCTATGGACTTGCCAGCCTAGCTCACCAGGCACCTCTGTCCATGGATTTCTCTTGGCAAGAAGACTGGAGTAGGATGCTATTTTCTCCTTCAGAGGATCTTCCTGACCCAGGGATCAAATCTGTGTCTCCTACATTGGCAGGAGGATGCTTTACTAATAGCACTACCTGGGAAGCCCTACCAAGCTCTATGTAAGTATATATAAGTCTTTTATTAGGATCACATTACATTTATAAATTAGCAGAGCTAACAGACATCTTTATGCTGTCTATTCTTTATATGAAAGAACAGGGCATATATTTCAATGTGTCCAGGTCTACTTGTTTCTTTCAAGAGTGTTNGTGTTTTCATTCTACCCGAGGATGTTCTCACTGCCTCCTGTGTGCTTTTCTGTTCTGGAGGTTTGGCTTCTCCGTTTTGGTTTGCTTTGTTGTACTTTCTCCAGTGCTATATGATCAAATTCTTCTCCTTTTCAAGGAAGCTCTTTAGGACTACTGGTATTCTAAAGAGTAAATAAGTGGAAAGAAAGAAATGAGGCAATTACAGTGGTGGGGAGTCATCTCACTAGTATGCATTAGTATAATTTTTAAATTGATAGAATGTGCAAATTCTTGCAAAATACAATCAAAATGCTGGTGAAATGAGAGAGAAGGTTAGTGCCTTGAGTTCAGCCCCCAGGGGGAAGGAAATTGCTCCTTGGCACCTTTTTAATTAAAGGGACATCAGCAGCTGTTTTTGCAACAATTCCCATTGTGTTCTGTTGCCCCAGTGGAAGCATAAACATCCTTGTACAGAAAGCGTGCGTGGCAATGAACTCCACTAGGACCAGCTATTGCCACCCACAGTGGGAAGCTGAGAGAAACACCAGCGACGCAGCTCTCAACAGTCCGGAGCTCGCCAAGGGGAAGCTGAGCACACAGATGGCCAGAGGCAGCCAAACGTTTCTGATTTCTTTCCAGCTTTTGCTGGATAAACCTTCTCTTGAATCAGGTAGCAGGATTGATTAGAATCCTGCTTCCAGGTCGATGGTGCCCCATTCAGAAATATTTACTGTGAGCGTTTGCTCTCTAAATGTTTATTCTCTTCTCTTGGGCAGGAAGCACAGGGAGAAGGAAAGATACCGTCCTCCAATGGCTGCTTCTGTGTACAGTCCCTTTAAATACAGGCAAACACATGCAGAACCGCACAGGGTTGCTGGGTTTCTGAACCCCAGGCATCTGCTGTCTCCTTTCTTCATCAACCTGTCCTTGAATTGCTTGCATGCCCTTCCTTTCTCCTCTTTCTGCCTAATCAGGTTTCCCCCGCCCTGGAGAACTAGTTCAGCCACAGAACAGCTGACTTCCCTTCCCTTTGCTTCCTTCTCCCCCTCCCCGACTCTTTTTGTCTCTCTTATCCTCTCTCTTTCATCTCTTCTCCCTCAAGCCTTCACCTTGTGAAGTAAACAGGGTAGAGAGCATCATCTTTCCATCACTGATGATGTGCTTTGTCCAAGGTCTTCAGCCACTTCTGCACAGTTATCTTGGGGACCTCTTATATCTTGACAATCTAAATCTTTGAAAAACAAGACTAAGGAAAAAAAAAGTATATGTTTTTATCTTCATGAAAAATTCCTAGTAAAGCCATTTAAATATATATATGTATATACACACACACAGATATTTCAGAGTGTATTTACGGGCAACTCTTATAGCCTATTATAAGAGAAATGGGAGTACAAAGATAATTAGATGTAATCTTTGCCCCCAGGGGACTGACGATCTAGTGTGGAAGATATAAAATTATGATAAGATGTCGAAAATGTGATGTAAGTGTTAGATGCAGTATCTAAGAGATGAGGAGGAGGTGATAAAACCAGACAAGGGGGCCCCGAAGTAAATTTAAAGGACAAATAAGAAGGGAGCAATGCTTTGCTTTCGTTTGAGAGGTCGGAGTCAGGGAGATCAGCCGACAGTTCAAATGATTTCATATTGCACTGCAAATGAAGATAGAGGCAGATTTTAGTTTAAATTAGCTGTCATCTTGCCACCACCCCTCCCCCTAGCTAAGTGAGTAACTTGTTACTGTTTAGCTTAGAAGGAAAAGAAAAAATCCTGACTATGAAAGGAAACAGTTGGCCCACTGGTTGAGCCCAGCTTTGTATCTGGCATTCTTTTATTCTTTCTTACATTGGGCATTTGTGTTGCTCCTGCTATGCTGCTCGGTCACTCAGTGGTGTCTGACTCTTTGCAACCCCGTGGGCCATAGCCCACCAGACTCTTCTGTCCATGGGATTTTCCAGGCAAGAGTACTGTACTGGAGTGGGTTGTCATGCCCTCCGCCAGGGGATCTTTTCGACCCAGGGATCGAACCCATGTTTCTTATGCCTCCTGCATTGGCAGACAGGTTCTTTACCACTAACACCACCTGGGAAGCCCATATAAACCATAAACATGATTTAATAATGCAATTANTACTGGAGTGGGTTGTCATGCCCTCCGCCAGGGGATCTTTTCGACCTAGGGATCGAACCCATGTTTCTTATGCCTCCTGCATTGGCAGACAGGTTCTTTACCACTAACACCACCTGGGAAGCCCATATAAACCATAAACATGATTTAATAATGCAATTAGTGCCATATTAGAGGTTTGGAAAGAAGCTCTGTGGCACCACAGAGAAAACAATGAGTGTAACTTGTGAAGGTTGAGGAAAGCAGAGGAAGTGACAATTCAGGCAGAACTTAAAGAATGAATAGAGATTCTTTACGTACAAAAGAGGGAAGCACATTCTGAGAGAGAACAGCATGAAATTCAGAGCGTAAGGCATGTGGGGGCTGCAGACTGATGAAAAAGAGATAGAAAAGAAGTCATGAGAGATGAGCGTGGACAAATTGTTGGAGCCAGATTGTTTCCTAGAGATGATGGAAAATAACAGTTGAAAGCAGAGAAGTCAGTATAAAGTGGAACGGTGCAGAGGAAAACTAGCCATGGAAGCCAGTTAGAAGGTGGTTGTAATATTTCTGGTGAAAGATTAATAGGACTTGGATTAAAATACATTAAGAGCCAAATGCTAGACAGGTTCTTGAAATTGAAATGACAGGATTTATGATCTGTGGGGTGTGAAGAGTAGGGGAGCATAAATGTAGCTCAGGATTTCCGGCTTGGGAAACTAGAGAGGGGGAAACATTATGAATTGAGATAGAACATATGGAAGATAGATAAAGAGCAGGGGTCCACAACCTTTTTGCACCAGGGACCGGTTTCATGGAAGACATGAATTCATTTTTCTGTGAATAGGGAGGAGGGATGATTTCGGGATGATTCAAGCACATTACAATTATTTTGCACTTTATTTCTATTATTCTTATATCAGTTCTACCTTAGATCATCAGGCATTAGGTCCTGAAGGTTGGGGACCCCTGGTTTAGAGGATGAGACAACGAATTTGACTTGAGACGTGTTTTAGGTATTACAGACATACAGGTACAGATGCAGCTGGAGATGGGACTCTGGAGCTCAGAGGAATGGTTATGGCTAAATTTTGGATATTGATGATAGTAGAAGGTGTGGGAGTAGGTGTAATGAACCAGGCAGGGTATAAAGAAAAGGAAAGTGGGGTGGGAGGGAGGTTCAATAGGGAGGGGACTTATGTATACCTCTGGCTGATTCATGTTGATGTATGGCAGAAACCAACACAGTATTGTAAAGTAATTATCCTTCAATTAAAAGCAAATAAAAAGAAAAGGAAAGAAATCAACCCCCATGGGTAGAATTCTGGGGCACCAATTTTTGGGTAGAGGAAAGAAAAAAACAGATGAAGGAGTCTAAGAGGCATGGTTCAAGGGGCAGGAAAAAACAGAGATGTCCTGGAAGAAGATAAGGAAAGAGAATGTCACATGAAAGATTTAGGTCAACCAGATGTTTCTTTCCCTTTGTGTTTCCAAAGTGAGTAAAAATTGTTGGAAGTGAATGCAGTGGGTTGTGAATGAGATGTTCTCAGAGGATTCTAAAACTCTCTGTAGGGTGTCTGGTAATTCCCTTCAGCTTACCCAGACTCCACGACCAGGACCCTGAGATGCTGGCTAGCTCTTTTGACAGCTCTTTCCACAGAGAGCTGGAATCTGTTCTCTGAAACTGAGACCGCTGACAGAGCTGACTGAATAGACAGATGATCTGGGGTTTCTGATGTAAGAATCATCTGCCCTTTAGAATTCCCCCGCTGCTAAGTTCCACTTGTAGATTCTACCTCCCCTCCTCCCATCCCTACCTCCGTACCAAGCTTCAGCCCCATTCATAGGACATCGGAACTTACTTGTTCTCACTGGAAACCGGGCTGAAGTATCCCTGCTGGTGTGACCCTTCATTTACTTATGAATCGGCTGCTCTAGG
Organism: Neotragus pygmaeus; assembly: GCA_006410875.1. Taxonomy (NCBI): domain Eukaryota; kingdom Metazoa; phylum Chordata; class Mammalia; order Artiodactyla; family Bovidae; genus Neotragus; species Neotragus pygmaeus. Next base: position 292,341 of record SJYV01035140.1, on the reverse strand, counting down.
TCTTGCTGCTTTGTGGGGGTTTTCTCCAGTTCCAGTGAGCAGGGACTGTCTTCGCTGTGGTGCATGGGTTTCTCATTGCACTGGCTTCGTTTTTTGTGGAGCACAGGCTCTAGGTGATCAGGCTTCAGCAGTTGCAGCACACAGGCTCAGTAGTTGTGGCACACAAGCTTAGTTGCTCTGCAGCATGTGGAATCTTCCCAGACCAGGGATTGAACCCATGTCTCCTGCACTGGCAGGTGGATTCCCATCCTCTGCACCACCGTGGAAGTCCTGACCCTTCTTTTTTCAATTCAACAAATCCTTCCCCATCCTTGCTATGTGCGGGCAATGCATTAAGCACCGTGGATTAAAGCATTGAGAAACTGTCTCAGTTCCTCCTGTCTAATATCTTAAGAAGCTGAGATCTCAGCCTGCCATGTGTTAAGCTCGTTTTGTATTATTTCCTCTGTCTGGTAAGTCACTGCTGCCACCACCTCTCCATCAGGAAGAGCTCATGTCGAGGAATGCTGGGGATCCATGCTCTGTCTTAACTCAAGATTCAGGAGATGGCTGTTGGTCAGAGGCTGGACCATCCTCTGTGTCCCCGAGAGAAGGTTTTCTCCAGTCTTCTAAGTCCTTGCAGATTGTTCTGCATACTTGGGTCTGTCTGTACTCAAGTACACCAACTCAAGTTGGTGTCTGTTGTACACCAACAACCTGCAGATGAGTAGGGAGGTGTGGAATCTGAATAGGTGATGGGTGGTTTAGAAGGAAATGATAGAGGAAAAAAGATGGAGGAAGAAATAGCAGAAGATCTTGAATGGGGAGGAGGGAACTTGAATCAAGGTTGGATAAAGTAGATTTACTCCCCAAAAAAGGAGTTGTATTTTTCATGGTAGGTTGTATGTTTCTGGGAATTGAATTTCTAAGAGCTGACAGACCCAGAAGATGTAAGCACAATATATAGGTTTTTTTTTTTTAATTAAAAACATATATTTATTTCTGTACCGGGTCTTAGATGTAGCAAACCGGATCTTCAGTCTTCATTGTGGCATGCAGAGTTTTATTTGAGGCATGTGGGATCTAGTTCCCTGACCAGGGATAAAACCCTGGGCTCCCTGCATGGGGAGTGCCAAGTCTTAGCTCCTGGACCACCAGGGGAGTCCCTGATGTTTTTAAATTTAGGTGATTTGTTGAGTGATGGTTCTTCATGAGTTACAAAAGGATGTTGAGGAAGGAAGATAAACAATATCCTTTGTGAAAGATGTAGATAAAGACAGGTGCTCAAATTAGTTATTATTCATACCTGAGACAGTTCCTAATGTTTAGCTGCATGAAAGTGAAAGTGAAGTCGCTCAGTTGTGTCCGACTCGTTGAGACCCCGTGGACTGTAGCCTACCAGGCTCCTCCGTCCATGGGATTCTCCAGGCAAGAATACTGGAGTGGGTTGCCATTTCCTTCTCCAGGGGATCTTCCCGACCCAGGGATTGAACCCGGATCTCCCAGGTTGCAGGCAGACGCTTTAACCTCTGAGCCAGGAGGAAAGCCCATGTAGCTGCATAGCAGCAATCATTTGCTCCTGACTTGAGAGTCACTTATGACAGAAGAAAGGTTTGCATCAGAGTGAAGAAGCTCAGATAAAGTTCCTGACCTTGGTTGAGAATGACTCGAATACCTCTTACAAAATAGAGTATTTCTACTTGTAAAAAAAAAAAAAAACCTGCAGAGGCAGAAGCTCAGAAGTGTCTAGTTGGAATTGCTAGTGAAGATTATCTATTCCAGCTCCCACGTTTTACATAGTGTCAAATGGGAGGAGTAAATGAAGTGACTTTTTCAAGACCCATATCTGGCTTGTGGCCAAAGCAGAGCTGAGGCCTCTCAGTGTGACCATGGTTTCCTTTTTTTTTACATCGGGTTACCTCTCTGAGTCCAGGCTCTGCCTCTAAGAAATCAATTTCTGACAAGGTTTTGGCTCTGTTTTCTGAAGGAATGGATTGGTCTGCTGTCTGGATTAGCCTTTTCATATATTGTGTTGGTTTTTTTCTTTCCCTTTCACACCCCTTCTTCTTCCTGACTTTTGTTTGCATCTCAGCCCGTAGAAGAGGAAGCTGATCTGTGGAGAGGCCAGTTGGCATGGTGACCTCTGAGATGCAGGGTGGGGTGGGTGGATGAGGAAGCGTCATACCAGGAGCATTGTAGCTGTTGGAGGTGATCCTTTGTTGTCTCAGTCACCCACCTATGAGGGGTATTTTTCTCTGGGGGAAAGAAAATTGGCTTTAGAGACAAAAGATCTGGCTCACATTCTGAATCTGTTACTTTCTGAGAATGTGGCTTTTAATTATTTTTTTTTTTCTGGTACTTTTGGCCATACCTCGAGGCATGAGGGATCTTAGTTGCCCAGCCAAAGGATCAAACCCACACCCCCTGCACTGGCAGCCTGGAGTCTTAACCACCAGACCGTCAGGGAAGTCCCAAGAATGTGGTTTTCGAACAGATTATTTTTATGCGTTGGATGAATCAAAATAAAGCAATGTATATAAATGTAATAAAAACCACAAAAAGGCAGGCACATGTAAAGTGATACTACTATTTGTTATCAATGGTTGGGTCCTGGTACTCTGAGGCTTTTCCAGAAAGTCTGTGACCTGTTGGTTTTGTGTGACTTCTGGTAGGTACTAATCTTCACTAACCAAGCTCCATTCTCCCAGAGAAGCTGATTCACAGTGCGGAACCTGAGAATCCCTCTGAGAGGCCGGTTCTGTCAAAGTAAACACTTCCTTCTGGAAACTTGAGTTTTCACTTCACCTTTTTTAGGAAGCAGGGACATGAATCGTAATGAGTTAGAAAGTGTCTTTTGTGAAAATGAGGGATTTTAAAGTAAAGCATATGTCACCAAAGACATGTATGGTAGTTTCCTATTGCTGCTTTAACAAGTTCAGTGGCTTAAAACAACGCAAATTTATTCTCTTAAAGTGCAGACAGCAGAAGCCCTACAGGGCATTATGGGCTCAACTCAAGATTTCAAGAGAGACGCATTCTTTCTGGAAGCTGTAGGAGAGAATGTTTCTGGATGCTTCCAGCTTCTAGATCCACCTGCATTCCTTGACTAGTGGCCACTTCCTCCGTTTTCAAAATGCATCACCCCAGCTTGTGCTTCTGTCATCATATCTCCCATCGGTCTCTTTCTCCCTCTCTCTTTCCCTTACAAAGACCATTACGAGTACATCTTTCCAACTCAAGACCCTTGGCTTCTTCTTCTGTGAAGTCCTTTTTGCTGTGTAAGGTCTGGAGATGAGCATATGAGCATCTTTATCTACCATGGCATGCACATGTGTAAGTACTTTGCGTGTGTCCTTAGTTCATGCTATTTCACACAGAGCAGTGGTCTGCTTGGCTCTCCTCACCTGCAGTTACTACTGTTCACTCCTCATCTGCTGTCTCATCACCCTCACTGTTCCTAGTCCACGCACCAAATATTTATAGCTAACTTTTGCTGAGGGCCTACTGTGCACATTTGTGTTGTCATTGTTCAGTCACCAAGTTGTGTCCAACTCTTTTGCGACCCCATTGACTATAGCCTACCAGGCTCCCTATCCATGGGATTTTCCAGGCAAGTATACTGGAGGGGGTTGCCATTTCCTTCTCCAGGGAATCTTCCTAGTCCAGGGATCAAAGTCATGTCTCCTGCATTGAGAGGTGGATTCTTTACCACTGAGCCATCAGGGAAGGCCTACTGTGTACAGACAACATTTTAAACAGATGACGCACAGGTTATTTTTATTATTCCTCATAACTGCCCTATGAGATGGGAGCTATTATTATTCCCTTGTTACGCATGAGAAAACTCAGGCACAGAGGGGTTTTTTGTTGTTTTGTTTTTAAAGTTGCCCAAGATCATACAACTAGCAACTGGTAGAACTTAACTTGGATCAAAACTCCAGGCAGTCTGACTTAGTGTGATTTCTTAACCAGCCCCCACAGGATTGACATGTAACTGATGTATAGTAAAAGTCAATGAATTGCAGGAGGAAACGAGGTCCGAAGAAGCAGTGTGCCATTGGTAGATTACATAAAACTAGGGTTGAGAGGGCAACCTGCCTTGCCCCTTGGTTTGGTTGGGGCCCCGAGTAACTGCGATGTGGTTGACTGTGTAGAAATGTGATCTGGAGTTGCAATGCTGTTATCACCCTTTCTGAAAGTGTGTGTGTGTGTGTGTGTGTGTGTGTGTGTGTGTGTGTTTTTCTCTCTGTGTGTGTATGTGTGTGTGTGTACTACTCATCTTGGTTCCAAATTGAGAAGACAGGATTGTTCTCAGGAATTACGATTACTTGACATCCACCTCTCCCAGCCACCACAGGTTCCTGCCAATTGGACCTCCAAGTGGAAACAGGAAGCCTGCTCTTATTCCTGTGGCCCCCCAGCAGGGCTTCTCGGACAGAGTGCAGAGTGGTTTGGTTTGTACTTGAGTTTGTGGTCAAAGCAACATACATTTGAATTCCTACTGCACTTTGAGCAAGTTACTACACTCCTCTAAGCCTCAGTTTTCTCATTTATTAAATGGGGATAATGACACCTGCCTCAAGGGGTTGTTCAAGTGATTAAATGAGATAATAATACATAGAAAAGAGTGCATAGTAAATGGTAGGTACATTGGTTAAGATCAGCAGCTCCAGAGCCAAAGGCCGTGTAGTGTAGGAGGTTCTAGGGTACTCCAGGGGTAAGTTAATAAACCAACCAACCAACATGCACAGTCACTCAGTCGTGTCCACCTCTTTGTGACCCCATAGACTTTAGCCAGCCCACCAGACTCCCCGGTCTATGGGATTCTCCAGGCAAGAATACTGGTGTCACAAATTCCTCCTCCAGGGGATCTTCTGGGCCCAGGGATTGAACCCAAGTCTCTACTGTCTACTGCATTGCAAGCAGATTCTTTGCCACTCGTGCTACCTGAACTCTGGAGTCAGGGTGTTGTGTGTGGGGCATGAGCGGACTTCAGGGGTAAGGTAATAAGCCAACCTAAATTTTTGGAAAGTCCGTTTCCAAGTTTGCTCCCCAGCATCTTCATTGGGATAACTTAAATAGCCTTCGTTCCACTGGGTGAAGTTCTCAGGGAGAGGAAGGAAGTTGCTGAGGAATGTGGAATGGCTCTTCTCCTAACCTCTCCTGCCTTTTTCCTGGCTTCACAACTCCGCAGAGCAGCTCCCCTCATCGAGATGACCCCTGACATGTCAGCAGGGTAGGGAAGATGGCAGGGGATACCAGAGGAGTCTGTTTGTAAGTAGGCCTGGAGAATCAATCGATCCATTAGGAGGAGCCTTGTAGGAACCTCAGACCTCATGCAGACCTGCGGCAACTCTTTGCATCAGAACAGTTGAAGTTCTTATCTCCCTCAGAATGTGAGATCACAGGCTCACAACTGATGGCTGGACACACAGCCGTACCCCCTTTGCTGTCTGGCTACTTCGAGCAGCAACCTGGACGTCACTTCATCCATCAAGGCTTGGCAGGGAGGTGGCAGGTGTGGTTGTCCTCTTAGGACTGCGGGTGCTTGCCCTGCTGGCCAGTAGGGAGGGGACTTGGGGCAGAAACAGAGCGACTGGACACCAGTAAAGCCAGTTCAGCAAGATGGCCCATCTCCTATGTGACCGGTGAAGACTTTAGAAGGGAATGACTCTCTGGGGACCTTGAGCAAACAAAGAAGGCTAACTGTTTGCTAGGCTTGGAACGATGCGGAGGATAAGAGGAAATCTCAGTGAATTTCTTATTTATGTCTCCTTTCCCTCTGTTGCAGGCTGGCGAACGAGCCACTGTTTTTCTTTTTGAATTTGTTTTTTATTGACGTATAGCTGATTTACAGTGTTGTGTTAATTTCTGCCATATATCAGAGTGACTCAGTTATGCACACATATACATTCTTTTTTATTGCCATATTCTTTTCTATGATGGTTTGTCCCGAATATAGTTCCCTGTACCATACATAGAGTAGGACCGTGTTGCCTATCTTTTCTGTATCTAGGAGTCAGTCACCATGGCTGTCTGGGTTGGCCTGGGAAACAGGTAGCGTGGGGGCTAAATATACTTAGTCTGAAGAAGACCTCAAGGGATAAGGAAGATGCTGAGACAGGGCAGAAAGTGAATGCTATTAACTCAACAAGAATTTACCGAGCGATGACTTTACGCTGGGCCCCCGGGATTTGTGCTGAGTGCTGGAGATTAAAAGATGGGTGAAGTAGCCCTGATCACAGAGGGCTCCCGAGCTCTTGGGGAGGACAGACTCAAGCAGATGACTCTGATATGGTGTGATAAGACAGTGAAGGAGGGGAGATTTCTAGAGGGCT
>SJYV01035140.1:249958-284579 GCA_006410875.1 Neotragus pygmaeus | reverse complement strand
AGAGGGCTCCCGAGCCCTTGGGGAGGACAGACTCAAGCAGATGACTCTGATATGGTGTGATAAGACAGTGAAGGAGGGGAGATTTCTAGAGGGCTGTCATGTGGGGAGGACAGACTCTAGCAGATGACTCTGATATGGTGTGATAAGACAGTGAAGGAGGGGAGATTTCTAGAGGGCTGTCATGGGAGAAGAGGCTGCTTGTGCCGGGGACTTCAGTGGGTGGCTAGAGTTGCTGGCAGGGGCAGGGGGAGGCGCTGACCTCAGTTCACCAAGAAAACAGCTTTTGCAAACCAGGTCCCAAGTCCGGTATGCTCTGTCACCCAAGGCAGTGCCTTCTCTTTCTGGTTGGGATTGATTGTAAATAAGCTTCCATATCAGCCTCCTCAGAAGGACTCAAAGCTTCTAAGTTGGTGTTAAGAATGGACCTGAAGTCCCTGGGGGGTGAGGTGGACCTGTGTAGGATCTGAGGTCTGCTGGGAAGAGTGTGGAGTCCAAGGGGTCCTTTATAAGCTTGTGGATGGGTACTTTCACATGTGTGATTCTCTTCACAGCTCCAGCAGTTAACAGATAGCTTCTATTTAAAATAGGAAAAAATAATGAAGCTCACGGAACTGAAATACACACAAAGCTATTACAGAGTGTAACAGGGTGGTCCCAGAACCAAAAGCATGAAGATAGAAGGACCCCAGAGGCATCTCACTGACTCCCCTAGGTAGTGAACAGCCAAGGTGGAGGAAGGCGATTAGAGGAATCCCACAGCAGGGGTGTGTAGACCTTCCTTCTTAGCCTGCTGTCTTTAAAGTGTCTTGATGTGAAGTCTCTGGGATCCTCTGAGCATCCGACTCCCAGGCATCATCTTTTGGAGCAGTCCCTCCAGGGTTAGTTAAGCATGGCTTATCCTCACGACAGGACTGAAGGAACAGGCATTGATGAACTGAGGGAGTGGAGCACAGTCCTCAGGCGGGTGAGCCTTGACACTCACTTGCTGGGCAAGTGGTACCCACTGATGGGCATGTGGAGATGGGCAGAGGCTGAGAGAAGCGGTACCAAGCAAGATGCAGTGAAGGACATGGCAGATGAGTCCAGTGTAATCTCGTCAGGGCAGAACAGCGGCTGTAAGAAAGAAGAGAAAGAACTGTTAAGCTGGGGAGAAAGGAAATGAAGTGGCTTTGAGTTTCTTAGATTTGGGAGACTGGAGTTTTCAGCAGTAAACGGAATAGGTTTAGGTCAGCCTTTCACTCCTTACAAGAGAAAATTCCAGAAAGGCTTATCCTCTTCCTGTTTTCACTGCAGTTTCTGGTGATGGAGAGAATGTATATTGCAACACTTTTTTTGCTGAAGAATCCAAGGCTGTTTCCTTGTTTGGTCCTCTTCGCTCTAGAATTGTTTCTGTTGCAAAGGGAGTTTGCTTCTTTAAAAGAAAAAGAAGGTTATGATAAAGGAGGAAGTGTTATCATGTCCCGTTATCCTTTCTCAGCTCACTGCTAAACTCTTGCAGAATACTGAAGCACTGTTTTAGAGCCATATGTCAAGGGTTCGGGATTCCTCTCCTCCTTCCACTGATTTTCTTTTAATAGGGTTGTTTGTGCTTGTGTGTGTGTGTGTGTGTGTGTGTGTGTGTTTCAACACACATTTATTGGGCCTGCATGGTGCCAGGGTCAAAAGAAACAAATACTAATAAGAAATGACCCCGGGCTACCTTGGTGCTTTCAGTCTGATNAGGTGAAGAGATCAGTGTGTGCACAGGCATGTGGATGAGAAAGGTGGGCACCAGGGAGCAGCGGGCACAGGTGTTCGGACTGGAGTGCATTTCCTGGTATGTGCGTGAGAGGCACTGGGACCAGCGAAGCTGGACAGATGGGCAAACTTCACATTGTACTAAGGGTCTGAGTTCATTCAAAGGCTCTGGAAAGGCACCAAAGATGTTAAGCAAGTCCACGGCGCAACCAGATTTGTCTAATAGAGCCGAGCTTTGCCGCACAAAATGTGGTCCCCAGACCAGTGGCCTTGGCATGACCCAGGAACTTGTTAGAAATGCAGAATCTGAGCTCCACTCCAACTCACTAAATCAGAATCTACATTTTAATAAGATCCCTAGGTGATGTCTAAGTATGTACCTTAAAGTTGGAGCCATACTGAACTATAGTAAGGGTCAGCAAACTTTGTAAAGAGCTAGAGAGTAAATATTTTAGGTTTTGCTGGCCACGTGGTCTCTGTGGCAACTACTAAGCTATGCTTTTGTAATGTGAAAGCAGACAGACAATATGTAAACAAATGAGGTGGCTGTGTTCTGATACAAGTTTATTTATGGGCACTGAAATTTGAATTTCATGTCATTTTCACTTGTCACAAAATATTCTTCTCCTTTTGATTTTGTTCAACCATTAAAAAATGTAAATACTTAGCTGGGAGGGTTGTATAAAAGTGGGCAGCAGGCTGGATTTGACCATGGCCCATCATTTCCTGACGCCTGATCTTTAGGATTCTGATCCTCAGCTTTCACATATCTCCTGATTGTTATGCTTTACTGTGAAAGTCCAACAAGCTGGAAATGACACCCAAACCAAACCTTTATTTTTCAGATGAAGAAATGGAGGCCCAGAGAGGGAAAACTGACCTGCTCATAAGAAACATAGCTACTTACACAGACTTGCTTATTACCAAGTGCTCATCCTTTGCTCCATATAGAGCTGCTTTGAAAGAACTAGAGCCCTATTTTTTTCCCCACAACTGCAGCAGAAATAAGGAATGCTTAAAAGGCAAATTAACTTTTTATTTCTGATAAGTTACAACTACTTAAGGGCTTTTTAATGTCAAAGCTGCTTTGACAAAGCCAAATACTGTGAACGGCCTATGTTCGGGAAATGTATTATGCAGAGCAAAACTGTAGACTTTTCAACACCTGAAATAAGATAACAGAGCTCTTTTTTTATCTAGCAAAATTAAAGTTAGATTAGGTGCTGATTCATAACAAAGGAAGTTTGGCTAGACATTGTTTCAGGTGTACCTATTTGTTTTTATTTAAACTTGTTTGTTCGTAGTCATTGATGTAGTTCATTATAATAGTTATTTGAAAGTATAATAGAATGAGTTTTGTGTTCCATTTGTCTTCTTATCCAAAACTGGAGAAATCCTAAGGGATTCTTAGAGCAAAATTCAAGACACTGTAAATGAGAAGAAACATTGTACTGGGAATTCCCTAGTGGTCCAGTGGTTAGGACTCTGCCCTTACACTGAAGGGGGCATGGTTTGGATCCCTGCTGGGTGGGGTAACTAAGAAAATTAAAAAATGATAGTGATGCATTAAAAAAAATTGGGTTATGATGTAATTCTGCTGAAACTATTTACCACATTCAAATAACAACAAATGATCGAGGGATAAAAAAATATATATATCAATGAATTCCACATTCTCCATAAATACATATCCCCAGCTGTGGCCCTTGGTCAAACAGAAAGTGTCACTCACAAAGGAACTGGAGTTTCTGCCTTCTCTACCTCTTGTGATTTGTCTTTGAATATAGCAAGATGGTGATGAGATTCAGAATGTAAGTCTCATATCCGGCAAACTGAATGCTGCTGCTGTAAGTCACTTCAGTTGTGTCTGTCCGACTCTGTGCNGCCTTCTCTACCTCTTGTGATTTGTCTTTGAATATAGCAAGATGGTGATGAGATTCAGAATGTAAGTCTCATATCCGGCAAACTGAATGCTGCTGCTGTAAGTCACTTCAGTTGTGTCTGTCCGACTCTGTGCGACCCCATAGACGGCAGCCCACCAGGCTCCCCCGTCTCTGGGACTCTCCAGGCAAGAACACTGGAGTGGGTTGCCATTTCCTTCTCCAATGCATGAAAGTGAGAAGTGAAGTCGCTCAGTTGTGTCCAACCCTCAGCGACCCCATGGACCGCAGCTTTCCAGGCTCCTCCGTCCATGGGATTTTCCAAGCAAGAGTACTGGAGTGGGGTACCATCGCCTTCTCCGGGCAAACTGAATACTCCACTTGGAAACAGTACTGCAGGGAGGTCCTCCAGAAACATAGCTGAGCACACCTCTAAATAAAGCGGGGCCTGCACCAGAGGCGTCCTGCCCCCTGTTCTTCCACCGTGGCACTGGGACAGCAGGTGCACTTGCATCTTGTTAGATATGCAGATATACATAGGCACACGTCCAGGTGCCTTGGTTAGCCTAATCCCCGCATGGTTGGGGAAAATGTGCTTCTACTCAGAGGCTGGGAGAAGCCTGTGAGGTTGCTGGGTGCTGCAGGGGATGGAATCACAAAGGATGGTCGTCTGTGGCCATCACACAACAAGGCTTGGGCGGAGCATCCTGGATGCTGGGCTCATCTGAGGAAGCCTCTGTCCTGAAGGTGGCAGCGGCAACGCTGATTCATCACTGCCCCTGCCCTTGCAGGGAGGGCGGGCCAGCTGTCAGAACACCATTCGCCTGCTCCTGCTCCCCATCCTGCCTGCTTCCTCCCCAGAGTGACCAGTTGTGAATCAGCCGTGCAGATAGAGACAGGAGGGAATCTCAGAGGGGGAGAGCGAGGAGGACTGGCTGAGCACAGATTCTCCTGCCGAGCGGTGCCCTGCTGACTCACTTTGAGGTCTTGAACAAATTGCTTTTTCCTAAATAATTAATATGGTAGTTTTCATTTATTTACAACTTGACTGTGTGGATGGTAGCATGGAGCCACCGTTCAGTGGCTCTGATCTCCAAATCTCTAATCCACCGCCTCACATTGCCTCTCATCTTCCCAGAGGAGACGCCCTCTCACTCTCAGCACAGTTCTTTGATATTGAGGTGGTCGTAGTCCCATTTTAGAGATGAGCACATTGAGACACTGAGAAATTCACAGGTGCTAGTTGGGAGATCAGGAGGGAATCCAAATCTTCTGACTCCAAATCCCAGATTCTTCCCAGTCTGCCTTTCCCAGGCTTTCATTTTTTCATAGAAGTGAAGAAATATTTCTTTTCCTTTTCTTGGGTTCCCAGAGCCTGAGATACACATTTCTATCTAACTGGGATCTTCTCTGAGGAAGATGTGAATCAGGACCTCAGAGTCCACTCTTTCTGTAGGGCTGAAGACTCACCCAGCCCTGGGCTACCTGCAGCCTGCCCACTCCTCCAAGAGGCCCAGCACCCAGCACAGCACTGTCATAGAGGAACCTGCTCTGTAGAATTTGCCAGATCAAAAATTCAATAAAGTACTGATTTTTAAAATTTTAATAGAAATCTTCTGACTTACCTAAAGGTAGCAAGAACAATAGAAAGAAACAACATATCTAGCCATTCCTGCCTCATTGTATTTCATCTGCACCACATACTTGCCTGCCTATTCTCTATCCTCCTCCAGGTTATTTTGAATTAACTCCTAGATATATCATTTCATCTGTAAATAGTTCCATATATACCACTAATAAGAGATTACAACTCTTCTTAAAATATAACCACAGGATCATAATCACTTAAAAAATAATCATGTAATGTCAGATATCCAGTCAGTGATAACATAACCTCTATTGCTTGATAATGTCTTTTTTAAATGTGTTTTTGTGTGAACCAGGATTCATATAAGGTTCCTACATGAATTGACAGATATGCTTCTTAGCATGGATGCCCTCCCTTCCCACCCCTCTCTTATTTTTTTTTTTTTGAAATTTTTTTCAAAATTTTTGAAAATTTTGGCTGATTCATGTCAACGTATGGCAAAAAAACCACTACAGTATTGTAAAGTAGTTAGCCTCCAATTAAAATAGATTAATTTTAAAAACCCCAGCAAAACCATATTAAATCCTCAGCAAGTGGGTAGCATATAGCAAAAACTATTTCATATTAAATAATATTATTTAAGAAAAGGAATGAGTAAAAAAAAAGAAAATTTTTTTTTTGATCAGTGAAACTAGGTCACGTATCTATAGTTTCCCATAGTCTGGATTATGCTGGTGGCAGCCCCAGGACGTCATGGGTCCTCTTTTGTTGGGTAGTTCTTATAAATTGATTATTAGATCAAGATGAAACTACCCACTTTTAGTGTAGATTTCTTTTTGCTTATCTATTTATTTTCTTTTTTAAATTTTTATTGATTTATCTATTTTATTATTTCTTTCTGGCCTGCTGGGTCTTCGTTGCAGCGTGAGGACTGTGTCTAGATGCAGTGTGTGTGGGGGGGTACTCTTTATGGCAGTGCTTGGGCTTCTCACTGTGGTGGCTCCTCTTGTGGAGCACGGGCTCTAGGGTATGTGGGCTTCAGTAGCTGGGCGCAGAGGCTAGTTGCCCCGCAGCATGTGGGATCTTCCCGGACCAAGGATCGAACCTGTGTCCCCTGCATTAGCAGGCGAATTCCCAACCCCTGGGCCACAAGGGAAGTCCAAAACTATCCATTTTTAATGTAGATTTTATTTGGCTCAAAACTTCACCTGACCAGGAACTCTTGGTGCGACACCAGGTGAAGCACAAATTCTTAAGAGAGAATCACTGATGACCAAGTGAAGACAGAACATAAACCATCTTGCAAAGTGTGTCCTGGAGTGTGTGTCCACATTCACACTGGCTATAGATACACAATGGGCCAGTGAGAAGTGATCTCATGAATAAGCGTGAATTGAGCATCTGTCATGCTTGTCCTCCAGGATACTTAGGTGTTGGGGATTCAAGATCAAATAAAGCACAGCCCTGGCCTGGGGCTGCTTCTCCTCTGGAGAGGGACAAACCAGTAAATCAGGGATGATTGGTGGGATATTGTTTAAATGCTGTGTGGAGCTACTAATGGATGCCAGAGCTGCAGAGAAGACGGGTATTCATCTCACTGGGTGATGGGAGGCTCCTGGAGGAAGTGAAATATTATGAAGGATGAAGTATGAACAATTTTTAAACTGAAATTGTTTGGTTCAGTGTTCTGCATTTGGAAAAGTGGAGAGGAACTCAAAGTGATACAGGCTTGTATTCCTTTTTTAAAGACTTAGACAGGGATTCCCAAGGCTTGAACTTATAACTGAAAGATCATTTATCCAGATCTCTTATTCCTAAACATCTTTGGCTCATCAGCGTTTCATTGTGCTGTTATTTTGCCAAGAATATAAAGAACAAACCTATCTTCACATGTCCCAGGTCTGAAACTATGAATCTTGTCCTGTTGGAAAAAGTAACTTTTTTCTTTCATTAATTCTGGGTCTTCTTGGATTAACACTGAGTTTGTAGCTAGCATTCCTGCAGCCTCGAAACAGGAAAATGGGGAAGGCAAAGCCCACTTGTGCCCACAGTGGGAAAACAACTGACCTTATTTTCTGTTTGTTTGCTTGTTTTTTCTCTGCTGACTCTCCTAATAGAAAGCAGCTTCCTGGTTACTGCCTTTATCCTTATCACATACCCTCGCCTGACTATATAACCTCGCCCTATTCACCAGGGATGGGGGCACAGTTCTTGAGGCACCAGCCTACTATGTTCCTCCATTGTCTATACTCAGTCGCTCAGTCATGTCCCACTCTGCAACCCCATAAACTGTAGCCCACTAGGCTCCTCTGTCCATGGGATTCTCCAAGCAAGAATACTAGAGTAGGTTGCCATTTCCTCCTCAAGGGGATCTTCATGACCCATAGACAGAACCTGTGTCTCCTGAATTGCAGACAGATTCTTTACCCATTGAACCACCTGGGAGGTCCAAAGTGTTTGTTAATCTCCCAGTTGTGTCTGCCTCTTTTCAACTCTGTGAACTGTAGCCCACCAGGCTCCTCTGTCCATAGGATTTCCTAGGCAAGAATACTGAAATGAGTTCCCTTTCCCTTCTCCAGGGGATCTTTCTGATCTAGGGTTTGAACCCGGGTCTCCTGTATTGCAGGCAGATTCTTTATCTTCTGAGCCACCAGGGAAGCCCCAAAGTTGCCTGGCAAAGTAATAAAGCCACTCTTTCTTTCTTCTCCATTTAAAAAAAAAAAAAAAAATCAACTTCCTGAGAGCAAGGACCTTGACTGTCTCCTTCATCACCCTGATCCTACTGTCTATAGGAATTTGCCAGGGCATGTGCTCCATAAATGTTCTAGAATTTGTGTATTCATCTTTGTCCACTCCCTATTTGTCTTATTTGAAGTAGTCTCCTCTGAACATTTCCTCCAGGAATGGGCTCATGAACATGTAATGTCTTATGGCCAGTTGCATCCCCATTATAATGATGGCACCCTCATCCTTACAGTGCACTGCAACTTGCAAAACATTTCTACTTGTATTGTCTTTCTTGAGCTTCATCTCAGCTTTGTTAAGGTGAAGGCGGAACAGATACTGTTACTACTGTTTTGTGATGAGGAAACTGAGCCTCTGAGTTGCACCAGGTCCCAGGGTGGAGCAAGCAGGCACTGACCCCAGGCCTTCCTGGTGCCCCTGGTACAGCTCACTGCAAACCATCAAGCCCATCTCCTGTGTCTGCTCACGGGAAACAAAACCAACAAGGAGTAGAGTTCATTCCAGGGCAGTCTGCGAGCCCTCTGGGAAAGCTGCATCCCAGCTTCAGCCTGATGTGGCTATGATCCAGGATGCTTATGTGCTGTGGAAAATCAGCCAGAGGAAAGCTAAGGAGAGCCTGTAGAAGCAGACTTTTTCTCCAGTGAGCTGAGTCATGTCGAATTCAAGACAGTAAACGCCCATGAGAAACCGTAAGAAAACTGGCCAACACATGACCTAGGGTAGAAGCAGCAAGACTGGCATCCACTCTGTGAGGACATGCAGGACCCTGCCTGACTTCAGGGCTTGGAACCCGGAGCACTGGTGCCTTTCCTGGAAACCAGGGGCGCCATGACTGCAGTGGGAGATGTGTAACAGAGGTTGAAAGGGGGCTGCTTCTGCTGCTGCTGCTGCTAAGTCACTTCAGTCGTGTCCAACTCTGTGCGACCCCATAGACGGCAGCCCACCAGACTCCTCCATCCCTGGGATTTTCCAGAATACTGGAATGGGGTGCCATTGCCTTCTCCAGAAAGGGGGCTGAGGGGCTCTTAAAAGTTCAGAAAACAATGACAAACCATTTGCGAGCTGGATATATGCAGGGTGAGTGAGGCTCAGTTCTTAATGTACAGAAATAGAGGATGGCCTTGAAGGAAAGGCCATCTAGGCAGAAGATAGAGCTGGGGATGGTGGATGGTGAGGGGAAAGTAGAGACTAGAATATTCTGTGTTCTTCTCCATTTCCTGCCACAAATGCCTCATTGAAATAACCAGTCCAGGCATCTTCCTCCTTCCCTTACAACCCTTCTTCCCCTGCCTCCACTCCCACATGCCGACTGATCTCAGACAAATCCGTCAAACCTCTCTGAATGAGCCCTATTTTTCCTTAAGTAAAATGAAGTTCTTCTTCTTATTTTTTTTATTCCACCAGTGAGGCGAGCCTCTAATAAATAGGATGAGGTCAGGGCATCTCCAGGTGTTTGTAGCTTAGCAGTTTCCATCTGTTCGGGATCCTGCCTAAATCTCAGGTGACTGTTATGACTGATTAAATGGCATGGCACTTTGATTCAAAAACTTTCCATTTAAGGTGGTACCTCACAACTCTGGTTTCCAAGGGAAGGTTCTTGCTCTTCTGCAGTATGGAGATTTTAGAACTTGAGAATGATAGAGTACAGATGTTTGTGTCAGGGTAAGGATGGGTGAGGAGAGGCTGGGAGAAATATATGAACACATTATTGATCAGAGACATAGTAGTACGTTTTTTGTTACCTGAATGTTATTGACCAGAAATGTATCAATATCACTTACATGACAAATTGCTGGCCACAGGTGTCAGTTTCTGTAAAACTTTCCCAGTCAATAATGAGTTAAGCACCAACTGCACGTTTCCTACTATGCTTTCAAGAGCCCCTTCAAACCTGTTTCGCAGAAGAAAACGTTAAGGATTTGCCCAGTGTCACTCAGCAAATGGGATCAGGACTCTAACGCGGGTCACCCTGAAATGAGAGCCTGTGTTCTTTCTCCCATTCCTCAGAGTCTTGGCGCTTTCTGGGCCCACTTTCTGGGTACTCCCTGGTCTCTACACTTAAGAGAATTCTCCAAGTCCTGAAGCCAACTCTGTATTATCTCTTCTCCCTATCCTGACACAAGTGCCTCATTTAAATAACTACTCCTGCTAGAGATAATGATAACAATAGTAATAATAACTGAGCAGAGAGTGTTCGTGGATTTTGTTTTATTTGATGGTTTCATTTTAGGTTCACTGCCTGACTTCTTTAGGGCATAGTGATCTGGGTAAAATGGCATCACAGGAGCCACAACCGTAAAGAAAGAGTGATTCATCTGCCTTAAAATTCTACTCAATCGCACACTCGTGCCTGAGGAATAAGCTGAGGGGATCTCTTGCTTCTGACAGGGGAAATGTCTGCTATACGTATAGAAACTGAATTTGTTAGAATATCCTCTCTAGAATCCAGACACTAAGAAGGATGGAGATGGGCTTCTGGTTATTTGTGATGGGCCTTTGCATAGCCCCACAATTAAAAAAACGATTTATATGCTTACTGTATAAATTTTGGAAAACATGGAAAAATACAGAGAAAAATAAACAAATACCATAGTATATACAATCATATATAAATTAAACACAGTTGGGTTTATTAGTCATTTGTTGCAAACATTTTTTTATGAGATATCACATGATATCTCATGCATTTCTAGAATGCCATTAGAGGAATATACCATTTAATCAATTCCCTATTTTTGGAAATCTGGGTCATTTTGTTGTGATGAGCATTGTTAACACAAAAATGTCTATGTCCTGAAAAGCAGAGCGAGACGAAAAGTCTTGGTTTTATCTTTTGTAGCACGGGGTTGACGGTGCCCATTTCAAAGATTATATAGTGTATATAACGATATATATACTTTATATACCTGCCGTGAAGATTATATAGTATATATAAAGTACTTTGCACAGTGCCTTGCACTTAGTGAGCTCTCCATAAACAGTAACGTATCATTGGCTTACTTTATGTCTGATTATTTTCTTAACTGCCAAAAAGTAGAATTACATTCTCAAGGTTTTTGAGGCTTGTGTGGTTTAACTGTGTTAGCCTATCTGAAGGTCAGTGGAAAGAAGGTTATACAGGAAGCCACGGTGGCACGTCAGCTCAGCCAGTGAGTAAGCTGATCAGTTAAGGCAGCCAACGACCCCCAGATGGGGTCCTGCTGTCCCCAGCATCCCTGACCAAGACGCGAATTTCTTTATTTTTAAGATTTTTTTAAAAATGTGGACCATTTTTAAAGTCTTTTTGTTACAATACTATTTCTGTTTTCTGTTTTGTTTTTTTTTTTTTTTTTTGGCCGTAAGGCATGTGGGGTGTTTGTTCCCTGACCAGAGATTGAACTTGTATGCCCTACATTGGAAGGCAAAGTCTTAACCACTAGACTGCCAGGAAGTTCCAAGACCTGGGCTTCTAATGTGCCAAAATATTGAGTGACCCAGCTGCCGCTCAAATTTAAACATATGCCCAGGAGGGCCATTGAGAGTCAAGTAAGGTTGCCCCTCCCACTGAAACTCATCCTTGTCCCCTTATTTTGCATCTTTGAGCCTTAATTGATAAGGAACAGTGGCTGAGGGTGGTCTTCTAGTCTCTGGGTAATTGTTGCTACTACTGGAAACAGATTCACCCCAGGACGTGACACCCTAAGAATAGGTCGGATGTGTCTTCTTGCTCTGTATAACACATTACCGAGTATCATAGAGTTTCAGAGCTGAAAGAAAACTTAAGTGACATTTGGGCCTGATCCCCTTACTTCCGTGAAAGGCTGAGGCCCAGAGCATTTGAATGATTTGTTCAAGGTCATAAAACAAACAAGTGGCCAAGCCAGAACCAAATCCCAGGTCTTCCGGATCCCTCCCTCTTCCAGGATTTTTCTCCCTGGACCGTGCTTATTTCCAGCAAATTTCATTTGAAACCCAGCACTTGAGGTCATGGTTAACTTGTAGTCCAGATACGTCTGCCTCTCTTCCCAAAACTGAGCATTTCTCCTGCGGGGTTCATCACTGGGAAAATGAAAGCACATTACTGCGTGTCTCACGGTAGGCCTGTGCTGGACATTTCCTGCAGAGGATTCTGTTAACATCATCAAGAAGCAGGAGGGGGCTTTAGAAGGTGGCTCTTGTTTCTTTTCTTCCCTCCTAAACATTTCATACAAATATTTGAAACTGATTTTTTAGGAGAAAGTCTTTCTTTTCTGGACCGAAACTAGTATAGCCAAGCAGCATTTCTCTCACTTCTTTGGGTATGAACTAGAGGAAGCTGGCCTTTCTTACCTTGATGCTTTCAACACAGGACTTTGAGTGAAGAAAGAGCAGCCGTGGTCCCATCTCTGGTGCAGAGGATGCAGTTAGAAACATTGTCCTAAGCCCCTTGCCCTCTCTGGGGTGTAGCTGGATTCTTATTTCGCTTCTCAGTCAATTTCAAGTTTAAAATCTTTATTTTAAAAGTTTTTATTGAACTTTCAAAGAATTCAGTTCATCATCTGTTATGACAGTAGTAACCCCACCACTGGCAAGAAAATCCCCAAATGCCAGACTGTAGATTATTTTACGAACGAAAGAGATACCTCTGACATTTATTATTATTATTGGCCATGCTATGCAGCATGCAGGATCTTAATTCCCCAACCAGGGATCCAACCCAAGCCTTGCTGCAATGGGAGCACTGAGCCTTAACCACTGGACCACGAGGGAAATCCAGAAAGAGACACTTCTGGAATCAATGAAAGGCTGCCTAGATTTGCCTTCCAATGGGTGAGAAACTGGTGATTTTGTCCAGTCTCACAGTTCAGGCCTTGTGCTTTGGGCAGGGCCTGTCTGCTGGCTTCACTGCACTCTCAAACACCACAATCAAAGCTCCCCACAGCAGACCTGGGTCCATCTGCCCGGGACTGGACTTCTGATCCCAAAGGAGGGCAGACAAAGTAAGGTCATAGATCAAGCTGGACTGGTTGTTACAAATATCAGAGCTTTTCAGGCCTGGGTCCATTTCCTGGCTCTGCCACCTATGTAACCTTGGACAAGTGACTTAATCTCCTTAAACCCAGGCTTCCTCACCTGCAAACTTGGCATCAGTTCAAGTCCCTACATGATGAGGTTGTGCGATAATTAAATGAGAGAATGCTTGTAATGCTCATGGCAGATGGTAAGCACTCTATAAATGTCAGCGACTAATGTCATGTTTTCTAGCTTTTACTGACCATGACTCCAGATCTTTTAAAATGGATAAGAGAAGTGATAAGAGGAGAAAGTTGTTTTCTTGCTAGTCATCAATTCCTTTCATCAGAAAATATTTATTGATTATGCATCAGACATTCTCTAGATCTTGGGGACACAAAACTGAGAAGCTTATAGTCTATGGAACTGTGATGGCATGGAAACAACGGACTGTACTGAGGGTGAGTTAAACCCTCCAGGAAAGTGTATGGGGGGCGGGGCGGGGGGGCGGTGTTGTTGTGGAAACAGGCAGCAAGGACTGTCATAGCCAGCTTGGGGAATGGGCCCTGAAAATCTTCTCAGAACAGGAACATAGAAGGGAGTTTGAAGATTGTCAAAGGCATTCCGAGCAAAGACACAGTCTNGGGGGGGGGGGGGGGGGGGGGGGGGGCGGTGTTGTTGTGGAAACAGGCAGCAAGGACTGTCATAGCCAGCTTGGGGAATGGGCCCTGAAAATCTTCTCAGAGCAGGAACATAGAAGGGAGTTTGAAGATTGTCAAAGGCATTCCGAGCAAAGACACAGTCTACACAAAGACTCAGGAGAGGGGAAGGCAAGGTCTGTCTGATACAGCGAGAGCATATGGGAGAGTAGCCAGAGACACTTTCATTCAACATCAGGGATAGAAGGCACATTTTCAACCCTCATGGAGTTTAGAGACTGGTGGGGAGAGAAAGACAAGCAAATTAGTGATTATCATGTGATAATTGTGATGATGAGGGTACTCATGTAGTGGGCACACTAAAAAGCATGGTTAGTCTCAGCCTAAAGTGGTAAGGGATAACCATGCATGGAAGATGACACAACCTGAGACTTGAAGATCTGAGACTAGATGTCCCAACTCTGTTGGAACAAAGCAAAGGGAGGAGGAAAAAGATTCCATAAAGGATACAAGTAGAAAAGGGCATGGAGGTTTATGAGTGGGCATGGATTCTTTGAGGAGAAGTAAGCCTATAGGTGTGGCTGGGATAAACAATGATGAGGCTAAGATATGCATACATAGGCTCATTCAACAAATATGTGTTGAATGCCTCCTGAATTCCTGTGGAATGTTCTAGGCTCTGGGGAGAGGACCAATGATGAAGTGGGCTAGAGAGCACAGATGGGGTTTTTAGTGGACCATGGAATCTGATTTGAATGACATGCAGATGTGACGCCAAGAAACAGTGAGTCACATGGTGATCGATCGATGAACCACTTTTCTGATTCTGAAGAGCTAATGAAGGATCTTCAGGATCAATGAGTCTTTTTCTGATTCTGATTACAGGGGGAGGGTCTCAGCTCAGTTAGTTAATCTTTAATAACTCATACTTATTAATCTATCTTTTTAACAGAGAGCTATAGGCCTTAGCTTCAGAACACTCAGACAAGAATGAGTAACAAGATAGTTGTTTTTTTTTTAATTATTGGATATTTTCTCTTGATGGCAAGTGAGACTAGTTTTCCATTTATAGACATTGTAACAAATTTTTTCTAAAATGTGTTTGAGGTAAAGTAAATGAGCCCAACCCTCCAATCTAGTAAAGTACAGATGCAGATATAGCAAAACTAACGAGTTAATGTAGAAGGAGCTGAAGCCCTGAAGGTACTGCTGATGGCAAGCTGTTGCAAACATTGGGAAGGGAGGGAGAGCTGCTAAGAGATGTATTTGAACTGGGGGTTCCTTGGGTGCCAAAATTACATGTGCCATAGTGATGTTTTTTGGATGGGCCACGTGACTTGTGGCATCTTAGTTCCCTGACCAGGAATCATAACTGCACCATCAGCCAGTAAGAGCCCAGAGTCCTAACCATTAGACCACCAGGGGATTCCCAAGTGTGCCATATTGGTTTTGAGGTCCCAGCACCTGGCATAGAGCCTGGCACTTAGCATGTGCTTAACTTGGGGCATGCCATTCACAACTAATAAGTTTGGGATTTTAAAATCCAAAACTTGCATTGATTCCTTCTATTCCAGCCACATCTGTCATCACTAACTTGCATAGATGCTTGGAAGGAGCTGGAAACCCTGGCATTATCTGACAGGAACCTGTGGATGGACAGGAATTCCCATACTCGGACCAGCATGCTGAGGAGTGTATGAACCTGGGTCTCTCCTTGAAAACATGTTCTTGCTTACAAATGGTCTCCCCTTGCAAACGGGAGTTCTCCTGACTCTTGTGATGACACTTCTACCCCTCCCGGGACTGTCTCCTGGAATCCTATGGTATCACTTCATTAATCTCAGAGACATGACAACCGGAGATGGTGGATGCTGATAGCATCTAATTCTGTCACTGTTTCAGTAGTTTTAAGAGACTTTTGTGGTTTCTTTCTTACTCCTTAAAATAAGTTCTTTTTTTACTACTCATAAGCATTTATGCTTGTCATGTTTGATCCTCTTAGCTCTTTGGATGTGTTGTTTGGACCCTCATTTACACTGTGCCTCTCTTTCTGGAGGTCTGATGATGTTCACAAAAGACAGAAAAGAAATGCCTGGCAGCACTTCTTCATCAGTTCATCAGTTCCTGCATCCCAGCCATATCAAAGGGGATTTAAAATGGAGTTTTCAAATACATCATTTAGACCTGCCTATACTATAGAGTGTTGGGAAGTTTCTAAACAGGCACATTGAACTTACAGTCCCTGGTCTGATGACCAAATGATTTTTTTTTTTTTGGTCGCTGCTTTCTGGCATGTGGGATCTTAGTTCCCTAACGAGGGATCAAACCTCTGCCCCCTGCACTGGAAGCACAGAGTCTTAACTGCTGGACTGCCAGGGAAGTCCCCTAAATGATTTTAAATTCCTCAGTTCTAAGCATACAGAATTTTTTTAAATTTTATTTTATTGAAGTATAGTTGATTTGCAATGTTGTGTTAATTTCTACTGTACAGAAAAATAATATTATATATATATACACAGCAGAATATATATATATATATATACACACTTACTCCTTGGAAGGAAAGTTATGACCAACCTAGATAGCATATTCAAAAGCAGAGACATTACTTTGCCAACAAAGGTCCGTCTAGCCAAGGCTGTGATTTTTCCAATGGTCACGTATGGATGTGAGAGTTGGACTGTGAAGAAGGCTGAATGCCGAAGAATTGATGCTTTGAACTGTGGTGTTGGAGAAGACTCTTGAGAGTCCCTTGGACTGCAAGGAAATCCAACCAGTCCATTCTGAAGATTAGCCCTGGGATTTCTTTGGAAGGAATGATGCTAAAGCTGAAACTCCAATACTTTGGCCACCTCATTAGAAGAGTTGACTCATTAGAAAAGACTCTGATGCTGGGAGGGATTGGGGGCAGGAGGAGAAAGGGACGACCGAGGATGAGATGGCTGGATGGCATCACTGACTTGATGGATGTGAGTCTGAGTGAACTCCAGGAGTTGGTGATGGACAGGGAGGCCTGACGTGCTGCGATTCATGGGGTCGCAAAGAGTCGGACACGAATGAGCAACTGAACTGACTGAACTGATATTCTTTTTCATTATGGTTTATCACAGGGTATTGAATATATAGTTCCCTGTGCTATACAGTAGGACCTTGTTTATCCATCTTGCATATAGTAGTTTTAAGCAGGTAGGATTTGAACCTTGTTTCCTACAAGGCACTGTGTCACTAAAGATATATCTTTAAAAAACCGCTACACACTTGAGTGAGATGCACGTGTCTTCAAGCCACTGTCCGGCCTTCCTTAGGTGTGTTCAGTACTGCAGCCGCATCAGAGCAGCATCTGCAGGTGACTGCATGGCCTCTGGCTTCCCGTCGGTGCAGGATACACAAAAAGCAGTCCTGCTCTGGGGGAGGCCTGAGTCTGTTGACAGACGTTTCTCCTTATCTTGTTTTCGCATCAGTTGCAAAACTGTCTATTCAGAACAAGCGTGGGTGGGGGTTCCTCCTGCCCTGCCCTATGCTAGCTGTTAAAATAAGAGGGTGGTTTATCACGTTGTTTTTCAAGCTAATATCAGGCCACCTGTAGTTGGTGACTCCAGTGGGTCATGGGAGGGATCTGTTGATGGCTAAGGGAAACAAGCCCAGCTCTTTAGAGGGGTTACATCAACAATGCACTTGATAGTCTTTCGATTTTGGAAATGAGAATTTGGGGCAAGTTTGAGGTTTTGTTTGATTGCTAAGGTCACTTCAGTCGTGTCTGACTCTTCGGACTGTAGCCCACCAGGCCCTTATGTCCATGGGATTCTCCAGGCAAGAATATTGGAGTGGGTTGCCATGCCCTTCTCCGGGGAGCTAATGTCATTAGGTAGCTCTCAAAACATTTAAACTACATCTTCTTTCTTTCTTTCTTTTTAAAAAACTTTTTATTTAGTGTTGGAGTATAGCCAGTTAACAACATTGTGATAGTTTCAGGTAGACAGCAGAGGGACTCAGCCATATGTATATACCTGTATCCATTCTCCCACAAACTCGCCTCCCATCCAGGCTGCCACATAACATTGAACAGAGTTCCATGTTCTGTATCAGTTCAGTTCAGTCGCTCAGTCGTGTCCGACACTGCGATCCCATGAATCACAGCACACCAGGCCTCCCTGTCCATCACCAACTCCTGGAGCTCACTCAGACTCACGTCCATTGAGTCAGTGATGCCATCTAGCCATCTCATCCTCTGTCGTTCCCTTCTCCTCCTGCCCCCAATCCCTCCCAGCATCAGAGTCTTTTCCAATGAGTCAACTCTTCTAATGAGGTGGCCAAAGTACTGGAGTTTCAGCTTTAGCATCATTCCTTCTAAAGAAATCCCAGGGTTGATCTCCTTCAGAATGGACTGGTTGGATCTCCTTGCAGTCCAAGGGACTCTNTTCCAACGTTCATCAGGCACTCTATCTATCAGATCTAGGCCCTTAAATCTATTTCTCACTTCCACTGTATAATCATAAGGGATTTGATTTAGGTCATACCTGAATGGTCTAGCGGTTTTCCCTACTTTCTTCAATTTGAGTCTGAATTTGGCAATAAGGAGTTCATGATCTGAGCCACAGTCAGCTCCCGGTCTTGTTTTTGCTGACTGTATAGAGCTTCTCCATCTTTGGCTGCAAAGAATATGATCAATCTGATATCGGTGTTGACCATCTGGTCATGTCCATGTGTAGAGTCTTCTCTTGTGTTCTTGGAAGAGGGTGTTTGCTATGACGAGTGCATTTTCTTGGCAAAACTCTATCAGCCTTTGCCCTGCTTCATTCTTTATTCCAAGGCCAAATTTGCCTATTACTCCAGGTGTTTCCTGACTTCCTACTTTAGCATTCCAGTCCCCTATAATGAAAAGGACATCTTTTTTGGGTGTTTGTTCTACAAGGTCCTGTAGGTCTTCATAGAACCGTTCAACTTCAGCTTCTTCAGCATTACTGGTTGGGGCATAGACTTGGATTACGGTGATATTGAATGGTTTGCCTCAGAAACGAACAGAGATCATTTTGTCATTTTTGAGATTGCATCCAAATACTGCATTTTGGACTCTTTTGTTGACCATGATGGCTACTCCATTTCTTCTGAGGGATTCCTGCCCACAGTAGTAGATATAATGGTCATCTGAGTTAAATTCACCCATTCCAGTCCATTTTAGTTCGCTGATTCCTAGAATGTCGATGTTCACTCTTGCCATCTCCTGTTTGACCACTTCCAATTTGCCTTGATTCATGGACTTGACATTCCAGGTTCCTATGCAGTATTGCTCTTTACAGTAGGATCTTATTGGTTATCCATTTAAAATATAGCAATGTGTACATGTTGATCCCAAATTCCCTAATTGTCTCTTCCCCTCTTTCTTCCCCACTGGCAAGCATAAGTTTATAAACTACATTTTCAAACTCATATAACTGGACACATTTTCAAATCAATCACCAGGAATTGTGGCAGGCAACTGACCATTAACATTGTAATTGCGCTTCCTAGTCCACAAAGCACTTACATGTATACAATTATTCCCATAATACAGATGAGGAAACTAAAGATCAGAAATACTAAGAAAATTTTGACCGAAGTCATGTGTTTTATGGCTAGTGACCGAGGGAGCTAGAAGTCAGCCCTGGATCCAAGTATCTCTTAGTTCTGGGTCCTTTTACCTTCACCATCCTGCCTCTTGTTTGTTTCCTTTTTGTCCAAGTTCATTTTTTGCTGCTGCAGTGGACAGCACCTCGGTGCCTTGATAGTTGAGGTTTAGGGAGGGCAAGGTGGCCATGTAAGATCACTGGGGCCATGTAAGATCACTCATTCCATTGCACCATGGAGTCATACGTTCACAGCAATTCAGAGCTAGAATTAAGGAAACAGACCAGTATTAACTGAGAAGGCAGCTGCTGTGCTGGAAGCTTCATAGACCTGTCACTGTGCAAGAAGAGAGATACTTATCTACCTACCTCCTCCCTTAATTCCCCACCAGCTTCTTGAGATAAGGTCTCTCATCCCCATCTGAGAGAAGAGAGTACTGGAGCTTGAGGATACAAAGAAAGTTGTTGAACAAGTAAGAGGAGCCTGAGATAACCTTGGCTTATCTGATTCCAAAGCCAGCCTGGTCCCACTACCACATTCCATGGATGAGGAAACCAGAGCAGTGGAATGTGATCTCATGGCAGTTACAGAGTTGGGTCTCATCAGCCTTATCCCAGTCTTCTCAGCACACCTGGCAGACCTCATTTCTTAGGGTTGGGATTCTCCTCTGTTCCATCAGATGAAAAGTAGTCAGCATTATGGATGATGTCCCTCCGCATCCCCCCCCACCCCCATGACTCTGTAGTCATGAGAACTTTTGGTTGCAATTCACCCCAGCCATTGATTTCTACCTCCTAGTCCTTGTTCAGAATCCACCATGCCCATCATCCAGGCTCTGACAAAAATTGTTCATAAGTGATACCATTTGATTCTTTGATTTTTCCCTAACTTGCAAGAAGATAGGAACCCGGGTAAATGATAAATTGGCATCTGCTTCGAGGATACTAGAAACAGGGCCCTGGGGCATCCTGAGTGCCGTGTGTGGAGGCTCCCTATGTTGCTACAAAGGCCAGAACCTACAGGTACCCACACCCCCACCCCTCAATCCCAGTCACCCCACAGCCTCTTCACAGTCTGCTTCTTACACTCTGCACTCCAGCACCTTTGGAAATCCATTTGCTTCAGTGCTGTCGCTGATGCTCATTTTAAGCTGTGCATAGAAATATATCATGGATGCAAACCCTGCATAGGNCCCCACCCCTCAATCCCAGTCACCCCACAGCCTCTTCACAGTCTGCTTCTTACACTGCACTCCAGCACCTTTGGAAATCCATTTGCTTCAGTGCTGTCGCTGATGTTCATTTTAAGCTGTGCATAGAAATATATCATGGATGCAAACCCTGCATAGGGATTAGTTCTAAATCTTTGTAGAAGACAGCGTCAGGGGCATAGGAGGAAGGAATAACTATAAGATGCCTGCTCTACATAGCTATTGCATTTAATCCTCACAACTCTAGGAGGTGGGTATTCTTCCCATTTTCCAGAGAAGATTGGGAGATTCGCACTGGGATAGGGAGGTTTGCTCATCAAGGTTTCCCAGCTAGCGAGCAGTAAAGCCAGGATTATAATTCAGCTTTCTCTCGAGAACCAATACTCTTCCCTCTTTACTGTGTATCAGCTAGAGCATCTTGCAGGGAGGGGATAATATGACCCCTGAACTTGAAGGATTTCTGTGCATGCCACAGAATGGGGTCTGAATCCTGGTCCAGCAGAATCCTAGCTGTGTGTTCTCTCTGTGCTCTCTTCTTTTTCAGAATCTCTCAATAATATTTGAAACACAACCTGTTTTTCTGATCTCTAATAAGCTCTACCATTATTAATTCCTTGACTCAATCAAGGATCTCATAATGGTACCCACAGGAGAAGGTGGAGCGAGAGGGAGAGAGTGGCTGTCAGGAACTCTACTCACCTGGGCCAGCCTGGCAACAAGAGTGCGGTGTTAGGAATCAGGCGAGGTTGTTAGAGGAGGCCAAGCGCGCATGCGCTTGGGAAGCCGGAAGACGCTGTAGTCGCCATGATGCTTCTTGGAGCGGTTCTGCAGTGTGAGTGAGAAGTTAGGCCTCGGTGGTTAGCTGGGGAGCCAGAAGTGATTTTTCTGCAGATTTGGTTTGAGATCTGATTCCTCAAGGCCTGGAAGTAAGTGTGGGGGCCGCAGTACTGAGTGAACAAGAGAACTTTGTCTCCACCTTGGTTTGGGCCCTGACCAGAGTTAACAGTTGGTGAGTGTTTTTTTTTGGTTTTTAAATCATTCTCTAAGTTAAGGATTGTTTGTTAAACTTTAGCGGATAAACCACATTTTTTTGCGTTTAATTTTTTTCAATTTAAGTTTTTGTGTGTTTATCCTGTTAGCTCTCGTAATTTACTCCTGATCTTGAGGTAGCAGTTTGAAAAGTGGTTTGGAAGCGTATCGTTGACAGGTGAGGGGAAGCCTAACCTTGGGGGAAACCTTAAACTGCTCCAGACAAGGGGCTTTGTGCCTTGGGGACAGGCCCTGAGAGATTGTTTGCTCCAGTTTAACCAGAATCATCATGTCTCATCCCAAAAGGAACATGAGTGCCATAGGTGATATTTTCTGTTTTATATTAAAAATTCCCGGCTCCCAGTGTATTCTGTCCAGCCCGCGGGCCTGTACAAATCTGCATGGTTGTGTGATTCTGCTCCATCTGCGTTGAATTTCTGCGCATCTTTGTTCGAAGGCATTAACAAATCTGGTTGTTTCTCGGGAGGGTCTAAGGACAGGATCCATTGTTTCTGTATTATAAAGAAACAAAAAGATGGTGGTGGGAAAAGTTCTAGTTGGTCTTTTTATTGTGCACTGTAGCCTGGAGGCTCCCCTATGTAATTAACACAAGTGTGGAAAGTTAACTGTTCCATCTAAAAGGCGGTGGGAGAAATTACAGAGCATGGAAATAATAAAATGAAGTCTTGTTAACAAGTGCAAGGCTGTTGCAGCGGCAAGTTTGCTGATGACCTGATGGGATGGAAGCCTTTTCAGGTGGCTTTTTGGGCAATACTCACAGTTTCCGCCTTTGCAGGGCTTTTCACAAGGAGATCTTCTTCTGATGCACCTCAAGGCCCTGAGTTGCATAAAGGTTTCCCCAAAGTCACAGGGTTGCATCTATACTCACACCATAGCACCTACCCACCAGCCCACTGCTGCTCATAAGAAATGTAGGGTGGTCAGAGTGGGAGGGATAGAGGGCTGAGAATTGGACCAGTTCTCTCCTTGTGACTTTCCACTGGAAATGTCCCTCCTCCACCTCAAGACCTGTCCTGACGACCGCTGCCCACAGGGAGCCATGTCCCTCCTCTGAATTCCAAGGGCACACATTGGCCTCCTCCCTCACAAGGCCTGTACCACCATTGAACTGTTGCTGTGTTTTAATCTTGATGCCCGTGGAGACTACAGTATCCACAAGGGCAGTAATAGCCTTGCCCTTAGTCATCACGTGTGGCTTGCATACACTATAGTGTACACTCCACAAAGAGACTGGCAAACACCCAATGAGGAGAAATGACCTGTTTGTTACTTAAAAAAAACATAATTATTTGCTTTAGAAATGGATCCAAGTCTTTGAAAACATTTCATGCAAAACACTAATGATAGCCGCATGGAGAGAGATGTAAGAGTTTAAACTGAAGATGTGGTGAAAGTTCTTACAGGAGGGCAGAGAATATCATCCCATAAAATAAAATATATAAGACTTTATCCCAGGAGGTCTGAAGACTCCTTGCCTTCATCATTCAAGATCAGATTGGAGACTTCAGAGACCCCCAGATTGCTAAAGATTCTAGAAACCAAAAATGCAGATGGGGTTTGGTAAAACATGAAGCGGGAAGAACCATCATATTTTAACTCAGGAAAATTTTTGTCTCTTTGAACCATATTAATGCAATTAAATGAAGGAGTAGAATTGCTCTCAAACTTACTACTAATCGTGATTTTGCATTCATTTGTTATTTGTGTTCATTTATTCACTCATTCCTTTGGACACGTCACATGCTCCCTGAGAACTGAAGCATGTCTGGTTCATTTTTGGAATGTCCTCTTCCTTTCCATTCCCATGAGCTTGGCTCATGGCAGGTTTTTCTTCATACGTGGTTGTTGAATTGGGTTAGTTGTAGACATGCTACATACTTCCTTGAAACGTCTTTTTACTTTTCGAAACAAATATCATGCAAGTAATTCTTGAAAAATCCTGGGAAAATCTGCCTGATTGAGAGTCATAGAAGCTTTGAAACTTGGGCAGTTTATTGATTTTAAAAAGAAGTTTCAATCATGTCTAAACAGAAACTTTTTAAACTATGTTTTTAAAAGGTTACGCTCTATTTACAGTTATTACAAAATATTGGATATATTCTCCGTGTTGTACAGTACACCCTTATAGCCTATCTTACACCCCACAGTTTGTACCTCCCACTGGTAACCATTAGCTCTCTCTCTGTGTGTGTGAGTCTGCTTCTTTTTTTGTTATTGTATAGAAACTTTTAGACCTTGAGAATAAGTGGGGCCATCTGAGACTCCAGGGTTTTTGGCATGAGTGTAAAGTATTGTTTATTGTTCATTTGAGCCCCTCATTTGTGAGAGCAAGCATCCTGCCTCTCAGAGCACAGGAAGGGATTGTCTGAGGTGCTTAGAGAAAGAGGACTTGGAATCCTGTTAACTGGTTTCGGGTTGATGGAAAAGCACATATTTCTAGGGTGGAAGAGAGACGAGCAACAGCAAGGGCCCAGGGAGGTGTACTCTAGGGACCTGGCATCCTTGGAATGAGTCTTTTTGACTTCAAAGTGGTGGTTCTTCCCTGTAGTGGCAGATAGGAGGATCTCTTGGCTCAGGGGCCAATGTCCCCTACAGGGGGACATTGAGAATGTCTGGCCTTGAGAATGACTCACTGACCTGACTTGCTCAAGGATCCTGTGGCTCACACTTACTCTTAGAGATCAAAGCAGAGTTGCCAACAGCAGCAAGTGCTTTCGTAAGCTGTGTGTGAACTCAGAGGAACCAAAGTGGGTTGATGTTTTACGTTGGGGCTTAGACCCTGGCTTGAGAAACCTGTCAGTTGAACCGTCTAATTTGGCCAAATATAGAGCATTCTCCGCCTCTCAGGGCTTGCCTTTGAGAAGTGGCTGTGAGAAGTTTTGACTTTGAAAACACCTGTTGCTCTTCATCTTGGTGGGCAGTTGTCTTGTGAAAGGTCAGACAGACCAGTGGGGATGAGAACAGTTTCCATGGGGACCTGATAACAGGGGTCTCTCTCTCTTTTTTTTTTTTTTTGGAGTATAATTGCTTTCCAGTGTTGTGTTGGTTTCTGCTATACAACGAAGTGAATCGGTAATATGTATACATATATCCCTTTCCTCTTAAACCTCCCTCCCACCCCTCTAGGCCATCACAGCGCCCCAAGCACAGGGGTCTTAAGAGGCTTCAGTTGGAGCAGAAGTGGAGCAGAGCCCGATTTTAGGGCTGGTGGAAAGAGGAGGCATTCTCCCTAGAGGGATTATGGACCAATGCCCCCAGAAACTGTTGTTTAAATTACTTTCTATATAGAGAACTTGATCCCAGGGTTTCTATTTAAGGATCACACTTTCTAGAGATGGCAGTGGGTAGAAACAGGCCACCTTCAGGGGATAGAAGAAAGGAAAATAAAGCCACCCAGATGAAAAGACCTATGGTTAAAGAATTTGTATTATGACTCCAAATCTAGTTACTTTAGTGGAGGGAGGAGGCAGGTGCTAACCTGGCCAAGATGAGACATTTGGCCACATCTCAGCTCTCCAGCTGGGCCCCGCCCGGAGAGACCCAAACAGCCCTCCCAGCTGCCAGCCAAGCTCACAACTCCCAAAGGGAAGTGACTTTGAGGCTGCAGCTGGCTCAGCCTAAAATCNCTGATGTGCCCCTTCTCCTCTGGGCCACTCAAGCCCCTTGTTCATACTTTGTTCTGGCCCTTACTTAGTCATGATCATGGTCCAGCTGATGACCACTTAAATCATCATGCCTGACTCTTTGTGACCCCATGGACTGTAGCCTGCCAGGCTCCTCTGTCCATGGGATTTTTTCCAAGCAAGAATACTAGAGTAGATTGCCATTTCCTTCTTCAGGGGATCTTTCCAACCTGTGGATCAAACAAACTGTTGTCTCCTGCTTTGGCAGGTGGATTCTTCACCACTGAACCACCTGGAAATCCCTGCTTACCATGATAAAAGATAATTATTTGATTGAGCCTCTTTCTCGCTAGACTGGGAGGTCCCTGACAGCTTATCTTTTTGTCTTTTTTTGTGTGTGTCCTTGCTAAATACAATGCCTGTAAATATGTGTTTGTTGAATGAAGAAGTATCCTAAATATCAGGTTACAGTTGGCGTCTGCTAGACTCCTTTGTCTACCTCGGTAGGAATGAGCAGCTCGGCTCCTTTATAATAATCCTCATGATTCATGGATCCTGTGATGAATCCCTTCTTTGGCCATCTCTTCTGACATTACTATAATACTAGTAGAGAGGCACTGGGCCAGGAATCTGCACACCTGGTTTCTAGTTGCGACTGTTAACAAGTCTCTCTTGAGAGACTCCATGTTTTCTCTGTTAAGGAAGGGGATAGAGAGTCAGGGTCTTGAAGGTTCTCATTATCCTCAACATCCTACAGGAGAGCAGGCGGGAGGGAGGAGGGCCTCTGATGTGAGACACATGACTGTTCTCCAAAATATTTCTCTCAAGTCATTTAAACTTGAGTTTGATTTGGAGTAACCTGTGTGTTCATGCATCCAACAAAATCTATTGTCAAATAGATAGTACCATTCACTTTATGTCTCAAAGGGCCCAGTGGGTTTTGGAATCAGAACGTCTCAAAGTTGGATGTTCTGTTTGGTCTCCATGTTCTAGGAGACATGTAACATGGGATAAGTCTCCATCTGGACTTCAGGTTTTCTCATGGGCAGAGCATGTATAATGATCCTTCTGTTGTAGTTGTTAAGAGAGCGTAATGGGAAAATGTAACGCATCCAGCATGGTGCCTGGGGTACACATGTTTAGCACTTGGTCATTCCCCATCCCCTCTCCTGAATGTGGGGAGCCTTCTCATGACAACTCCAGACACAGCCTACTTAAACAGGAGAAACTCGTCCTTGAAACTTTTCACCTTCTTTCCCTCTCTGTACCTTTAGTCTTGTTGTTTTTCAGTCCCTCAGTCATGTCCAACTCTCTGTGACTGCATGGAGTGCAGCATGCCAGGCTTCCCTGTCCTTTACCATCTCCCGGAGTTTGCTCAAACTCATGTCCATTGAGTTGGTGATGCCATCCAGCCATCTCATCCTTTGTGCCCCCTTCTCCTCCTGCCCACAGTCTTTCCCAGCATTGGGTCTTTTCTAATGAGTTGAGTCTTCGTATCAGGTGGCCAAAGTATTGGAGGATTAGTATCAGTCCTTCCAATGAATATTCAGGGTTGATTTCCTTTAGGATTGATTGATTTGATCTTGCAGTATAAGGGACTCTCCAGAGTCTTCTCCAGCACCACAGTTTTCACATCCATGCGTGACTGCTGGAAAAAATGTAGCTTTGACTATACAGACCTTCGACGGCAAAGTGATATCTTTGCTTTTTAATACGCTGTCTAGATTTGTTATAATTTTCCTTCCAAGGAGCAAGCATCTTTTAATTTCATGGCTGCAGTCACCATCCATAGTGATTTTTGGAGCCCCCCAAAAATAGTCTGTCACTGTTTCCACTTTTTCCCCATGGGATGTGATGGGACTGGGTGCCATGATCTTAGTTTCTTGACTGTTGAATTTTAAGCCAATTTTTGTTGTTTTTTCGGGGGGCAGAGGGGTCTACTTTTTTGTCTACCAGACCTTTGTGTTTACTTTGTAAAATGTAGGCTACTTGAAGAGAAGCTTCAGTCAGAGGGCAACACTGATACCTATCCCACAAGAATTTGGGAATGATGGGATTTCAGGAGTGAAGGTTTCAGGGAAGAGCAAGGATTCATCACTTACAGGTCAGTCCCAGTAGAGCTGGCCAAATGTACTGTCTGATACATGAGCTTCAACTTCAGTAACTCAGAATGCGAAGGCCAACAGGTATGGGTGTGGGAAGGATTAGAGAGTCCTTGTGTGTCCTTCTGCTTCGATTCCTTGTTAAGGGTGGTGAAAATAACTTCAGCAGCTGATAGTTAACGTGTCCAGGTGTGTGCCTGTGCTCAGCAGTCACCACGAACTGCTGGTATCCTGAGTGGAATTCTCTAGCCCATGGCTTTTGCAGATGGGGAATTTGAGTCCCCATCCAGCTTTTTCTCCCAGAGACTTGGAGGAGATTATCACAAGGTCTCAGAAGGCTGGAGCTTCAAGCCATTTTTTGTGTTCGTTTACTCATTCACTTGTCTGGGCTTGAGAGAGAATTCTCACTCGTAGATGTAAGATGATGGATAATAAATGACACAGTCTGGCCTTCCAGGTCCCCGTAACAAGGGAAGGTGAGACCAACAGTAGTAACGTTAGAAGATACAAATGCAGTTTAGGAAAGATGCCTGGGAGCAGGAGGAAGAACACGTCGGGGTTGTGCTGTGTGCTGGGGAGATGGGGGGCCGCTGTTTGCAGGCTGATGCCGTGCCAGGCCTGGTGCTGTCCTCCGCGTGTGTTTCCCCCCCCCCCGTGTCCCCACCCTTCTGCTGGGCAGCTCCAGCCTCCTCCCATTTTTCGAGGAGAAGGCTCAGACATGTAGCCCATACCTGACGCTCCCCATGTGAAAAGTGGTGGAGCCAGAAGTGCAATCCTTGTCCGGCTGGTTGTAGGGTCCCCAACCTTTGCCTCCAGAACTCTGGGATCTTGAGCTGCAGCAATGGTAGCCGACCTTGGCCAGGCCACAAATGGGACAGTAAAGGTGCCAAAGCGGAAGTGATGAGGGAATAAGTGATGAGTGGCCCCAGGAAGTGCATCCTGGGGAAGCTGGGAGGCGGAACTGGTGGGCTCTGGAAACACAGAAAGCTTGTGCCGCACACCACTCCCTTAGCGCTCATGCGCTATCTTCTCACAGGCAAGGGAAGCCCATGTGGAGGCTCTGGGGACGGGGGAGTCGGGGGAGGTGGTGGAGAGGTAGTGGAAACAGCTAAGCACACCTTCTGGGTTTTCTGGGACAATCTTCACCTGTAAGGCTTGCCTTTCGTTGGTAGTCTATAGGGGAAAAAATTATCTTGACAACTGCTTCTGAAAATGAAGAGTCCAGTGAAGCTATAGGGTCAGGAAGGAGGTGAAGGCAAGGGGAGGTGAAAGTTGATTGAGGGCTGTTGGAAGCAAGATTCATAGAGAGCAAACTCTGAGCGGTCCTGACTCCGGGCCTCTGTGTACAGGCAGAATCCCTCCAGCCAGGGTTCCCAAGGAAGCCCCTGCCCTTCCTCAATAAAATCTCTGGCAAGGAAGCTTCTCAGCTTGCAGTTCAGATTCCAGGAATCTCTGTAGCACATGCATTTTAGCAGGGAGGACGCCATCCTCAATCCCAGCCCTGGAATTCTTCATGTTTTTAGTGATTTAGTGCTTAGGGGAGAGGAAAGCAATTGAATCCCATTCAAATCCATCTCCTTCCTTCCTTTTTCCTAGCCTCTCTCTCCAGAGAGGTGGGTCCCCCTCCCAGGTCATCAGTGACAAGGTTGTTGCCCATGAGTCCTAGGCAGGCTTACAGGACACAGGCAGGGAGGAGCTAAGATCAAACCAGGATGGGTAAGGGGAAAAGCAGGGCTGAGAGGTGGGCAAGGAAGATTAGGCACTGGCAACCCTCTAGTGCATTGTGAGGCCGCCTCCTAGGAAAGCATCCACCCAGGACACTTTTGAGCACATTCGCTGGAGATGTCAGCCTGGCCTTGGCCTTTTTTCCATCTCACTCTGCACACTGGGCACAGATGTGGAAAAAAAGCCGAGGTTTCTAACAGAACTGATGTCCTGTGTTTAGGCAGACCCCCTGCTTGCCCTGGTGGCTCAGATGATAAAGCGTCTGCCTGCAGTGTGGGGAGACCTGGGTTCGATCCCTGGGTCGAGAAGATCCCCTGAAGAAGGAAATGGCAATCCAGACAGAGGAGCCCTGTAGGCTACAGTCCATGGGGTCACAGAGTCGGACACGACTGAGTGATTGACCTCCATTTTTTCAGTTTCATGTCCTGAGCCTTTCTTCTTCACCTTCTAAAGTGGGAATGATGGGACTTCCCTGGTGGTCCAGTGGTTAAGACTCTGTGCTTCCAATGCAGGGGGTACGGGTTTGATTCCTGCTCAGGAAACTAGGCCCCCAGATGCTGCAAGGTGCTGCCATAAAATAAATAAAATGGGGGATACTGATCTCGTCCCCAGGATCCACACACCCTCCCTCTCTGGGATACTGTAAGGACAGAGTCAAAGCAAAGAATCTCAAGGCTAAAAATCACCCCAGGATTCATTTTGCCCATCCTCCCCCTCCAGTCCTCTCCATAACAATACCCACAGCAGACAAAGGAATGTGCCAGGGCATAGAGACCACCTCGAGGAAGAACCGCAGCTTCCCCTGGTTGGGAGCCAAGGTACAAGTTGTCAGCCAGCTTTTTGTGTGTATGCTGCATGGCTGCTCATCATCAAGTAATTCAGGCCACTCCAAAAACAAAAAATACTTCCCTCAAAATGAGGGAGTGATTTGCAGCATCTGTTACTTCCTTTTTAATTGAATCTGTCTTCTCAGATACCAGGAGCAAGTGCCAAAGTCAGCAGCAGAATTCAGCTGTGTACATTTTGAAGGCGCTGGAAGATAAATTTCGGTGCTCTGTACGGATGCAGATTGTACAGAAACCAGATGGCCACACTGTCCTCAAGGTCCTCTTGCGGGCAGTGACCACTCTAGGGTGAGGTCAGTCAGTTCTCCTAAGGAGCTGCCTCAGTGGATCCATGCCCAGGATGGACTTGGAAACTTCCTCCAGAGAGCGGGGCATGGCTTCACATGAGACAGCCTTTCTCAGCAGCCCAAATGGACCCAGAGGTGCTCATGCCTCCTTCCATTCTGCTTCCCACCCCCACCCCCATTCCCCAGCGATGGGTTGGCATACCCAGGATCCAGTAGGTTCTCGTATATTGATTCTCCAGCCTTGTTGAGAACCAGGAGGCTACCAAGGTGGTGCTCTGGAATTCTCTGCCCCACAGAGTGTCCCACCCGGAAGACTTCCAATGCTGGGAGGCAAGGAGAGGAGTCAGTGGGGACTGCAGGTCCCTTCCCACTCGTGATGTTGAAGACAGGCGCAGACATACACGTGCATTTACATACATGTACACACACAAACCCCAGAACCGTGTAAAGCTTCAAGTACAGCTTCTTAAAAACAGTTGTTTCCAGAAGAATTGGGGATTTTGCTCCATTCAGGAGGAGGAGGGATGAGCCAGAATCATACAGGAATGTACGCCTTTGAGCTGAGCCCCAGAAAGTTCATTAGAAAGTCTCCTTTTTCTCTATAAATGGTGACTTTCTGAGCCTTCTTAACAAGAAGGAGATCATGATGCCCCAGCAGCTCAGCCTTCTTGTGCTGTGAGACTGGACAAAGGAGCTTGGTCAGTGTTCCCCATTTCAGGCAGGGAAGTTGGGGCTCAGGGTGGAGATGATGCTTTCCCTTGGGTGCACGGAAGTTACGTGGTAAATCCCTCAGCATCAGTGAAGGGAGGCCTTGTGGGAAGTCAAAGGCCTTCTGGTTGGCTGACATTATAGCAGATCTTGAAGGCATGGAGCAGTACCAGCGAAGCTCAAGATCTGTAGATGGGAAAGTCCTTGGGGAGAAATATTCTGTGGCAGTAGAAGGAAAATCATAGCCTTAGCATCTGGAGAGTGTATGTTACTTGTCCAGGGAGTTAAACTTCTTGTTAGCAAACGTAAATACAGACATCCTGCATTTTTCTGAGAGCCCTGCCCAGATTCTTGGTAAGGAATGTTCAGAGAATCAGAGTATTTTATTTTGGGGACTTAGAGTTTACTATTCTAGTCACTGACAAATCTGGCTACATGTCACAATCACCTGGGGAGTTTTGAAAAAATAGCGATGTTCAGAGTGTTCCCCTGAAGACTGATGCACTAGGTCTTGGTGGACCTGGGGATGTGGAAGGTGTATTTTGACTGAGTACACTGGTAACCCAGATGTGCAGCCGGCTCGGTGACCTGATCTACCATGTCTGGCTGGTAACAAAACAGATTCTGTGTAGCTCACGACACTGGCTTGGAACCTGTATGACCAGGTTCTGAAAACAGGAACCAAGGACCCTGCTGCCATCATCTCTGTACTTGGGGTCACTCCTTTAAGGCTCCAGGTCCTTAACTGGAGGAGTTGATTGGCTGAGTATAGGTCATTTGTCTGGATATCATCTGACAGAAAGTCAGAAGAGAACACCTGCCCCATGGCTTACTTAGGGGGCTCCCCTCTCACCCTTAAGATGCCCCCTGATAAGAATGGTGCTCAGATACTGGACAGCCAAAGCAAGAGCGATCCCTGCAAGTTCCCTCTGTCAAGGGAATACCACCAAACGTTCATCAGGACTGTGCTGGGAACACCCACCCCGCCATGGTCGGGGAGCTCTCCGCATTTCAAGATGATCCATTCTGTTTCTGGACAAATTCCATGATTAGGAAGTTCTTCACAAATCCACCTCCCTAGAATGGCTACCAACTGGCACTCAGGTTCAAGTCTTTCTCCAGGTCGCAGCTAAACATACATAAGGGATATTTAAGAGAAATTTCCAAGTTTCCTCTTCTACTTTCACTTTAATACTTGAAGCAGTTGAGAGGCAGATCCCTTCCTCCAGGAGTCTGGTCCAAAGACAGCATGATGAAAAGCAGAAAGCACAGGATCACACTCGGTACTGACTCTGAATCTGGCTATACTGCTGTTTCGTGGTGTGACTTGGGACAAATGTATTCAACAGAAAACTGGAGATACTAATGCTGGCAGATTTTAAGCTCAAACACTTGACCAATGTGTTTCCTCTTTCTAGCCTTGCTCACAGCGAAGCCATGCCAGCTGATGACAGGGAGGCAGGGTGGGATAGTGGTTAAGAGCAGAAGTGCCAGGCACACTTGAGCCTGACTTCGGGTCCCTCTTACCATTTGCATAACTGTGAACAAATGACTTACCTCTCCTTTGCTCATCTGTAAAATGGGCATAATAATAGTAGCCACACCACAGAGTTGTTCTGGAGGTTAAGTGAGATAAATGTCAAAGGCTTACATGTTTCTTGGTATATAAATAACACTCAGGAAGTGTTATTTCTTGTCCTCATTGACTGGCATTTGGGGGGCGGTGTATAACTCCTTGACTTGGACTCACTGCCGTTGGGCAAGATGGCTGCCTCTTGCAGGAGAGTCTTCACTCTGCTGTCATTGTCCATGAGGAAAGAGACAGGGCATACACTGGTTTTTTGTGCATTGGCAGCGACCATCCAGGAAGCTTCTGGATCAGTAGGTACCTGTGACTGGTAGGGTTTTGGCTGAGCTGTTGTTGAGGGCCATTGACTCCATCTTCTGCCAGAGGAGAGACAGCACATCTCGTGGGAGAAACGCTGATCAGAAAGTCCATGATAACTGCTTCTCTCCTCCTCCTCCTCCCCTCCCCTCCTTCAAAGCGTGCACACACACACTCCTTTTTTCCTCTCTCTTTTTTGAAACAGGGAATAATTAAAAAACCCAAATCCAAACATCCAGCAGAAGTTTATGCTTGAATCTCAGAATACAACATATGGCTTCCCAACCATTGCCAGGTTCTGCAAACCACAAAGAGAGAGAGAGGCCTTCAGCCTCTGCCATGGCCTCCCTAGTTTGGGGACTGTTTGCCACAGAGTCAGCACCCCTCCCTCAAAGACTAGGGGTCCTGGAGTTCAACCCCATGAATTTTACTCATAACTATATTTCCTGCTCCTTTGAAAACATTCCAAGAATGGCCAGGATTCAGATGCTTTTCTTCCCTCTCTTTACTACTTTCTCCCCTTCTGCATGGGGTTTAGAAGCACTGGGGACCACAGGGGATTTGGAGGTGGAATTTTACGGTCGTGTCACACTGTTCCCCTGTTGGGTCAGAAAAGCTGTGTGGGGGTGGCAGCAAGCTGGAGCTGGTGAGAGCCATAGAGGGATTCTGGAGACACGAGGCGGGTTGGTGCTGAACCACAGTCAGGGCTCCCTGTCCACCCTGAGTCTTGGGCCATTACGAGGCCCTTTCATCTTCTGAGGCCTAGGGACTCTTCCCTTTCAGTCTGGGCTGCTCCATAGAGAAGTCTGGGTTCTAGACATATAATCTCTTCACTGGGCAGATAACACAACTGGAGTATGGCCTGATGGGATAAAATTCTTGTCTGTGAAGTCTGGATATCCAGATCTTTGGGTATCAGAACAGGCTGCAGGCTGTGTCCCAGAATGGTTGAGGGGGAAAGGGATGGAAGTGTGGATAAAAGGAAAAACTCCCCCCTTTCCTCACAGTGAAAGACATGGCTGGCCAACCTCCTCATTTGTGTGGATCACAGAGGAAGTCAAGTCGATTACAGACTCATGCCGCCTCCTCCTCTCCTGCCCAAGTAGAGAGACAGGTTCAGCCTGAGTTTCCCGTAGCACAGCTGAGGCCACAGTGTAACAAGCTGCACAAGATTTGAGCAGCCTCTCAGGATCAGGCGACTCTTCAGTCCAGCCCAGGCTCGTGGGGTTCCCTCAAGGCTACCTCTCAGCCTGGGCCTGGCTGCCTCTGCGTGGCAGAGCCTCTGCTCCCTCAGGTCCCAGGATAACCTTCCAATAGTGCCAGATTCCCTGCAGTCTCAGCAGAAGCGAGCACACCCCAGCGACAGGAAGATTCTCTCTCTCCTTCCCTCCCTTCCCTTCCAAGACCTACTTTCCAAAAACCTTCATTGCCTGCCTGGGAATGGCTACAGCCTGGACTGAGAGTGGGAGTGTTGGGTCCCTCTACCACTCCTAAGAAAGTGATCCTACCCACAGCATCCCATCAGAAGCTAAAGGACCTGTCACCGTGGAAGAATGTCCTTGCAGGAGCTGACATCTCCGCTCAGGATTCTCGGGAATGGGAATCCTCTCCCCACCCCACGCCCCACTAGGCCATCTGGATCCTGTGGGCTCTGCCACATGTGTGAGCTGTGGCTGGAGCTACCAGTCAACAGAGGGAGAAACATGACAAACAGCAAGGCGCTTGTGAGCGTCCACTGCCCTCTTTGGGGGCTGGGGGTGTGGTGGCTATAATTGGCTTTCTAGCACTCTGTTCACAGAGGGGGAAACGAGCCCTTGGAGATTGTATATTTTCCACTGCTCTGCCCCGTGATGTCACTCCAGGTGCCTCTGGCCGACCCCAAGGCTTTCGTTCTCCAGGAACTGCTGTGACTGTTGGTGGCAGTTTTGTAACTCAGAAGTCACTGGGGGCTTGGTCAACCACCAGCAAATGATTTCCTGTTCCCTTCACCCCCCCCCCACCC
>SJYV01035140.1:228858-242155 GCA_006410875.1 Neotragus pygmaeus | reverse complement strand
GCCTAGTTTCTTCTAGCATTTACTTATGCAAATAAAAACAAACACAAATTTAGATTCTTACTGTGCTCCTTTCCTTATATAAGTGTGGACACTTCTAGAATATATATCATTTTCTTCTTCAGGCCATATACCAACAAGCTCTTTGAAAAAATAAAAATCATGCTTATCAGGGGCTTTCTGACTAGGCCAGTTATTTCCTCCAGAATTTATTAGCGGAGAGTTCTGCTGTGACATTATTTCTCTGCTCTGTAAAATAGGGACAATCTTCTGTCTATCCTGACCGCCATGGGGGAAAGTTATCAATCTTTTCACACATAAGTCACTTCATGCTAGTGGAAGAGGGTATCACACTGGGACTGTTCTGGTGATTTCTCAGTGAAATAGTCCGCTCTTGTTCTGGTTCCAGGATTTTCTTTTTTTTTTAATTAGACTAATAATTGTTGGGGGTTTTTCCTCCCCTCCAGCTCTTCCTCTTAAGACTTCTAAGCCTTACTGGGCAGCCTGCGTCTCCGCCAGGGCCTGTGGGGCTGCATCCAGCCGCATCCTGCGGGGACGCCTGCCTGCACACATGTGGCTGTCAGTGCGTCTCCTGGTGTCTGGTGTACAGTCTTCTCTCTCTCTATTTTTTCACATGTGCTGAGCCACACAGAAGCTTCAGGACTTCACATCACAGCACAGCAGTGGGCCAGAGCTGGCTGTAATTAGCTAGAACTGCAGATTCCTCCCGGTCGGAAAGACATCGTATCTTTGCCTTTTCGCTTACGGTGGAGGATTTTTCTGCTTTCTCTAACGTCGCTGGAGAGGCTCAGAGGAAGGAAGCTGTCTGTGTGAGGGAGGAGGGGCTCACTCGATGAGATCTCAAGATCTCCGCAGGCCTCAGATTACCCTTTA
Source organism: Neotragus pygmaeus (assembly GCA_006410875.1). Lineage (NCBI taxonomy): Eukaryota > Metazoa > Chordata > Mammalia > Artiodactyla > Bovidae > Neotragus > Neotragus pygmaeus. The sequence goes on along the minus strand of SJYV01035140.1, from coordinate 241,264 downwards.
ATGACATCTTCCCTGGCTGTCTGTCCCCAGGTCAGGAGGTAACTGTGACACACAGTAGGACTAGCAGATGGTGGGAATGGAGGCCTCCGAGACACGCACCAGGAGAGCGAGGGCAGTGATGCTATTGTCTGGAAACCACAGAACCTGGTGCATGTTTTGAAAGGGATTTGGTTTGGTTTTACTGGCAAGCTTCCTGGAAGGCTTTTCTTGAGGCAGAGTGTTCATGTTAGTTCTTAGGTAGAGCATAAAGCCGTTGCCTCTCAGATGTGGACAGAGTAATAGAGAGCCTAATTCTGAGTCATGGTTCAAGACTTTGCCGGTGCCAGCTTTGAGAATTTGAGAAACTCAGGTCCCACCCAAGGGCCCAGAGCGCTTTTGAACAGCACCTTCACCCTCCCTTGCCCAACCAGGCAGGACAGCAGACAGTGCATCTTCTCTATCCAGAGGACTACCAGCCCTTACCTAAAGGGAATTCATGCCTTAGGGACTGCCTTCTGCTCTGTTGTCTTAGCATAAATTGAAAAAGAGCTACGTGGTTGTTCTAGGTAAATTGAGGAGGATTTCAGAATCACTGAGTTCCTTACAGAAGGTTTAGCTGTAGACAGCGTGTTAAAAAGCAGAGACGTCACTTTGCCAATAAAGGTCTGTATAGTCAAAGCTATGGTTTTTCCCATAGTCACATACAGGTGTGAGAGTTGGACCATAAGGAAGGCTGAGTGCTGAAGAATTGATGCTTTTGAACTATGGTGCTAGAGAAGACTCTTGAGAGTGCCTTGGATCTCTCAGTAAGTTCAAACTAGTCAATCCTAAAGGAAATCACCCCTGAATATTCTCTGGAAGGGAATGATGCTGAAGCTCTGATACTTTGGCTACCTGATGTGAAGAGTTGACTCACTGGAAAAGACCCTGGTGCTGGGAAAGATTGAGGCCAGGAGGAGAAGGAGGCGACAGAGATTGAGATGGTTTGATGGCATCACTGACTCAGTGGACATGAGTTTGAGCAAACTCCGTGAGATAGTAAAGGACAGGGAAGCCTGGTATGCTGCAGTCCATGGGGTTGCAGAGTCAGACACAACCAAGCAACTGAATAACAACAACAGGTCATTACCATGGGCTGCCCTTCAGGAAGACAGATGCCTGAAAGAACTCTGGGTTCCGCTTGGGAGATGTTCCCCTTCGTAAACTGGCACAGACAGCTTTCTGCACTATCTTTTGCCAGGACCACTCTCTGGTATTTCTGTTGGAGTTCAACTTGAGGAACAGGAAAATCCACAGGTTGGGGCCACCAGCTCAGGGCCTGTATCGTAGGTCTGAGCTGAGAAGACCCAGAAGCACTTCTGTTACAATTGGAGAACTTTCCTTCTCCATGAAGCAGCTCCCTGTTGAAACACTTTTAGCTTCTCCAAGGAGATACAGGTGAGCCCTAGCCCAACACCAGGTCCGGCTCCCTGGGATTACACTGTCATTGGTGGTTAGATTGGATCCTTCATTCAGCAACATTGCCAGAGTGCCTACTCAGTGCTTGGCACTGTGCTAGAATCTGGCAGTGCCAAAATAAAATTGAGCCCCTGCCCATGAAGAGCTTACAGTCTAGAAGGGAGGCACCAGTGTTCACCCCAAAACTAGCACAGTGCCAGACACATGTCAGTCAGTTGATGGCTTTTGAGCTTGGAATTATGGAATAACAGGGCTGGAGGGTCTTGGGGGTCGCAGTGTCCCTCCCTCTCATGTCAGAAATGAATTCACTGATGGGTGAGGGGCTTGCATTCAAGGCCACCCAGACAGGGGCAGAGAGAGAACTCATCCTCAGTCCCTGCTCTCGGCTCTTTGCAGTACCCCACACAGCTTGCTTCGGAAAGATCAGATCTTTCTAGAAAGATCAGATCCTGAGAAGCAGAGGCAGTGCCAGATGCATAGGAGTGCCCTTGTGCTTCATGCCTGCTGCTGCTGGGCAGCCTGAATCTGGAAGCACTCAGGACCTCCTGACACTGGTCCTCAAGCCAGTGGACTCGAGTGGGCTCCTTGGAGGCAGCAGGGGCCCAGCTGCCTGCAGTTCCGACTGAGACGGTATTCTTGGGAAGCTAGAGCTCCCGAGCTGGGAAGTCCTCAGTTTTGACCTTGCGACTCTTTGAGCTGGAGTACCAAATGGTTTTCAGGATAAGGTGTGTGAGAAGATCTGGTTCTTAAAACCAGAAGGGCTTTCCATCCTGCTGAAATAAGGCTGGGACCTTGTTTGACCCTGATTCAAACAGAGTAACTGTAAGATGTTGTCAAGATAACCAAGGAGAAAAGAATGTGGATTCTCTGTTTGATGATATTAAGGAATGATCATGAATAGTAGATATGATCATAGCCCAGTGATTGTGTTAAAAAAAAAAGTCATCACCTCGGTATACTGGGTTGTTTGGAGTACTCTAGGGAAAAATACAAGTTTTAATAAGTGTTTGGGGTAAGGTGATATGATGTATGACATTTGCTTTAAAATATTCCAGGAAAAAAATTGAGGACTAAATGAACAGTTTGGCAAAACATTGCTCTTTGTCGTTACTGAAGCTGGATGATAAATGCACGGTGGTTTGTTATACTATTCTGTCTGCTTTTGTATGTGTTTGGAAAATTCCAGAATGAAAAGTTAAAGAAATAGGGCCTAGATCTCTCCCTGCCCTCCGTGCCCACCGGTGAAACTCTTCCCATGAAGGTGGAAGCTGGCACTGCAATGACAGGCCATACGAGGAGGATGCTTCAGGGGCCCTGAAGTTGTTGGCCAAGTTCCTGGTTAGCTTAGAGACACACGGAAGGGCTGGGCACTTCTTTTAAACCAGGGTGACTTTGTGTGATGTCACCCCACACCCCTTTGTCATCCCTGTTATGTCTTTGGAAGCTCTTTCCTCCTCAGCCAGAGGGAACTTAATGCCACCCTTTCTGTTTTCCATCCCTGCCGTCAGACCAGAGTCTCCTTAGACAGCCAGACCCACCTAAGGCAAACCTAAGGCCCACCTAAGGCAAACTCCGCCGAGCAGTTAACACAGCACATTACCAGAACTGCGTGCGGGGGCACGACAGCTTCTCTCCCCGGTACCCTGTGTGCAGCTGTCTGAATCCTTATTCACCCTCAATCCATATCTGTCCCTTTCTTCTCCCTCCCTGACAGTGGGGCCATCGTTGGATCTCCCCACGATGGTCTGCAGGAAGATCTGCAGTTGCCCACAGCCGTTATAGAGTGGACATTTCACTGTTACTAGTTCGTCTCACTTTTTTCCTCTCTTGTCTTGTACATGAAGTTGTTGTACCCAGCTTTGATCTCAGACCAGAAGGTTACATACAGCCTGGTCTTCTGTAGCTCTGCCCTTTAGAGCAGAGTGAAGACTCCCCAGGTCCAAGGGATTATGCTTACCTGGAGCCTGCGTCCTTCCCCCCACATACCATACACACCTCACATGCTCTGGGTATTAAGGATCCAGAGGACTAGGAGGCTGCTTCCTGGGTGTCTCCCCTGTGTCCAGCCTCCTAAGGACAGACACCCCTAACCCTGAAGGTGAGCAGGGAGCTGCTCTTTGGTGTGTGGACAGAGCTTTGATCTGCTCCTCGGCTGTCTGTGCACAGGCATGTGGAGTCGCTAACCAGGAAATCTAACGAGGCCTTTATGTGTCTCGTAGGAGGATAGTGTAGTGTTAGTCACTTAGTCATGTGCGACTCTTTGTGACCCCATGGACTGTAGCCCCCCAGGCTCCTCTGTCCATGGAATTCTCCAGGCGGGAATACTGGAGTGGGTTGCCATTTCCTTCTCCAAATAGGACCTATTTTATTTACCGGTTTGTTTGCTTGATTTATTACTTCTAAGCATGAGACATTGGATAGGTGGGTCTCCTTTTACGTTCTTGCCCAGGCCCTGCACATTTTAAGTACCTGCATCGTAACTGAGATGCAGGATTTTTGCTCATGCCTGGAGTTCATCTCATTTCGAGATAGGCTCATGTTCTCGCATGGTATTTCCTGCGGCTTGTAAAATACAACTTGTGAGGCCCTATTGTAGCACCACTTACTTCCTGTGTTTATAATGGAGGTGAAATCATGGTTTGTCTTTCCACTACCCTGCTTCCCATTCCCAACAAGCAGGCCTCAGTTACATAAGCGAACGAGCTAATCTAAAATAACCTTAAAGCGAAGGTCACCTATGTGTGCCAACAACTTTATCATAAAAGTCTTCCCTTGTAATTTCCTATGCTTGTTCAAAGGGACTGGCAGTGTTCTGGCCTCTGTTCAATGGGAATTAGCTGTAAGACCTAAAAAGTTGAGTGATTTTTTTAAATTACAATTTCCCAAAATGGCTTTTCCTCTTCAAATAGGTGCTAGAATTCCCCTTTCCCTGCCTCTCCCCCTCCAATGAAACATTTTCATCTCTCTCAATGAGTTCTATTGAAATTCCTGACTTAATATGATACACTCATTGCTCTGGTACCGACCAGAGTTCTTGGCTCCTTAATCAGTAGAAACTGTTGAAAAGCCAGACAAGAAATTTAGGCAAGGTTTTATTGGGTCCCCTGCTGCAGCAGGAGGGAGTGAGAACAAGAAGAGGTTCCCTTGCTCATTCCTAAAAGGGGTGCAGTCTGGCTTCCTGTATGGAGTGAGGACAGCGGAGTGTCCAGGAGTCAGACCAGAGGGTGGCTTGGGTGGTCAGCCCACCCCTTTGGTGATGTGTGCAGGGGACATGCACAGTGCCCTACTATTGCTCCAGGCTCTTCAGAAGTGGGAGTTGGGTTCCTCTGGTCTTTTTGTATCTTGTCCATAATTTGTTCCCACTGCTCATGCACACAGTTATTTTTAGTCCCTTATAATTTCTTTGTATTTTGCTGCTCCAGGAGACATTTGTTCAGATGCGAACATTGCAGTAAAGGATCCCAAGTTCCAGCCTGTCTCAACTATACCCGAATAATATCCAACAGAAAGGTTTTGAAGGCCTTTGGGAATATTGGAGCCCATGTCTCCCACCCATATTGGTTGTGTAATTGGCCTCTCTCTCTTTAGAGACACTAAGCCCTCTTGTTAAATAGAAAATAAAAATATATTTAAAGAAAGAAAGAAAATGTCTATATGTATGTAACTGAGTCACTTGGCTGTATAGCAGAGATTGGCACAACATTGTAAATCAACTATACTTCAATTAAATAGGGAATAAGAGAGGACTATGGATTTGGGGAGGGAGAGTTGGGGTCAGAAGAGGAAGTAAGTGGCTTCACACACACAGTAGGTGTGTTCTCTTCCACACCAGAAGACCAACCTTGGCTGCTTCCCCCCTCACTCCATCTCAAACCCCGGTTAAATTTTAATCCAGATCATCGTGACTGCAAAGTGTTTTCTTCAAGCTCCTTTATTTCATGGAACTCCCAGTTGCCTGGTTTAACATGTGCTTCAGAGAAAGATGTCTGGCAGGGATTGGATGCCGGTATTGACTTTGGAAAGGGGAGTCTTAACATCCTCAAATATGTCTTCACATGCCTGAGTATGTCAGCGATCAGTCCCTGGAAACAGCCCAGCCATGCAATTTGCTTGTTTCTGTGGCTTGGCTTGGGCACCTTGCCCCCAGTCTTGGCCCCGGTCCAAGTTTCACATTGACCATCCCTGACATTTGACGTGTTTGGTTCCTGTCCGTAAATGGGTGTCAACAGACAAAATCTATGCTCCTCCTTTATTCAGAAATGCATTCATTCATACATTTATTCCACAAATGTGTATTGAGGAACCCTGCATGAGGCGTGGGGGAAGGGAGACTGATGACGACTCAGGCCTTGCCGTAAAGGCAGCCAAGCTGTATGAGCAGATTATCACAGTGATCAGAAGAGAGTGTGATAATAGAGGTAGGTACAGAAATGTATGAATACAGGAGAAGTAGTGTCTTGTCTGGAGGAACGGGGTGAGATATCAGAGGAGGGGACACCTGGTGTGGACCTCGAAAGATGCACAAGAACCAGGACAGCTGAATCGGGCCCTTAAAATCTACATTCTCCTCTCTTGAGACTTACTGTCTGCAAAGGCATTTGGTTTTCGTGAGCACAGAGAGGGCTGGAGGCCTGATGATCGACTAGGGGCCTGGTGCACAGTTGCTTTGAAGAGAGGGAGAATGGAAAAGAGCTTTAGCTGCTGAGCCAAAGAAAAGGACTCTGCCCAGGCAGAGGGGATTTACCAAGGAGAAAGGAAAGGGTTCAGGGGCTGGGCCCCTTTTGCTTGGGCAGCATACACAGATTTACTGGTTGTTGGTATGCCACTGGGATGAGAACCAGCTGTCCCAAAAGCCTAGTGAGGGTTGTAGTCAGCACTGATTATCTGAAAATGTGGCATACTTCACATACAAACCTCACTGCAACTACGCCTTGATTCACAGCTTGAAATAACTCCTCATCACTGGATGGGTATTTTAAGATGCAGCTTTCATCAAGAAGCTTCCATTAAAGCAGTTCTAGTAGAGTGAATAATCATTTTCCCCCTTCATCAGACATGCTTGTCTTACAGAATTATGAGTTCAATTCTCACTTTTTTTAGTCCCATCTTTTAAAAAAGAAAAAAAAAAAAAACCTCCGAGAAATGATCCTGCATCTGTATCAAAAAGTTTCCCTTTGCATTTTCAGATCCGTCTTTTCTGGGTCAGCATTTCTCTTTATGGCTTCCTTATCATAGTTTTTTTTTTTTTTAAACTTCCTGTTTCCTATCGAGCTTTGTACAAACTCATTTTGTCTTAAGCTATTCAGGAGTGAACTTTTCCCCTTTTTGTAGACCAGTGCTTTTTCAACAACTTCTTATTCACTGTACACTTGAAGGTCATGCTTGTTCCAAATGTTTTGACAACCTTCAATTATTTGCACTTAAGGATTTGAGTAGAGCTGCATAAATTACCAGCAGAATGACATTAGAGCATGACATAGATGACACCCAGTGACGTTTTCCCCCATGTATTTATTTGCCCTTGGAATGTTCTTAAGGTCTTGTGTTGAGCACACTACACTGCTTTAAATGCAGTTGTTATGCATAGAGTAGATGGGCAACAAAACTTACAGTGGAGAACCAACCCCTCGCTATGTAGGAAACAGTAAGCTAGAGTAATGAAACTCTTCTGTAATAGGAACAACTCATCATAAAGAGAGGCCAGGTAATCTAGTTGAGGAAAGAAATGAAAGCCAAGATAGATACCAGGCTGACTCACAAAGACCTTGGCTTCATTCCTTTACTATTAAAAAAAAATTATATATTTATTTGGCAGTGTTTGGTCTTAATTGCATCATGCGGGATCTTTCATTGCAGCATGTGGACTCTTAGTTATGGCATGTGGGCCCATTAGTTGCAGCACGTGGGCTCTCTTGTTGTGGCACATGGGCTTAGTTGGCTCTGTGGCATGTGGGATCTTAATTCCCCAACCAGGGGTTGACCCAGAGTCCCCTGCATTGCAAGACATATTCTTAACCACCAGGCCATCCCTTTATTCAGCACCTAGTATATGATGGGCTTCCCTTGTAGCTCAGTCAGTAAAGTGTCTGCCTGCAATGCAAGAGACCTGGGTTTGATTCCTGGGTCAGGAAGATCCCCTGCAGAAGGAAATGGCAACGCACCCCAGTATTCTTGTCTGGAGAATCCCATGGACAGAGGAGCCTGGCAGGTTACAGACTATGGGGTCACAAGTGTCAGACACAACTGAGTGACTAAGCACACAGCACACAGATATAAAGAAGCAAAAAGGCATTTCCTTGTCTTTGGGTCAGTAAAGGCAAACTGTAGCTTGACAGAAGCCAAACACATCTGTGAATCCCTGGTAGGAACAGCTAACTCCACTGTACTGCCCAGAGTGAGTGTAGGAAAGTATGTGAAAGGCATATATGTCTGGAAATGGGGAACAATGCTCCAGGCAGAAGGCCCAGAAAGTGTAAAGACAAGGAAGGAAGCAGAGTATTAAAGGGGAGACAGTTCTGGGTTGTTGAGATGCATGGGAGGGAAATTGNTGAGTGTAGGAAAGTATGTGAAAGGCATATATGTCTGGAAATGGGGAACAATGCTCCAGGCAGAAGGCCCAGAAAGTGTAAAGACAAGGAAGGAAGCAGAGTATTAAAGGGGAGACAGTTCTGGGTTGTTGAGATGCATGGGAGGGAAATTGCAGGGTTGAGCTGGAAAAGTAGATGTGGGCAACATCATGTAGCTTTGGATGCCAAATGGAAAAGGTTATATCCTGTAGGTAACAGTGAGTCTCTAAAGACTTAGGTAGAGGTAATATGATCCATTGTCGGTTCTAGACTGATAACTCTGACAGCAGTGCAGACGGTATATCAAAGAGGAGAAGGACTAGGGGAAGCCAGAGCAAACTTGTCAGGTGAGAGCGGAAGCCGTCCTGGCCCAAGACGGAGTGCAGCCGCCACAGTTAATGAGACTTAGGTACCTGATAGAGAAAGAGGCACGAGGAAGATAGGTCAGTCGAGGATGGTTCAAAATTTCTCATTTCAGTGCCGTGGCCCATTTTTGAAGTGCATAGATTAAAAACATCTACTGTTGAAGTACAGCTCCTGCTGCTTCCCGGAGTTTCTCCATCTCCCTTCAGAAATGGGTAACTCATCTGCAGAGTTTTCGGGCAACACCACCTCACTCTGCATTCCTGACTCTTTGGTCTGAGGACCTATAACATACAAAGCTCAGGCTTTTAGCTTTTCCTCTTTAATCAATACCATTGGCATCCTGCTAGAAGGTAAGGCATGTAGAATGAAGACCTGGTCTTTTTCCCACCAGAAGTTTATGAGCTTATGGAGGACAAAAACAGGTACAACTGAATACAACTAAATGCTAACCAAGACAGATTGAAGAGCCTAGGACTGTGTGAGGTTGCAGGAAGTTTCTGACAGCTGGTGGTGTTGGAGCCAGGCTGTTCGTTTTTGCTGAGCATCTACCATATACCCTGTACTTCTCTCAACACTGAGACTAACAGTCAAACATACACTATAAGGAGGGGGACACCCTGAATAAGTAATTACAAGCACAGTGAATATTGGGAGAGAGAAATGCAGGGTGTGTTGAGAGTAGGTGAGAACTTAGTCTAATGCATAGGGGAAAGCAACCCAGAAGATGTGACCTGGGATGTAAGAAGTGAGCGGCAGTACTGGCGTTGGAGAAGGAAGAATGTTCCTGAAGACAGAAGTACATGTTCACTTGCTCTGTTGTGAGAAAATGTGTTCAACGAAGGGAAAGAAATCCAATGTGACTGGAGTATATAGAGAAAGGGAAGAGGCCTTAAGTAAGACTGGGAGGGGCCAGAAAATCAGAGAGGCTTGTTAGCCATGGTACAGTCATGGAACGTCATCCTAAAGGAAACAGAGGTTTTAAGCAGAAGAGTGGTGTGATGGCTGCACATCTGGAGAATAAATTGGAAAAGGCAAAACTGGAAGCTGCTGCAGCCATCAAAGTGAGCAGTGACGGTGGTTTTGCAGAGAGAGGAGGTAGCAGCTTGAAGAGACCAGGGATGGAACAAATTCAGAAGACAGACTCGGACATGAGAACAGAGAGAGAGGAGAGGTCAGGGTTGCTCTTCAACTTCTCAGTTGGGAAGTTGGTTGGATGGTGTGTAATTTACCAAGAGAATCTGGAGAGAAACAGATTTGCAGAGGGCAAAGGTTAGTTTGGTGTTTGAACACGTGAGGTTTAACACAAGCAAGATATTCAGGTAATGAAGGGACTTCCCTGGTGGTCCAGTGATTAAGACTTCCTTCCAGTGCAGACAGTACAGGTTTGATTTCTGGTCAAGAAGCTGAGTAAGGTCTCACTTGCCATGGAGCCAGAAAACCAAAATATTAAGAAAAAAGCAATATTGTAACAAATTCAATAAAGATTTTTAAAATAGTCCACATTAAAAAAAAATCTTTAAAACAAAGAAATTAAAAACAGTAAGGAACATGTTGTGGAAGCATGAAGTTAAGCGGGGGAATGGACGGCACACAGCATCAGTATGTGGAGGTGGAAGTCACAGCTGTGGGATTGGCTGAGATCTTCCAGAGAGAGAAGAAGAGGGAAAGAAAGACTGGACAGGTGCCTGAGGAATACCAGCAATGAAAGGGCCTGTAGCAGAGCCAGAAATTACAAAGAAAGCTGAGAAGGAACAGCTAGAGGAAACAGCAGAAAACCCAAAGGGTAAAAAGCAGAAAGCATCCATAATGTGAAGTGCTGCTGAGAGGCCTGAGAGTCGGAAATGCAGGAAGCCCACTGAATGGACTATAGTCCAAATTCTCACTGCTGCTGCTCCCCAGTGACCTGAGTCAAGCTGGTTAATTTCACACTGAGCCGTGTCTATCAACTGGAGTTACGGTATGGTATTCAGCATCTAAAGGCTTAGTCCATATTAGCTGTTATTTTTCACATGATTTTTGACATGGAGAGCTCCTGGGGACTTGTGGGGGAGCAGTTTGAGTGCCGAGGCCCCCAGTCAGAGTTGAGCTAGAGGGACATGTGAGGTTGATGATTTAGAAGGAGTTGTCTATGTGTCAAGGAGAACTTCATGGGGAGGGAGATCAAGGGAAAGGATTTATTAGCTTTCAATGAGAATAAAGCAAAACAGCCAAGAATGAGAGGACCTGAGGTGTGTTGTGACACAGTATGATAAGGGGGCACATGGTCAGGAGGATGGGAAATGGAAGACAGGCCAGTGGGAATTGAGTCTGCAAAGACCGTGACATTCATGAATTTGAGTATTTGCATTTTTATTGTGAGTGTTAGGAAACCATTGACAGTTTTAAAGGAGTGGAAAGTTTAACTCAACTAGTTTTAGGAAAACTACTCTCACAGTAGTGAGAAGGATAGATTAAAGTAAGAAAGATTTATATAAGAGTGTTCCACACTGTGGTTGCTGGTGGCAGAATTTTAATACAGAGCATTTTTGCTCTTGACTTGGTCACTCAGCCTCATCGAGACTCCATTTCCCCATCAATAAAATGGGAATGATAGTGTCTCTTAGGTTCTTTCGAGCATTGCATTTCATGTCAAGGACCTAGGATGGTGCCTGACATACGGTGAACAACCAATATCCTTCTATTCCCCACCCCTACCTCCCTACCGCTTTTGGTAGCTACTTGAGTGTCTTGCTGTCACCTGAGTCTCAGGAGATATATCTTTGTTTCCTATCTTTCTGGGCTGCACTGAAATAGAACAATTTTATCTTCCAAAAAGTGTTCTTTTAGGAGTGGGACTAATTTGTTATCTGTGCTCACCCCCTGATTTGACATTGACACAAGTTGTTCACCAGTTTGTCCTGATGCAAGAGTTTCTGTGTTTGGGGCTGGGCAGTGGCGCAAGAGTATTGCTTTTCCATTAAGCTTTCAAGGCACTTATAACCTCCAAGATGGCTAACACATCCTTCCTGGACAGATGGCAAAACCCTGAAGTTGTTCCCCTAATTTCTCCTCTAATTTCTCCTTTTATCCCATCTTCTATGACATCTGATTTGGTTAAATTCATTTCCACACAGAAATAGCTGGTTTCTGGAAAAGATATAATACAGATTATATTTCTCTAAAGCCATATGCTCCATATATCCTGGCATCTGCACAGATGCCATTTGATTCCATTTCATTTTGTTCATTCAATAAATATTTATTGAGTGTCTGCTTGGTGCCTTGGCATCTATAATGCAAAGAGGAAAAATACTCAGTTCTGCACTCTGAATGCTCCCATATATTGTGGAAAAGTAAGTCTCAAAGACCTAATTTTAGTAGACATGGCTAGGTTAAGTAGGAGGTACCAACCAGCTTTCAAGTAGCAGATAGACAGACAAAGGGGTTACAAGAAAAAGCTTTAGCAAAGCTGGCATTTGAACTGAGTCTCAAAATATGAGATCGATTTCCCCACTTGAAGAAAAGGAGTTCAGCTTTCCTGACATGTTTCCTGATGAGACGGTATGTAATTTGAAAGAGGATGGCTGGCCCTAACAAGGGTGATTGTTCATTGTCCCAGGGGGAGGATGCCAGCCATTGTTCACTGAGAGTTCAATATATGCCATGTTAGGTGCTAAGCACCTTGTATTTTATTTCACTTGAATCACAGAACAGCCATACAGAGCAGGTCCTATTACTATTCCCATTTTACACAGGAGGCAACTGATGCCCAAAGAGGTTGTGTAACTTGCTTATGCTCACACGGTGACACTGCTATGACTGAACATAAGCCAGAGACTGGATGCTGCGAGCCACCACCAGCCACAAGCTGGGTGCCGGCCGTGTGCAGAGGACAGAGCAAGGGGACAAGCAGAAGGGTGGGTGGAGACAGCTTTGAGGAGCTGCCCACTAAGATAGGGCTAGTAGATGTATCTTTGCGTGTTTATTTTTTATAAAAATGTAATAGTATTACTTTCAAAGTGAAATAGGATCCATTATTTAGACACTTTTTTTTTTTT
>SJYV01035140.1:199153-228312 GCA_006410875.1 Neotragus pygmaeus | reverse complement strand
TGTGGTGTTGGAGAAGACTCTTGAGAGTCCCTTGGACTGCAAGAAGATCCAACCAGTCCATTCTGAAGGAGATCAGCCCTGGGATTTCTTTGGAAGGAATGATGCTGAAGCTGAAACTCCAGTACTTTGGCCACCTCATGCGAAGAGTTGACTCATTGGAAAAGACTCTGATGCTGGGAGGGATTGGGGGCAGGAGGAGAAGGGGACGACCGAGGATGAGATGGCTGGATGGCATCACGGACTCGATGGACGCGAGTCTTAGTGAACTCCGAGAGATGGTGATAAACAGGGAGGCCTGACGTGCTGCGATTCATGGGGTCGTAAAGAGTCGGACACGACTGAGAGACTGAACTGAAATGAACTGAACTGCACTGGCAGGCAGATTCTTTAGCACCAAGCCACCAGGGAAACCCCGGTATATGTGCTATATTCTATATTTGTTTTTTCTCTTTCTGACTTACTTCATGCTGAATGACAGACTCTAGATTCATCCACAACTCACTTCTAATCTTGTGCTTTCCTCTCCTCTGAGGATAACAGACATGTGGAAATCCTGGGATGACCCACTCTCCTTATCTTCTCAATTATGGAACAGTATGAGGAACAATAGTTAATCCACTGTTTAGACACAGAATCTTAATTCACTAGAAATTAATAATGTTTCTCACATTGCATATTTCTCACGTCACATTTCAGCATATCATCATTATTATCCAACTATAATGACACAAATGTCTGACTGCCAGAGTCTGAGGCATTCTCCATCACTCCTTTCTATTTTCCCAAATCCAAGACTCACCAGATTTATCTCTTCACTACTCACCAGCAGGGAAAACTGACCCCTTTTCCAGTGATTCCACTCCCCCATGGGTTCCTTTATTACCAGAATCCCTAAGAAATGCTTACATGCCATAAATGCTTAAAAAGATAATAAAAGTAATATCATTATATGTTTGCATCATGCATTCATTACAAAGTAATTTTACATCCCTATTCTCATTCTAACTTTGTTTCTCATAAGAACACTGAACTATGAACAGCAAATATTATCAATCCCTAGCTGAAAATTCTAAAATTCAGGCTGAGAATAGTTACAACCACTAATGGCTTGCCTGAGATGACAAATACCATCATAGAAAGGCCAGGTCTAAAACCCAGATCTTTAGATTCCATTCCCTACGTATTTTTTCTTTATCATCGGCATTCACCCAATGCTGACAGAATAAATGCCCTGAGGTAGTTATTGGCAGTGGAATCGTGTTCTGGATTCCTATAATAAAGAAGCAATGCACAGAGAATAAAGTGCTTCCCTCTGAGAACGTGGGTTTCTCTATGACAGATGTGATGTGATTTATAAGGAACAAATATATTTGGTCATTCAGATGACCAAAATAATGTTTCTGAAAGATATCTGGTCTTCATCCACAGTTCCTGCCTTATGGCTCCCCAGATTCTTGGAATTTCCTGAGTAATATGAGGGAAGGGAGCATCTTTTATAATATTTGGTCTCTTGTCCCCAGTTCCTGGGGGCTTCCCTGGGTGCCTCAGAGGATAAAGCATCTGCCTGCAATGCAGGAGACCCGGGTTCGATCCCTGGGTTGGGAAAATCCCCTGGAGAAGGAAATGGCAACCCACTCCNTTTTTTTTTTTAAGCAGAAGTCCTACTTTAGTGGAAGATAATAATTGTAAAAGAAACACGAGGACTGGACTAGGAAATCTAACTTAAAAACTAATTGTTCTTAGGCATGTTTGTTCTTGCTTACTTGAAAAATGCCCATTGACACATAAATTGATTTCCAGTCATCATCAAAGTAAACCCCAATAATGTAAAAGGACTTATAAGTTACTCTTTTCACCTTAATAGTGATGAAATTTATTTTGCATTACAAAATTAAGGAATGAAGATTGGCTTTAACTGATATTTTAAGGACTAATGTTGTGATGTGATTCAGATTTCTGTGGGAGCTTTCCCAGAAAAAAATACCTGTTCAGATTTACTTTCAGTTCATAGAACACTGGAATGTCTTCTGGGTACTGCTCCCCTCAACACACCATGTTCTGGATACTCCCCCCTCCCCCCAAAACACAGTGAATTTTAAGAACTAACAATTTGAACCTGGTACCAATATATTCATGAAGTGTTTCAAAAAGCAAAAGTAAACCCAGACAAGCTACACTGGGAATCAGATTCAGAAATAGCACCCTTGTGTTGGTTGTAAATGAATGAAATTTGGTCTCGTGACAGAATTCAGCTGAAGGAGAATGACTCCAGATCCTGTTTGCTTCATTTCAAGCCCCTCAGTTTAAGGTCTAAGTCAGTTTATGTTGTGGTTATTCTACTTCCCGTCCCGCACAAGCTGCAAAGGAATTGACTTCTCCGGATTTACAGTCTTGGCCGGCCTCCCGGGAGGAGTGCTGACCTGTTTGGATTCTGAGATCTGGAGGTCTCTGCTTGGAGGAGCGCAGACCCTAGCAAGGAGCCCAGCTGCTGCTCTTCTCTCCCCAGAGGCTCTCATGACTTTCGGGCCGGACTTGGGTGGCCAGGCTGCTCCGGAGCCTCTCCCAGAGTGAGCAGCCCAGTTCCCCTCCCGTGACTTCTGCTTCCTGGACCCTTCTGCTGACCGGTGAAGCCATCCTTGAGCAGTCCTTGGTGTGTCACCCAGCCCAGGCAGGCCGGCTCCCAGACTCCCCTCTCCTCCTGCCAGCTCTCTCCTGGAACCCAGGCCGCATCCACTACCAACACAAGCTGGAGTTCAGCCTCTCAGGTCTGAAGGTGGAGGATAACTGAGGACCCCCTCCACACCCCCAACGAAACAGCACAAGGATAGCAGACAGCGGAGTTGAGTACCATTCACGGTCATCTCAGGTATCCATCCGCTTTCTCACTTGTCAATCAGCGAGACTCCATTGGTCAGAGTCTCTGACCTCAGGGAGTGTAAGATCCTGGAAAGGTCAGGAGAGGCTTTTAAGGAAAGGGTGGGACTTGGAGAAAGAGTGGTTTGGACCATGCTCCAGACAGGAGGGGCAGTGCAAGCCAAGAGCAAGACCAGGACATTCCTCCAGTGCAGGCGTCTCTCATTTCGGTCCCAGAGAGCTCCAGGAAAGGAACTTGTAGGGCTTCCCCTGAGCTTGACCCATCCTTTTCCTGTGACCTCTGTTGTCCTGTTTTATAAGTCCCGGCTGTTAAATACATGAAACCTACAAGGCAGGGAACGTGACAGCGGCGGGCGCGGTCTGACAGAAGTGCTAGCTTGGCGGAAAAATCCAGCCCAGGCTCGTTTTTCGTCCCCTCTTGTCTCTTTCCAGCCACACACATGCTGTCATCACTCGATCCGAGTCTCTCAGGCTGGTTCGGGAGGACAGCCTGCCGCCAGCAGCCCCCCTCTACCTACCCTCCAGAGCATCCTTTGGCAGGAATACAGCACAAAGGGCTGTGTGTGTGCCCTCTCAGCTACAGAGCAGCGAGGCCAATTTCCTTTGCAAGGTCACTGCTGAAGGAAAAAAGGATTTTAATAAACACTTCTCTCAGAGAGAGAGAAAGCAAAGTTCCAGAAATGTCATCTCGCCAGCTGCTTTGCCCTGGACGATTGAAGTTTATATGTGGACCTACCCCAGCCCCTGGCGCCAGGCCAGCTAGTCTGTTTCTGGGCCTGTGGTTTGGTATGTGAGAAAGAGGGGAGCAGGGATGGAGCCAAAGGTGGGGCGTGAAGTTCACCAGCCTGTGACAGAGCTTCAGTCCTCTCCCTCATCCGTCTCAGACACACCTGCGCTCAGAGCCAACGTGGCAGGTGGAGTGCTGACATTCCTGAGAACGGTGCCTTGAGGTCAGAAGGCACCTCCTGGGACAAGTGACTAATCTCATTGCCCTCAGCTTCCTCATCTGTAAAATGGGTATAGTATTTACCACATCATGGAGCCTTCTTGAAGATTGAAGGAGATGCTGGATATAAAAAACTGTAGAGACTTCCCTGGTGGTCCAGTGGTTAAGATTCCATGTTTCCACTGCAAAGAGCATGGGTTTGATCCCCGGTCAGGGAAGTAAGATCCTGCAAGCACATGGTGCAGCCAGTAAAAAAAAAGAAAAGAAAATACACAGTGTTGCAAGGATTTCATTTTAGAAAACAGGTCCCTGGTCTGTTTCATCTTGGAGTGCAGGTGCAGGAAAGGCAGGAAACTAAATCTTTTCCTGGTGTAAAGGAGGATGGCTGAGTAGGTAGCAGAAGACCTAAATGGTGAGGTAGAACAGCTCTTAGGGGTTAGTCCTGGAGGACTCCTGGAAGAGGTGGTTTCCAAAAAAGAGGGGGCTCTATGTCTGCAGACAAGAAGGCAGAGGGCATTCCCTTCTTCCTCAGAGAAAACTCCTCACTGAGGGAGAGGTGCGATTTGATCCACTGCCCTGGCCAGCTGAATGGTCTGCAGCTGCTGCACCCTGGAGAGGTGGGCCCAGGCTCCACCCCACTGCTTGGCTTGAGCCTTGTGGCTGTGAAGGGGATGGGCACCCGTGAGGCTTCCCTTTTGAATCCAGCCTGTGCACGTGGGCCCCTCACACGGCGCTCGCCTCAGCCACACCACCCCTCCCCTCTCAGGCTTCCTGTTTTGAAACTACCAATAGATGGAAAATGTGAGTGCTGTCACTTTAACGGCTCAGGCTGTATGTGTGTGTGCATGCTGTGTGAATGTGTGAACCAAGTGTGAGTAGGGGCAAGTGTGTGAGTGTGAGCATGCGTTAGTTGTGATCCTGTGTGCGTTCTGTGTGAGCACATGTGTGAGAGTGTGATTGTGTGAGCTGGAGTTTTGAGTGTGAGCATGTGTGCTTGTGTGTGTGTGTGAGAGAGAGAAGGAGAGAGCGCGCGCATGTGTGTGCCGCATGACCTGGGAAAGGCAGCTGAGGCCCAGAGCTTGCCCTTGCCAGGACACCTGTGGTAAGAGGCCTGCCAGGAGCTGTACCCTCCCTGCACACCTGTCTGCCCAGCGACACGAGGGAGGAGCATGTAAAGTTAGTGTCTGCGAGAGTTCTGGGGAAGGTGGCCGAGGCCCTTCCTGTTAACTCTCTAAAGCTCCTCTCTCAGCTTNTGCACACCTGTCTGCCCAGCGACACGAGGGAGGAGCATGTAAAGTTAGTGTCTGCGAGAGTTCTGGGGAAGGTGGCCGAGGCCCTTCCTGTTAACTCTCTAAAGCTCCTCTCTCAGCTTGTAGAGAGATCTTTTGTTCCTCAAGCTTTAAAACAGAAATAATTTCTTGTCAATCCAAAAATGGCTTCCTAAGGAACTAGTTCATGTAATCGACCTCACTTAAAAGGCAGGCAGTGTGTGCTTTTATCCCCAGTCTTTGCCTTTATCCCCAGGCCTATTATAGTTTCTGACAGGTAGCAGAGTCCAGTGGATTCATTATGCAAATACTTATGGGGTGTTTACTGTATACCATGGGTTGCTCAAGGCTCTTGGGATTCAACACAGATCATAACCAAATCTCTGCTCTCAGGTAGCTGAAGGAAGACAATTGCAGTTCACATAAAAAATATGGCAGGTGCTGTTAGTGTTGGATGGAAGAATGGATTCATTTTAAAGCTCTTGGCTTTTGCTGGGTTCTGCAGTGTGAAGGTCATAATCAGTATGCTTTTCTTCATTTACTAATAAAATTGACCCATGATATTTTGAGAAAAGATGAATAGACAGGTTTGTCTTCCCTTCCATGCCCCTCCCCCACCCCACTGTTGGCCTTCCTAAAGCTTCCCTCCTTCCCTACATCACACCTGCTGTTCCTTCTGTCTTCTTGTCTTGATGGCAAAAATCCACTCACCCATCAAGACTCCGTTCAGATCCTGCCCACTCTATTAGAAAAGTTAATTTCTCCCTCTTGGTGACCTTTATATTTTTTTAATTATTTATTTTTAATTGAAGGATAATTGCTTTACGATATTGCTTTGATTTCTGCCATACATCACTAGGAAACTGTCTCTTATACACATCTCTTCACANCCCCTGGTTTGAGTTCGCTGAGTCTTGCAGCAAATTTCCTTTGGCTATTTTACATATTGTAGTGTATATGCTTCCACGCTGCTCTCTCCATTGTCTCACCTTCTCTTTCCTGCCCCCTGCCCATAAGTCTGTTCTCTATGTCTGCATCTCCGCTGCTGCCCTGCAGATTGGTTCATCAGTACTTTCTAGATTCCATATATGTATTGGAATATAAATAATTTTCATATTTATTTTAAATATTTATATGGAANCTCTTTCCTGCCCCCTGCCCATAAGTCTGTTCTCTATGTCTGCATCTCCGCTGCTGCCCTGCAGATTGGTTCATCAGTACTTTCTAGATTCCATATATGTATTGGAATATAAATAATTTTCATATTTATTTTAAATATTTATATGGAATATAAATAATATTTATATAAAAATAAACATAAAATATATATTTGTTCTCTCTTTCTGACTTCACTCTGTGTAATAGCTCTAGGGTCATTAGAGGTGACTCAAATGCATTGCTTTTTATGGTTGGGTAGCATTCCATTGTATATACGTACCACAGCTTCTTTATCCATTCATCTGTTGATGGACGACATCCGGGTTGCTTCCATGTCCTAGCTATTGTAAATAGTGCTGCAGTGAACATTGGGGTATATGAATCTTTCTCAGTTTTGGTTTCCTCATATTTATATGCCTAGAAATGGTATTCCTGGGTCATATGGTAGATTTATTCCTAGTTCTTTAAGGAATGTCCATACTGTCTTCCATAGTGACTGTATCAATTTACATTCCCAGCAGCAATATAAGAAGGTTCCCTTTTCTCCACACCCTCTCTAGCACTTGTTTTTTTATGGATTTTTTTGATGATGGCCATTCTGGTTGGTGTGAAGTGATACCTCATTGTAGTTTTGATTTACATTTCTCTAATGAGCAATGTTGAGCATTTTTTCCTGTGTTCATTAGCCATCTGTATGTCTTCTTTGGAGAAATGTCTGTTTAAAAACCCACTTTTTGATTGAGTTGTTTGTTTTTCTGGTATTGAGCTACACGAGCTGCTTGTGTATTTTTAAAATCAATCCTTTGTCAGTTGTTTCATTTGCTCTTATTTTGTCCCATTCTTAGAGTTGTCTTTTCACCTTGTTTATAGTTACTTTTACTGTGCAAAAGCATTTAAGTTTAATTAGGCCCCACTTGTTTATTTTTGTGTTTATTTACATTTTAGGAGTTGGGTCATAGAGGATCTTGCTATGATTTATGTCATACAGTGTTCTACATATGTTTTCCTCTAAGACTTATACAGTTTCTGGTCTTACATTTAGGTCTTAAGTCCATTTTGAATTTATCTTTGTGTATGGTGTCACTTCTCTGGTGGCTCGGACAGTAAAGCATCTGCCTACAATTCGGGAGACCCAGGTTCGATCCCTGGAGAAGGCAGTGGCACCCCACTCCAGTACTCTTGCCTGGAAAATCCTGTGGACGGAGGAGCCTGGTAGGCTACAGTCCATGGGGTCGCAAAGAGTTGGATACAACTGAGCGACTTCACTTTCACTTTCATGGAATTCAGTTGCTCAGTCGTGTCCACCTCTTTGCGACCCCAGGAAGTATTTTAATTCCATTCTTTCACATGTAGTTATCCAGTTCTCCCAGCACTGCTCCCTGAAGAGAGCGCCTTTTCCCTATTGTGTATTCTTGCCTCCTCTGTCAAAGATAAGGTGCCCGCAGGGACCTGCACAGTTTAAACCTCCACAACATGTGTATTATGGTGCATTGTGATCATTTGCTCCGTGCCTGTCTTCTGTCCCAGCTGAGGCCAGGAACTCTGTTTTTGTCTGTCAATGAATTTCCCAGAGCCCGGCACATGCGGGATGGATGATGGATGGGTAGCTGGGCACATGGATGGTCAGATGGATGTTCCCTCCCCTTCCTTCATGTAATGAAAGACGGACATTAAAAAGATGTCACCCCAGGATGAGGAGACCAAGACTCAAAGAGCACGCAAGAGATGGAGTTTCAATCTTGGTTGATACTGAGTCTGGGCTTCTTTTGACATTTTTGTAGAGGATCCGGAAAAGGAAGTTCAGAGTGAAACTCACACATCTGTGGATGACACAGAGCTGTTTGGTAGTGAGGTGCCAAGCCATGGGAGGACACCCCAAGATGTGAGTTGGCAGACAAGTAGAACTGGCTTGGGTGTGAGCAAATCAAGCCGCTGCATTTAGGTAGAAGTTATCTGAGGTGTGTAAGGTGCTCCTTGGCGATTTGCACTGTGGGAAAGAGTGTGGAGCTGGTGGTCGCTCCGTTCACCCAGTTAATTGAACTCCTACTGTGTGCTGGGCTTTGTGCTCAGGATTGACCTCCTACCCATGAAAAAAGATCTCAGTCTAAGGAAGGATAGTTCCAGTGTATAGGGAAAATAGACATGGAAGGAAATAGAGGTAGACGTAGAAGGGAATAGAAAGAGGCCAGAAGTGCTAATAGAAAGAAGTATATTATCAAGTGCTGTAAGACCTCAGAAGTCAGCCGATCTGCTGGGGTGGGGCCACGGAGGGCGGATTCATTCATTCATTCCTCCCATATTGAATGCACATACCGAGAATTCAGTGTGTGCCATATCCTGAAGGCAAACAGTTAAACAGACAAGGAGCTTACAGTCCAGTGGGGGAGGTGGAGAAGTGAAGTGTTCAAGGGGCTGCCAGCAGAATCTGTGTGATTCAGAAGGGAAATCCTGGTAGGATTCCGCTAAAGAGATGAAATCTTGACTTAGACTTAAAGTCGTCCTCTGAGTACATTAGACAGAAAAGCAGAGGTGTAGGTAATCCCACTAGAAAAAGGAGAGTGGGCAAAGCCTCAGGGTATTTTGGGCAACTGTGGGACTCCTGTGGCTGAAACTGAGACTGCATCAGTTGAGGGCTGGGGGATAGCATGGTGGGGGGAGGGTAATGGCAGGAGAGTCAGCCAGGCTGGCGGGAAGCACCACAGGCTGTGACCAGGGATTTGGGGGTTGCGGGGGGGCGGTGCTCTGAAGGATCTTACAGATAGTGGCATGATCCAGGTTAGTATTTTAGAAAGATGATTCTGGCCTCAGTGGAGGATGGACTGGAAATTGGGGAACAGAAGAGAGGGTGAGACCAGCAGCCAAGAGGATCTCNGGTTGCGGGGGGGCGGTGCTCTGAAGGATCTTACAGATAGTGGCATGATCCAGGTTAGTATTTTAGAAAGATGATTCTGGCCTCAGTGGAGGATGGACTGGAAATTGGGGAACAGAAGAGAGGGTGAGACCAGCAGCCAAGAGGATTAATGAAATCATCCAACAAGAGCTTATGTGGGAGAACAGAATGAATGAATGGACCCAGCATGACCTAGGGAGTGGGACTGGCCTGGTGAAATCAGCAAGATTTGGGCAGTGTCATTCCACAGGGTGCCCTGTAGGGGCAATTCTAAGACCAGCACTGGACAGCAGAGGGCAGAGTTACTGGAGGCTGAGCCGTGGCTCCGTGACCTTGGACAATTGTCCAAGCCTGCTTGCGCCCATAAACCATAGGGTCAGCACCTTGAGTGATGTTGGGTCGTTTGGGCTCTTGCACATTAAGAGATAAAAACCAAGGCTGGAGGAGCTCCAGAGAAGGGCACTGGGATATTAAGGGATTGGAAAGTTTTCTTTATGGAGACACAAAGAAAATATGAGAACTATGCAATACAAAAAGAACGAGGGGAGTCTGGTAAAGCTTAGGCTTTATAGCCCAAATAATTAAAATACAGGAGAGGAGACAGACAGGCAGAGTGCCTACGTTCAAATCCTGACTCTTGGGACTTCCCTGACGGTGCAGTGGTTGAGACGCTGGGCTTCCACTGCAGGGAACACAGGTTTGATCCCTGGTCAGGGAACTGGGATCCTACATGCTGCCAGGAGAAAGAAATAAATCCTGACTCTACAATTTGAGATCCTCCTAGGCCTTTGGCAAGCTCCTTAAAGCCTCAATTTTCTTATCTAACTGGGATGGTGATCCTAAGCTGATGACATAATGATGATGTAAACAGTGATGAATGATGGTAAAGAGCTTAGTACAGGGAGTGATGAGCACTGACTGTGAGCCATTAGCAGGAATTGGAAGAGGGTCTCTGCTCAGTTAATCCCATCCCCTGCAGACAGAGGAATCCCTCCCTTGTGCTTGAAGAAACAAGTGGTGGCAAATAAGATCAAGTGGAGGGCTCTCCCACAGTGGATAGGAAGTGATGAAATTCATCAGGCCAGAAAAGAGTGCAGGCAACTCTGGATTCTCATCCTGCAGGCCGGCTGTCGTAATCCCTGTCACTCTCACGCATCAGTGCTTGCTGCTGATTGACGACTTAACTGAACCTGTTGTCCCTCAGTGAGGGACGGAGCCTGTGGAGGAGGAGGGCGAGAGCCCTCATCTTTGACTGCTCTTGCATCTCAGGACAGCTGTGTGCTTTCCTGATCCCGAAGTAGTCTCTGCACAGTGTGTGCCCCAAACCACACATGGCACTCGCTTTATGCTCCCTGGGGGAGGAAGAGCCTCCTGCTCACACATACAGGTTACTCAGGTCGAATCTCTTGTGGCTTTCGCTGTCACCAGAAACCCTCCCCCGAGAGGCAGCTGAACCGTGAACTGCCTGTCTTCAGTTGGTCTCCTCTGTAGGGCTGGCAGCCTGGAATGTCGCTACTGTAAATGATACTAATCTCTGAGCTGAATTCCAGAGTGAACCTACTGCTATATGGATGCCATAATTACATGGAGCCGGTACTTACGCTTTTACCAGATGCAAAGCACTTCACACATACACTGACAACGTTTGCCCCAAACCTAGAAAATAATCACAGTTGATTGCAGTTGTGTTGTGCGTTGCAGCTTTTATCGGCGACGCTAACAGGGAGAGTTTGAGTGTGCACTGTGCACCAGGCACTGTGTCAGTGAAAAATCTCCAAACAACATGACTGCCATTTTCTAGTGTCTCATGAGAAAACTAGGGGTTCACTATACTCAGTAAATTACCCAGGAGATTCAAATCCAGGTTTGTCTCTGGAGGCCACGGGTGTGACCACTGTGCCGTACTCTCTTTTGTTGTGGTTTGGTTGCCCAGTTGTGCTCGACTCTTTTGTGGCCCCATGAACTGTAGCCTGCCTGGCTCCCCTGCCCATGGGATTTCCCAGGCAGGAATACTGGAGTGGGTTGCCATCTCCTTCTCCAGGGGATCTTCCTGACCCAGGGATTGAACCCAGGTCTCCTGCATTGGTAGAGGGGTTCTTTACCCCTGAGCCACCTGGAAAGTCTTCATACTGTCTTTTACATCTAACAATAGCTTTGTGAAGTAGTGGTTGTCGCTCCACTTTTATAGATGAGATGCCAATGCCCAGAGAGGTCTTCCCTAAGTCACAGGTAATACACAGCAGAGCCAAGCTCAAAGCCAGATCTTCTGACCCCGTTTTCAGTGTCTTTATTGGTGCAATTCCCATCCTTCCATCAAAGAATGCCTAGACTGCGAAGGGAACAGGCTTGCCAGCACGGATGCCCTTTGTTGAGGTGGGGTTCAGTGGTAGGGGTCTCCCTTCTGGCATAGTGTTCAGGCTGGTGTTTTCCCCCCTCGCGGACACAATATACTGTTATAGCCTCATAAGGTAGTGGTGTACTTTTGACCTAAACCTCTAAAGCTACAGAGACCTCCGCTCAGGCAATGCTATGTGAGCTAAGGACACTTGACTGACAGTATCATCCTGCATGAGTTAAGGGGTCACATCTCATCCTTTTATTGTGTAAACGAAACAAAAAGTCTTCTCCGCCAAAGAGGCTAGGAAAATGATTCCAGAGAGGCCGAAATCTGCACTCTGCCTCAGTGCCACCTGATAGTGTCCACTTCTTGCAGTGCTTTGAAGGTTCACCTAGCAGGCTTCAAGGTGATGGCCTTGATGCCTACACTTTAAGGTCCCAGTCCAAGCTGTCATCCTAGGGGACCCGGGGGGAAAGTCACTTGAACACAAAGCACCCATTCTCCACCAGTAAAATTCAAATGTTCACCCCTCTTATCAACCTCTTGGGGAAGTTTTGGAGTAGTAGATGCCTGTAAACCATGCTTTCAAATCCTAGGAGGAAAGGCGTCATAGAAGCGTATTTTATTATCAGTATCACTGCAGAAGGTTTATTTGTGTAATGGTTGAGGTAGAGTTGAGAGGGATGATCACCCGCAGGAAAAACTGTTTTGTGCTCAGGTTTTGGGCCGCTGCTGTTCAGAGCACATCTCTGCCTCTGGCTTTTGGGGAAAGCATGTAATCTATTGCAGTGCTCAGCCAAGAGCAGAGAGCTTTTAGCTTACACCTGGCTGCATTTGTTTCCTAATTATCTCATGAACTAGGTATCCCTTTCCTTAGGTGAGGCAGCTGGCTTCCCAAAGTGAAATCCCTATTCCCCTGTGCTAAGGAGCATTTCCAGAACACTGCCTGGAGGCTCCCACAGCCCTAGGGCTTTCTCCCCTCTGGCAGGGTTCTCCCTCCAACCCTCCAGAGTATCGTCCACTTGCAGGTTCCCTCCAGTCTGAGACCAGTTGTGGCTGATTTGGGAGAAGCTGGCAGCCTGGCTGGCACCTGGCTTCGGGACCACCAACAAAGCCCCCTCCTGGTTCTAGCCTGCCCAGTAATGAGGGGGTTTAATTGGGCACGCCATTTATTTATACTCAGCCAGGACTGTTGTGCTGGCTTAGGTCTCACGCAGGCAGTGACTGCCTGGCTGCAGCCCTGTTCTCCCCAGGGGAGACATTGTTGACCATAAAGAGGATGAAGTCTGGGGCCAACACCCTGGCCTTCTGCAGTGGGTTCGGATCCCGGTCCCACCTTCCAGGATGACCTTGACTAATCGGTGTGCTCCACTTTTCCCTCAAATGTCATTTTAAGTCACCGGGCTCCACATCACATCCATCCTTGCTGTCCCTTCTCCTCAATCCCTGTGAGAAGCCTCTAGAGGAATCTTGGGGTTCATGGAGGTCTGATTCAGGGTGAGACCATTTACTGAAACCAAAAGGAGTCAGTTCTCTGAAGGAAAGCTTCATTTAACTAAAATTCTGTTCCTGTAGGCTGAAATGATATCAACCTAAAGTATAATAAAATGGGGAAAGAAATTTATTATTACTTAATAAAAATAAGACATTTGAAGTGTGTATACTATTAATAAAAATGGAATCCACTGAAGGAAAAGCATAGTCCACTTGTACAAAGCTGGTTGGACTGTCTTTTCAAGCCTAATCTTCTTGGCTTACCCTACCCCCTATCTATCTGGCCCTATTTATAGCCAGGCCTCCAGGGCCAGGCACCTCATCCCCAGCTCTAGGTTCCCCTAAAAACCCCACTGCTGCCTAAGAACAATCCACTCTTTTGATTGCGGTTCATGTGGTGGAGGAGCTAAGACACAGGATGCGACCAGGACAAGCCCATGCAGGAGAACTTACCATGTACAAAGACGGGAGAGGCACTCAGAATGCCTGGGTGTGGGGGCCTGGAGTTCACGGACAGAGT
The DNA here is from genome assembly GCA_006410875.1 of Neotragus pygmaeus. NCBI lineage: Eukaryota > Metazoa > Chordata > Mammalia > Artiodactyla > Bovidae > Neotragus > Neotragus pygmaeus. The sequence continues at coordinate 214,824 of SJYV01035140.1, read as the reverse complement.
GAACAAAGGGAGCAGGCGCAGCTTGAAGAGGTGGGAGGAGCAAAGGCACACAGGTAACAGGAATGATGGCTCTCATCTCAGGCGCATCCTCTCGGTAATCACAGCATGGGAGCTTCCTGAGCAGAGGGGACATGTAATAGTACCACATATTAGAAGACGGAGCTTGGTCTTGATCCCAGAGACAGTAAGGAGCCACTTCAGTCTTTGGAGCCCTGGGGCATGGTAATAGTGGTATTTCAGCAGAAATACATCCTTGGAGGTGTGCACAGTGGATTGAGGTGATCCCAGGGCAGGGAGAGCAGCTGGATAAGGCAAAATACTCTTAGGGATCACGGCAGTGCTACTCAAAAGCAACTTGAGGGCAGAGTCAGTGACATAAGCTCCAAGTATTTTCTATTATCCATTCTGTTCATATAAACAACTCCTTGGGGAGAGGATTATTACTCTCATTTTACAACTTACGAGAGAGATTCAAAAGAGCTGCTTGACTGACCCCTGCTTGTCCCTGTGATTGGAATCTGGACTAGAACCTTTTCCAGTCCTCTGCCCCTTCCAGCACATTGATTGGCCTTCTCGTTGTTTTTCTATTCTTTTTAAAAAAATATTTATTTGACTGTGCTGAGTCTTAGTTGTGGCACACAGGATCTTTGATCTTTGTTTCAGCATGTGGGATCTTTAGCCGCAGCACATGGGATCTAGTTCATTGATCAGGGATGGAACTCGGGGCCACTGCATTGAGGGCACCAAAGAAGTCCCTTGTTTTCATATCCCTCTTAGTACCCAGGCGAGGGATGCACCAGGAGGGGCTCAAAATCTTCTTAGAGAATGAACACGAGAGGAAATCAGAGTTTCTTAGAATAAGTATGCCACATAATTTTAGCTTACCAGCTAAAAGAACTGGTACTACCATTTTCTTTGCCCTGTCCAACCTGCCTATCCGTGAATGCAACAAATGCATTCAGTAAAGTGCCAAGTATGTGCCAGACACTTCACTGGGTACTGAGATCAGAAATGANGAAATGTTTAACTGAGTGAATGAACAAACGAACGAACCGTCACAAGTTGTGAGAAGACAGCGCCGTCGTGTTTTGTAGCAAGTTTCCATGGAAGATCATCCTGCCCTTCACCTCGCCGTGATCCGGAAGCAGGGAGGCCGCGCTGGTCCTGATGTCTGTCTTCTCCGAGGACGTGTGGGCTCCTGAGCACATACTTGAATGCCATACCTCCCTCTTCCTGGCTTCATTCTATTATCCAGTCTCTCTCAGCCTCACTCTTCCCACCTGCTCGGTGAGGGAATTGAATGAGATCATTTCTATTTAAAACGTCGGTCCAGTGCCCGGCTCCTAGTAAACACTCCCGCTTGGCTGTGTGGAGAGGTGCGCTGCGACGGTGTGACGCGACGGCGGCTCTGTTTGGTCTGTACTTTTCTCTGACCCCCACACGCTGTGAGTCAAAGCCTCTTGTGAAGCTTTGGGCTGAAACCGTTTCAGAGGGACTAAAAGCCATGCGTGTTTAAGTATTTTTAGCTGATGCGAGTGACTTGGAGAGGGAGGGAGGTGGAAAGGGAGGAGGAAACAAAGCAGCCTCTGCAGCTGGAGTGACTCCTCCTGTTCGTCTGTTTCTCCCAGATCCTTTCTGTGGCGTTGGAGCTGGGGCAGCTCCCTCCGTATGTGATGATCCCCGCTTGCCAGTCGTTGTGGCCACGATTAACCTCATAGACTCAGTTGTACCTCAGAGCTCATGAAAAAGCTGGTTAAATAAGGTCCTACTGTGTAGCACACAGAACTCTGCTCAGTGTCACGTGGGAGCCTGGAGGGGAAGGGAGTTTGGGGGAGAATGGATACGTGTATGTGTATGGCTGAGTTACTCTGCTGTGCACCTGAAGCTATCACAGCATTGTTAATCAGCTATACTCCAATATAAAAACTAAAAAAAAAAAAAAGCAAGCTAAAGCCACTGTCGTGCTGCTCTGTCAGCTGAATAAGACTTTTGGCCTCTCTGGTGTCGTCTTCTCATCAGTGAGATGAAAATGACACGGCTGCTCTGTCTTCTCTGAGGGCAGTTAGGAGGGGTGGTATAGAAATCTGGAGCAGAGCCTCGGCACTGCCGTCCTGCTTATCTGTGAGCCCTGTCCTTCTCCAGCCCCCGCAAGTCCCGCCTCCCCTGGGGCAGTCCTCTCTCCTGTGTCTTCCTGCAGGAGCTTCCCTGTCCGCCTCGGAGCACTTCCGCATTGGGCCGCCAGCCTGAAAGGCGTCTGGGGGCTCTCTGTGGCTCTTTATTAACTGCCGCCCTGACCTTCCACTGTACCCTCTTTTATGCAGGGAGACAGAGACTCTGCACAACAGACACCCCACCCCGCCACCCCCTCCCAGGGGTGCCTGATCTCCATGGTTTTCTCTAGAACCCGTAACCTAGGAACAGAATCTTCTGGACTGACAGTCAGAGGCCAATGCCTTAATATGAAAACTGAACTCAGCGACTTGTTAGAGCACCGACTCACTTCCCATCCTCCTGTCTGTCTGAGAGGAGGAAAAGTGTCTGAAAGCATGCAAAAATGGTTAAGTCCCAGAGAAGACAGAGGAGATTGTCATCAAAAGATACATCTTGGCCATTTTTATTGAGAACCTGTTCCAGACAGGGGACTGGGCCACATGTGACTCTAACATTGGTGATTTCCTTTCACCTGATTCCAGGATCTCTGGGTCCCCAGCTTTCTGTGTGTCTTTGGCCCGAACAGAGGTGGCGTCTGGTTTTCTGTTTCTCAAGGAATAATAGTAGTTCAGCACGCACAGAGGATTGAACTTTCGATACTTGTGTCCTGTTCCTCTGGGATGTGGTTCAGCTCGTATTCCCCCTCAGCCTGGGGAACACAGGCCCCACGGGGAGAGCCAGCAGCAGGATCTCAGAGGAGGACGGGAGCCCTGACAAGTCTCTCCCCAGCGCCTGAGGACCACAGACACCCAGACTGGGGCTGGCCGTCCCTCCTTCCCTTGGATTCCTTCCGTGAGAGGGAACTCTGTCCCCCACTTCTCGGGGCCTCTCAGTGGCTCCCACCCCCTTTCTGATGGAGGCTGAGCTTTCCTGCCTGCCTCCCAGCAGTCTGGGCTGTGTCCTCCTTAGTGAGCGCTCCCCTGTGGACTTTCTCTGTAACAGCCACATATCACTGGCTGGTTTTCCTTCTGCACTTCTTCCTGTGTTACTGCCTTCTCTGGGGAGATATCTCTCCTCTCTCCAATCTCATATGCTGCTCACGATCTTCAAAAATGGTTGTAGGTTGTTTTTAGCCAGAGAGGGGATCTGGGTCTTCTGTTGCCCAGCCTTGAAATATTCCTGTTAGCATGGAACTCACAGACATTTATTCTGGGCAAATAGCAAAGATTGTTAGATAATATGCATAGGCGTTTGTGCAGATGTTATTTTTAAGCACCGAATATATGCCAGACGGCTGTGCCGAGCTCTTCAAATGGTCTGATATTGATATTAATCATCATCATATCGCATGGTAGTTATTGTTAGCCCCGTTGAAGAGACTAGGAAAATAAAACTTCTGATAATTAACTCTTCCACAGTCCCACAATTAGTAAGAGGTGGGCTCTTGAGAATGTGCCCCTTTTTACACGGCAGACACTCCCTCGTTGCCTCCGTGCAAAAACGCATCGATCTCGGTGGAGGAGTGGTCTTTGTCTAGATCCCAGGGAGACATAGAGGCAAAGAGAAGTGTATTTTCTTATGTCACCACCCATGGTCTAATGGCTGGTTTCCCAATTACAAATGGCCGCCTCCCTACAGCAGAGGCCAGAGCCCCTGCCCCTTCTTAGCAATAACAAAACAAGGCCTCTCCAGGCGGGCTGCTGGGCCCCCCCCAACATAAAACATCAGGGGACCCGAGCTTCATTTCCCCTGCTAACCGCCCCCTGAGGAGAGCTGCCTAATAGACGCTTGATGGGCTGGGAAGTAGAGCCTTGTTGCTGGAGAGACAGAAGGGCATCACCGCAGGTTGAAGTTCTTCCATTGGAAGGCCTTCTTAAAGCCCCAGAAAGCTCAGCAGTTTTTTTCTCCTCCTCCGATTAGCTCTCTGTAAAAGCCCACAGGTCTTTCCTCCCATTGGTCGGCCTCTTGGTGGTAGCGTCCCTGGCTCCCCGGCAGGCGGGCTGTCCCATTGATTGTTAGATGCACGGCTCTCAGACAGGCCATTAGGCCCTGGCCAACTGAAAGGGTTCACCACCAGGAGACCAATCGTGAAATTGGGTCTTTATGATCAATATATCTTTCTCCATTAGGTTCATTTCCTCTGAAGGAAATGGGTTGGCCCATTAGGGTTTATGTGTATTGACAGGCCTCTCACTGCCCTCCTTCAGCTTCACAGGGAGGGGGCCAGAGATGCGCTTGTTAGACTGCACTGCCCAGGTCTTTGCAAGCCTATCTTACTGGCCGTGATGACAAAAAGTAGCCAGAATCCCTTGTGTAAAAGTGACAGAATCCATGGTTTTGTTATGTAGGACAGAGTGACCAGGTCTCCTAGGTACAGAAAATGTGGCCTGAGTTTGGGCACAGCTGGAAGAACTTTCCGAGCACAGAGATGATTGAGTGAAAAAGAAACACTGTTGTCCCCTTTTCTTAAGGTCTGTAAGGACAGACAGGAACAATCCCTTGAAGGAAGTACAACCTCGTCTGGTTTAGGAGGAATGGACAGGGTGGTCCTAAGATGCTTTGCAGCTACAGAATCACTGTGTATCATTTTTTGTTGCTTCTGAGGACCTCAAAACACTTTTCCAAAGGTCCCATCTCTCTTCCTCAGCCTCCCTGTGTGTGTGTTCATCATCTCCCCTTTGGAGATGAAAAAAACTAAAGCTCCCGGGCAGCTGAAAACCAGCACCTATATTCTAGATCCTGCAGGGACCCACTAGGGCAACAGTACTTGGCCAGTCCTTGATTTTTATTTGACTTTTTACTAAAATCCCACCTCCTCCCCCTTCTTGGCTTGCGTGACTCTTAGCTGCTCCACAAAGCTGCTCCACTAAGCTGAGTATGGTTCCTCATATTTGTTTGACTTTTGATCAAATAAAAGTGGGTTTAAGTCTATATGGATCTTACTGGCCACTGGTATCCATGAGAGTGGGCTTCCCAAGTGGTACTAGTGGTAAAGAACCTGCCACCAATGCAGGAGACGTAAGAGACGTGGGTTTGATCCCTGGGTTGGGAAGATCCCCTGGAGGTGGGCATGGCAGCCCATTCCAGTATTCTTGCCTCGAGAGTCCATGGACAGAGGAGCCTGGCAGGCTGAGTCCATAGGGTCACACAGAGTCGGACACAACTGCAGTGACTTAGCACAGCACAGCAGAGAGGGTAACCATGTCAGAAACCAGTCTCGATTAATAGGCAGCAATGGGTGTGGAGGCTGCAGGATGTAAGGGGGTTACTCTGTTCTCTCACAGCCTCTCCATCGCCGGCCGTAGAGCAGCCTGGGCCCTTGTCTGCTCTGTATTTTGTGTTCCTCCACCCCATCCTCATACCCCGCTGGTCCTGATGGGGGGCGCTGCTCACGGGGGATACTTTCTCTTGCCAAGAAGTCCCATTCCAACCTGGAAGACATCCCAGATCTGCAGGATCACACCCAGTGAGGCTCAGGGTCCACTTTCCCCTGAGTTTCCAGAGAGGATGGACCTGGAGGCTGCTTGCTGGGATTCTGTCTCGTGCTTTGACTCCTCAGTATACTGCTTTGATTCATGCAGACTTTGGTCCCTGTCTCCAGAACCAATCTTTGGGTTGGGACAGCCACAGAGATGGCTGGACAGCTGACCTGTCAGGGAAGAGCCACCCAGGTCCAGAGAGGCTCCTCACAGTACCGACTTCACCATTTGTCACAAGGCTTAACATCTGAGTGCCTAGTACGTAGAAGGCCTTCTGCCACTGACATCCTTGTCCTTATTTTTCTCCTTCGAGAAACAGAGATGCAGAATTATCCGCTTGCTCTTTGTTCTCAGGATAGCCGTCAGCTTCAGGCAGGCTCAAGCTGCCGCAAATCATCCATGAAGGAGCTGGCACGGAGCGGGTGGCTCTTCATGGAGCACAATAAAAGTCTCTGTATCTCTATCTAAAACCACATTACAAGACAACGTCTGTTTTTCAAATACAGACACCCTTTTAAAATTCCTCAGTTTTGCTTAGTGGCACCAGCGGCTTATTTATATGACTAGACTCTCCAACCAAGAAAAATAGAAGTTGGGTTCCAAGTTTGCCCCAGTCTGGTGCAGATCCAGGGAAAAGAATGAGATATCTGATTAATTAGGTCATCTTTTAATTGAATTCACAGTATTAGATGTGGAAAATTTAACAACCGGTATCTTAGAAGTAGAGAGCATTAAAAAAAATCCTATATTTGCCGTAAATGTTTCTAAGTTGAGATTGTCTTAGCTACACAAGAGAAAGATATAATTCAACTTTGGTTGCCCAGGGAGCCTTATCCACTTGGAGGATTATACACTTGACCTCTTGTCTCTTTTCTTCACAAATGAGTAGGTCACAGGGAACCACTGCACAGAGCTTATGGGATGCTGAGACCATGAGCACACACCTACCAGCAAACCAAAGCCAAGGACTGCACAACCTCGAGTACCTGGAAAGCTCAGCAAACTCGTTTTCTACTCAACTTAATCCCTGTTTCGAGGGAATGTTATTGCTATTTCCATTGTGTGTATGCTGCCTGTTGTTTTTCACTGCAGGTGTCAGATATTTGAGAGTTGTCAAGTGCAATAAAATAAAAGATTAACTCTCCTCTGTGAGTGAGAGATGAGCCAACCTGAAGAACCTGGGGCTGATAACCTATCTGCCTGAGCCGAGGATGGCATGAGTATTTACTGACGTCAGTCCTGAACAAGTTGGGAGCTGAAGGTATTCCTTAAACAGGAAATAGGAATTCGGTCGGTAGCCGAGAAGTGTCTGGCTTTCAAACAGAGAGACAAGGAATGGTAGCCGAGAAGAAGTGTCTGGCTTTCAAACAGAGAGACAAGGAATCATAGTCAAGCTAATGGAGAAAGCTTTGGGGACACGGCACGCTATACCTAGACCTGCTGTCTGTTAATGGTGTTTGGTCTAGCTGTAGTTAGCCGAGACCCCCAGGTTCTCCAGGAGACGATAACAACTCATCACTCACCACCCCAGGCCAAAGTTGTCTGCATTCTCATTTAGGGGTGTCTCCACCATCCATATAAGCCTGTAAGCTATGATTGCTAATCCATCTCCAAGCTTCACTCAATCAACAATCCAAACATCTTTCTTAATATCCCCATCCTCATTATAGTTCAGTCTCTCAATGTCCCTCTTCTGTCAAGGCCTTTTAAATCGCCTCCAACACTTGGTTTAGTCTCCCTTAAATCTGCCTCTCATACGCATATCTGATCATGCCTTCATTGTTCCCCACTGCCTAAAGCCCTGAGGTCAAAGCTCAAAAACGGCAGGAAGACTTTTGTGAGCTGTCCCCTCCAATGTTTCCAGCTCCATCCTCATCTTCTTCAAGCATTACCATTTTTGGTCCAGTATCACCAAACTCCAACTTCCCTACCCATACAGTGCTGTCTCTCACCTTCATATGGTAGCTCTTGATATGGTCTTCGCTTCAGAAACCCGTCTCTCTTTGTGAATTTCTCTAGGTAGCTCTGACTCTCAGTTTAAGATTCAAATCAAGCATTGTTTCTTCTTGGACAGATTGCAGCTTTTTCAGTTCATAGCATCCTAGAGTGTCTGAGTAATTTTTACACAGAGCCTATAGACCAACAGAAATACCTAATGGTTTTGTGTATTTAGTAGCTAACCCCAAACAACTCAATTAATTACTCCTAACAACTTAAAGGCCATATGAAAAAATAATACACAAAATTGAAAGAAAAATATTTTAATTTCATTCTTAAAGAACCTCAACTACTTACTAATGGGATATGCATATCTGTTGGGCACTGCACAACCGCTCAAACCTTAGGAACAGGTTGGACCTTGCCACACTTATTTCCTGTTCCCCATTGGGCCACACTGGGTGCTTGCTTTTTACTACAGCAGTTGCCAAAACCCCAGCTTCACAAAGATAAGACACCAGGGGAAATAGTTTCAACAGATGACTTTCTTGTAACTTTGGAATTGACATGTACACACTGCTATATTTAGAACAGATAACCAGCAAGGACCTACTGTATAGCACAGGGTACTCTGCTCAATGTTACATAGCAATCTAAATGGGAAAAAGAGTTTGAAAAAGAATAGATACATGTATACTTATAAATCAATCACTTTGCTGAATCACATCTCAAACTAAAACATCAGCTGTGGTCCAGTGTCAGATGAAAAAAGAATGAAACTGGAACTACATGAGCTTGTAGCTTATGGGGGATGCTCAACAGATAATGAGGGTGACTTTGTTGCATTCAAAAGTTAACAATTTCCCGTGGCATCTCTGAGTTGGCTGTGGTGTGCTGACCTAGAGTAGCTTTGTGGCCAGTTTGCGAACCTCGGTCCCCTGCCTGAGTCGGCAGCCCCCTGTTCCGAGCTGCCTGAGCACTGGCACTCTCGGAACCTCTTTCATCACAGCCATTAACATGTCGCCGTGGAAGCCGCTTGTGTGTCTTGATGCTGTGAACTCTCTGAGGACGAGGATCGTCCTTCCTCCTCCTCCACTTGCTGATGAGAACACAGTGCCTGGCACAGGACTGGTGCTCAGCTGGGAGGATCCGATCCTCCTGACCTGGAGCGTCAGAGACGCCAGTGGAACCTACAGCACCAGAGTGGCTGCAGGGGAAGTCAGCCTGGGTGACAGTTAAGCAGGAATTCCAGTCAGGCTCAGAACCTGTGTTTCGGAGAGAGGGGCTGAGGATCCTGCTGGGCCCAGACATGGGACCAGCCGAGTACACTCATCAGGCCTGAATTCGGCCATGGGCCTCAGAGACCATGGTTTCTGAGAGGGCTCCAACCAAACTTCAGATCAGAAAGCGACATCCAATAAACTCTTGGTTTTATTCTTGGTTTACATTTGGTTTCCTGGTAAGAGTTTCTTGGGAGGAGGAGGAGATCAAGAGAACGGAGCGCAGGTGGCTTTGGGGGAGGAAGGAAGGATGCTGCTCTGCCTGCCACAGCTGTGACCGTGGTGTCTGGATAGAGCTGTGGTTCCGGGGCCAGATCTCCCATGGACCCGAAACTCAGCAGAGCTGTGAGCAGACAGGGGTCCTGGCCATCTCGGCTGTGTGAAGCAGAGCCGTCCATGGTGCTGCTGGGCTGTCCCCATCTGGCTGATTTCCTCACAGCTGCTTGCCTGACTTTTTTGATGAGCCATTGCTTATATCCGCTTTGTGCTTTTCTTGCCCATCATTAGCATGCATTAGAGTTTGCATCATTTTTCCCCCCACACTCTAAGAATGAACCCTAGACATAACTGGGAAGGTTAGAACTAGGCTCCAAAGTCAAATTTGTGTTCTCATGTAACACAATAGCAAAACCTCAGTGGTTCACATGTCTCTCTGATGCTAAACCACGAAAGTCCCATCTAAATAACGAGCGGCTGTCATCCAGTGACCAGAGTGCAGTTCCTGGAGTTTAAAGGGGTATTTCCCCTTTTATCTGCCCAGTGTGCGCTGCCAACTTCTGAGTCCCTCTGAGGGGGAGCAGCTGTTCGAGCTCAGCCTGGTGTTTGGGGTCTGCCCCCCATGCCCCACTGTTTGGCACCGGCCCCACCAATGGACCATGGAGGTGGGAGCTCTATGGCAACAGGCTTTCTTCAGCGGGCTGGAGTGGGGAGACGTTCTGCCACTGCCTGTGTTCAGTCTGTTCTGTGGGCAGAGTTCTGGGAACAAACAGCCCAAAGCACGGTCAGCCTGGCAGTGGGCGATGGAGCGGCAGAGCTCAGGACCCTGGGGAAGCCACGCTTTTCCTCCTCCATGGCCTCATGCCCAGAGAATCACACACCTGGGTCAGATCGGTAACTACTTTCTAGAAACTCCCCAAACAAAACCAAACCAAAAAGCCACTTTAAAGCATGTTGTGTTTGTGTGTGTGTTTAGTTGCTCAGTTGTATACGACTCTTTGCAACCCCATGGACTGTAGCCTGTCAGTCTCCTCTGCCATGGGAATTCTCCAGGCAAGAATACTGGAGTGGGTTGCCATTCCCTTCTCCAGGGGACTTTCCCAACCCAGGGATAGAAGCCCTCAAAGCATGTTACTGCCAAGAAAGTTCTTCCTGGTGTCTAACTTGAGTCCCTTCTGATATGGCCAAAAGGCGTTTTACTTTAGCTGACCCTCACAGGCGAAGGTACATCAGATATGATAACCTTCCATAAAATTGAAGACCTCTCAGCCTTCTCCAGAAAAGAATTTGGGTTTCCTTAACCTTTCACCACAGCCTTAATACCCAGACCTTTTGTTATCTTTCTCAGTTGTATCTGATCCCTCCCCAAAACTTGGCTTTTGAATTGCAGGGACCACAACTTAATGAGAGCTTTCATTTCCAGCGGCTATTCCTAGCACTTAAGGAAAAATAAACTTCAGATAGGATATATTTCATTGGAGGAAGAACCTAGGGGAAAATGGATCCTTGATATAAATAGCACATTGTACGAGTAAGCTTTCCTTTTCCCAATTATTTTTGAAATGATGGGCTTTTTTTTTTTTTTTTTTGGTGAGCTTAATCTCTTGGAGATTCTAACCTCTAAAAGACCATGTAACCTCTGTGTAGGAAGTGGTAAAGGAAACAGGACTGGCATCTTGGCAACAATTAATCACCTTATCCAGGTGTGGGGAAGTGGGGGTTTCCTACATTTCCAGCACCAGCCTCTGTTCCAAGGGGTTCCAAGGAGTCTGTCTGGCTTCTCCATAACCTCGTCTTACTGGAAGGAGGCTTGTCTTCTAGAATGTTGTTCTACTTAGCTGTGCAGATTTTTTTATTCTGATCATTTGGTATTTGTGCTTAGATTTTTGTGAGGGGAAAGGCATTTCTCTTTGGACCATGGAACAGAGCAACTGGGGCTGCCCTTGATTCAGGCTGGAGTCTGCCCTTCACGCGGCGCTCACTGATTGAATCTGGCTGTCCTGATTACGTGACTCGACTTCCTTCACCTGAATTTCCCCTCGTTAAGTGACGCAGTTGGGCCCCTAGTTGATGTCTGAGGTCCCTTCCAATCTGACCCTCTGTGATTGTCACGGCGTCATCGGTTCTCACTGCTCCATAGAGGGACCAGGAAAAGAAAGGAGGAGTTGGGCTTAGCAGGCAATCGGGAAAAAGATGCTTGGAAACCGCATCAGTTTAAACTAGAAACTCCTCCCCTCTCTCCACTCTCCCAAAGACCCTGAATTGGGGTAGTATAACCGGACAGGCGTAATTATTATTAGTCACCTCCAGTGTGTGGGGCTCTGTTGAAGACTTCTTGCTTGTAGAGGAGCGGCACTGGGCGAATTCTGTCTCCATCGCCCTCACGCAATCCGCCACTCCCTGCCCAGGTCGTGTGTCTCCATCCATGCTGTTAGGGTTCCCTGTGCCCTCCCCTCGTTGCACTGCCCACCAGTGTGATTCAGTAGTTATCTTTGCAAAGACCCTGTGAGGCCAGGGGCCATATAAGCCTCGGTTTTCACTGTATTCCTAGAACCCAGCACAGTGCTGGCAAAGTCATTGCCATTCAAGATGTATATATTAAACAGTCATAAACTTGAATGCATGAATGAATGGATGGACAAATAGCAAAACTGGGTACAAACCCAGAACTGTGGTCTTGGAGACCCATCTGACATTTCAGAAGGGCTCTTCTCAGATGCCTGTGTACAAGGCTGTGACCTTCTGCCAGAACCACCCTGTGAGACTACCCCACTGCACACAGAACTCTTGAGTGTTTCTCCAGCAGTGGGCATGACAGCTTCCCTTCTCTGGCCAGTCCCCTTTACCAGGTGCTGTGTGTTGGACTCTCTGCAACCTTTTGGACTGTAGCCCGTCAGGCTCCTTTGTCTATGGGATTCTCCCAGCAAGAAGACTGGAGTGGGTTGCCATTTCCTCCTCCAGGGGATCTTCTCGACCCAGGAATTGAACCCTCGTCTCCCTGGCAGGCAGATTCTTTACCACTGAGCCACCTAGGAAGCCTTTACCCAGTGCTGTGTGTCCACAAAAATGTCTGTAAAGTCTCGATCCAGTCTGAGAATGCTGGTGGTGATTGGAGGAAAGTGAGAGGAGGCCTTGGATTGAACCAGACCAATTGTCCTTGTCTGCATCTAGCCTTAAGTCTTAACAGCCCCAGCACCACTTTCTAACACACTTTGCCAAAAGGCTGCAAATGAGAAAGTGCTCTGCAGGGGATCTGGGTCAGGAAAAGAGAGTGGGTGAAAGGGAAGGAGGGAAAAGCAAGACATGACAACCTTTAGGGAAGCAAAAATAAAAGTCTAATGTGGAAACGGCTAAAAATAGATGCCATGAGCTGTCAGACTGCATGCGAATCGAATGCTAATGACATGGAAATTAATCACAGGTTCTAAGGTCCACAGGCTTTGCTGTGACCCCCGGGGGGGACACCCTGCGGCTGGTGTCTCCCCCACACCCCTGAGGAGGCTTCACCATGCCTGCTTCACACCCAGCTTTGTCACTGTGGTGGGAAAAGCTGATAGGAGGTTAAAAATACTAACAATAGAAATCTGATTTCTCCTTCCAGACAAAAAGCCTTGGCATCCACGGGAGGAAGAAGCGTTCAGGCAGCATGTGACTGGTTGGTATAAAATAAATAAATTGAGCAAATAGCATGTAATTAATCCCGTGTGTGTGTGTGGTTGAGTGGGGATGTGCAGCCTGTCTCTAATGGACCCTTCCAATGGGGAGAGGAGGCCGTATGACAAGCCATTTGCACCCTGTGCTCTGGCCCCAGAGTGTGCTTCCCTCAGAGCTGTTGAAAGAAATTCAGAGCATTTCCAAGATGCTGTCTCTGTCGTGATATTCACCCCTGCTCCCCACTCAGTCACTTAAAGATACGCTGTAGATACTGGACAGATCAGTTGACAAACATCCGCTGACCTCCCAGCAGGATAGGGCTACCCAGGGCCGACCCCACTAAGCGGCCCCCTTGAAGCTTCTCTTGTCTTCGGAGGCATGTGGGCTTAAGAGTAGACTGAGCTGGAGGGACAGGCAGGCTGGACCTGTGCTGGTGGCCTAGGAAAGGATCTGGAGTTGATCCTCAATGCCTCCTGGAGAGGGCGGCCTTAGGATTTTGGGGGGCAGTTGTGGGATGCAAATGTGATAGGACAGGCAGGAGAAGAGATGTTGGTGCGTCTGAGAGTTGGTTACAAACTGTGCACCTCAGGAGGTAGATTTTTTAAAGTACAAAACCAAAGACCCTCTCGCTCGCAGTGCGTGACGGGTACAGGCTGCAAAGGATGGGTCTTGATTTCGGTTCCCCCTTGGCTTCCATGGTCCTCAAGTGAGGCCGGCTCGGCCCTCGTCTCTCTGGCAGGTTGTTCTCCCACGTCGGTGACCCCTTCCTGGATGACCCCCTGCCTCGGGAGTACGTCCTCTACCTCCGCCCCACCGGGCCCTTAGCGCAGAAGCTCTCCGACTTCTGGCAGCAGTCAAAGCAGATCTGCGGCAAGAACAAGGCGCACAACATCTTCCCCCACATCACCCTCTGCCAGTTCTTCATGGTGAGCCACAGCCCCTGCCCCCTACCCCAGGGTGCCCACATCCCTCCCGCCCTGAGGGGCTGGAGTCAACGCTGGGAGCCTTGCAGGATGTTGGCAGAAACAGTCACGGCTCCAGAGCGGGATGAGCCTTGGGAGTCAGTGAGGTCGGCTGCTCACCCGTCATCGTCGTCCTCTCGTTATTTTGAGGATGGGGTGTGCAGCATGCAGGATCTTACTTCTCCCATCAGGGATTGAACCTGCACCCCCTGCAACAGAGGTGCAGTTTCTTAACCACCGGGCCACCAGGAAAGTCCCTTGTCCTCTTTCTAATATCTGCCAAGACCCAGGAGCACACCAGGTCTGGTGTAGCATCGTGGTGACCATGTGCTCCTCAGGGCCCAGGGGACAAGCCTGACCCACTGCATGACCCACTGTTCTGGCAGCCATGAGGGGAACGGGTTCTCTAACCTGGCTTCCCCTTGCCGGTTGTCTCCCTTCCTTCTGACAAAGAAAGAGCAGGCATTAGAAAGCTGGGAATGAGAAATGTAATCTCTAGACGGGGAAGTGACTTTGGCCTCCTGCACACTGTCTACAGGTTTTGCCACATTAGAGGTCTTTCTAGAAATGGAAGAAGATACCTTTCTCCTGACATTGTTACCTGACCCATAATTCTAGCCTCATGAAGCTTAGGTAGTGACTGAATTAAATCCCTCTCATTCCAGTAAATGTAAACACATTTCATCTCCTTTGGTTCTCTGCAGAGATGGAGAATAACAGATGTATCCAGCTATAGTCACGATAAGGCAGAATGAACACACTTTAAGACAATATGTTTTTCTAATATTTTGGGTGGTTTTTCCGGAATCTCATTCATATTCTCCACCCCTCACACCCTTTTATAGGTGAAAATATGTTCCTAACACCTTGTCTTTCACCATTCACGCTGAAAATTAAAATGATGATCATTTCCTCTTAGTCACCCAGAATCTTTCTCAAAAGCATGTGGAGTTTTAGACACTCTTGTTCTTTCTTCCAGCGCTTAGTGGGGTGGGGGTGTAGGAGGAGGAGGATGTCACAACTCTTGGAGCCTCATTCTCCCCTAATATCGTGGGGTAGAGGTGGCATCAGCTTTGGATCATTTAGGCTGAAGAGAAAAGGCGCAGATGATGCCGAACAATAGAACACACACAGCAACTTACCTTGGGGTGCTGCGTGCTCTCCTGGCATGTCCCTCATGCTCCATTTCTGCTGGACCAGCCCTACTGCATTCTGGTGGGGCTCCAAGCACAGCATGGAGGGAGGGCGGGGGGAGGGGATTCATTGCCCTGGTTTGATCTACCCATTGGATAATCCATCTCCAGATAACTGGGAGGCTGCGGGTCTTCTCCCTCCTTGCAGACAGGAGTGATGGTTCCAGGGCTGCCTCCTCAGCCCCCAGTGTTGGGCAGAGGATACAGAAGTTAAGCAGTGGCAGACACTGCCCTTTGGCTCTGAAAGAAGCCTCTTGTTTTTCCCCCTGCCAGTGTGAGGACAGCAAGGTAGACGCCCTGGGGGAGGCCCTGCAGACCACTGTCAGCCGCTGGAGATGCAAGTTTTCAGCCCCGCTGCCCCTGGAGCTCTACACCTCCTCCAACTTCATCGGCCTCTTTGTGAAGGAAGACAGCGCAGAGGTCCTCAAGAAGTTTGCTGCCGACTTCGCAGCAGAAGCTGCCTCCAAAACTGGTGAGCCGCCAGCTGCCAGGCCAGCCAGCCCTGGGAATGGGGAAGTCAGGAAGGGGACAGAAAGTGATGGTGGAGTTGGGAAGTCCCGCAGGAATGGGCAGAATGTGACCAAGAAGACAGCCATTCCCTGCGGACCCCACACCTCTTGCCCCTTTGAAAAACATTCAGCTGCAGTTCTGCTGACCTCCTTGAGAGCAGGTGTGATGACACCCATGTTGAAGGCACGCAGGTGACGGTTCCTACTGATCTGTAAGTGTGTTCCTTTACAGCCCCGCCATCGGCTCCTCCCTTCAGTTCAGGAACCTTTTGCTTTTTTTTTTTTTTTT
>SJYV01035140.1:81081-181056 GCA_006410875.1 Neotragus pygmaeus | reverse complement strand
GAAGGTTTCTGGGGTTTTTATTTTTAAAAAAAAAAAAAAAAAAAGCTGTGTATTAGTTGGACCCCATGCAGTTCAAACCCAAGTTGTTCAAGGGTCACCTGAAGTATCTATTTCACAGGGCATTGTGAAGATTGAAGGAAATAAGAATACGGTTCTTAGTACAGTACCTGGCACATAGTGGATGATCAGTGTATGTCTTGAGATATGCCAGAAAGGTTGCGGGATGGGGGAGTAGGGGAAGGGGGTTCTGGGTTTTAAAAGAACTTTTTATTTTGGAGTATAGCCAGTTAACAATGTGGTAGTTTCAGGTGGACAGCAAAGGGACTCAGCCATACACATACATGTATCCATTCTCCTCCAAACCCCCCTCCCATCCGGGCTGCCCCATGACATTGAGCAGAGTTCCCTGTGCTAATACAGTAGGTCCTTGTTGGTTACCCAGTTTAAATACAGCAGAGTGTACACGTCCATCCCAAGGGCTTCCCAGGGGGCACTGGTGGTCAAGGACCTGCCTGCCAATGCAGGAAATATGAGAGATGTGGGTTCTATCCCTGGGTTGGGAAGATCCCTGGAGGAGGAAATGGCAACCCACGCAGGTATTCTTGCCTGGAGACTCCCATGGACAGAGGAGCCTGGTGGGCTTCAGTCCATGGGGTCACACAGAGTCAGACACGACTTAAGTGACAGGGTGCACACTCACACATCCATCCCAAACTCCCTAGCTATCCCTCCCCACAGTGTTCCTCCTGGCAACCATAAGTTTGTTCTCTTAAGCCTGTATGTCGGTTTTCTCTTTTGGAAATAAGTTCATTTGTATCATTTATTTTCAGATTCCACATGTAAGGGAGGTCATACCATATTTCTCCTTCTCTGTCTGACTGACTTCACTTAGTATGACAATCTTGGGTCCACCCATGTTGTGGCAAATGGCATTATTTCACTCTTTTTAATGGCTGAGTAACATTCTATTGTATATGGGTACCACATCTTTATCCATTCCAGGGGAAGGGTGGTTTTGAACAGTATTTATTAACACAAAGCTAATTGAAAGTACAAGTGTGTTCGGGAACAAAGACTAGCTGACACTGGCTGGAGTCCGGAACTTGAGTTAGGAAACAGCAGGAGAGGCGGTGGGAAAGACCACACCACCATCCCACATACCAGCCTTGCCAGGGCAGCAGGAAGCACATGCAAAGTGTACTGGCCAATGCCAAGCCCACAGGAGTGGGCAACCCCTGAGGAAGCTGGCAAGAGCTGCCTCCATCAGAAAGAAGAAATCTAGAAACATCCGCAAGGATCCACTCAGCAGTGATAGAAACCAGGGTCATTCGGACAAGCCTTTGACTGGACTTGCCGGTTTCGTCACCCAGAGGTGGCTGCTGTCCTCCCCGAGCCATTTCCAGGAACGTCATCGTGCGGGCAGCCGGACAACAGAGCCTAACCTGTGATTAGAACTGGCAAAGCAGGACCTTCTGGCTGGAGGAGACTATGGACCACGTGGCCTTACCACCATGTGGGGGAGATGAGGCAGGGGAATTTGTGGTAATGAAAGTTCTCGCCTCCTGATGAAGCATCTCCTTAGGGGAAGAACCTGTCCTCTAGATGGCGTCTTTCCACACTGGCTGGTTTTGCCTCTGAGCTGTATGTAACTCAGGTTGCCTTCCTGTTCAGTAGTAGCTGGGTGTTACGGCTATGAACAGCAACAGTAATGATACAACCATTTTCATAACCCTTCTTATTTTGCAGAGCACCTGCAATTTATCTCATTTAAGCCTCAGAATAGCTTTCAAGGTCAGTAAATGAGGCTTACTACCCCCCATCTTATAGACAGGCCGGCTTAAATCCAGGGTACTTAAGGGGCTGATTCCAATTAAACATTAGTGAGACTTATTCCAGAGCCCAGCTCACCCGGTGCCCAGCCCTGAGACATGTCTACTTCCTTGTGTGCCCCACCCTTACTTAGAGCCCTGCTTTGTCCGCAGCCTCTGAGGATCAGCAGCCAGCCGGGCCCTCAGAAGAGATGCCTCTTCGTGTGTCGGCATGGCGAGAGGATGGATGTCGTGTTTGGGAAGTACTGGCTATCCCAGTGCTTCGATGCCAAAGGTGAGTGGTTGGTTGGCTTGCTCAGCATGGGGATACCTCTCACAGCCTCTAGGGGGCAGAGTCAAGCTACATTTATCTAGATGGAGTTATTGTGTCGCAGAAAATGCCTCTCACCTGTTACACTCGAAGTCCTTCCTGATAGTCTGGAGTGTTAGGGGAGAGAGAATTGTCCTCGCCTTCAGTCTATCAACTGGGACACCGTGGACTGAAATAGGCAGATGTCTTGCCCAGAGCCATAGGACAGAGGCAGGTGCAGGTGTCCTGATTCCATGTCCAGAACTCCCTCCAATAAGTTACCCTGGCTTCTTTAGTTCCATTTTCATTTGTCTAAGATGGGCTTGCATCTCAGAGAATCTGACCTGCTTTGGAGTGTGTGGTTGTTACTTTCACTTAAAAAACCATCTCTTGGGACCTTCCCTGCCGGTCCAGTGGTGAAAACTGCGCCTGCCAAATGCAGGAGCTGCAAGTTGGGTCCCTGGTCCAGGAACTGAGATCCCAGTGGCAAGAAAAAAAAAACAAAAAACATAAAACAGAAGCAATACTGTAACAAATTCAATAAAGACTTTAAAAACAAAAAAGAATACTAGTTATTAAGAAAAAAAGACTTAGCCCTTGTTACTTTTGTCAGAATGGAAGCATGGATTCGAAGACACTCTGCCAAAGGAAGAGTGTCAGTATTTTCTAGAGAGCTCAGTTCAGTCTCTTTGGCCGAAAGGGAATGAAAGTGGAGGGGCCAGCAGAATCGGCACCAGAAGTCCTAAGGAAACAAGAAACTCATGTCGCCTTGGTCTGACGTTTCTTTCCAGGCCGCTATATACGCACCAACCTAAACATGCCTCACAGCTTACCTCAGCGGAGTGGCGGTTTCCGGGATTACGAGAAAGATGCTCCAATCACAGTGTTTGGATGTATGCAAGCCAGACTTGTGGGTAAGTGTCCCAGAGTGACCACACAGCCTTTCCTGGCTACTTCTTCCAAAGACTGGCTGCGGCAGATATGCCAAGGACACTGCTGATGGCTTTCCTGCACTGCATTTCCTCAATTCAAAAGAGATTAAGTAACCATTAGGTTCAGGGCACTGGGTTGGTTTACCAGAGTGAACAAGGTAGGATCCCTATGGAGGGACATGTGGCCTAGTGATGGGGCAAAGTCAGGCTCAGCATAGCAGGTAGGTCAGCTTCTTGCAGGAGGGTGAGGAGGAGGCACCCAGGGGTGGTTGAGAGTATAGAGGCCAGTCGGTCTCCAGGATGCTCAGCTCTTTGCAGGTCTGGTCCTTACCCACCACGCAGAGCCAGCAGCCTTGTCCCATTCAGTCACTTAACACACATGGATTGATCACTTACCTTGTGCAAGGCACTACGCCAGGTAATAGGGATCTAAGCATGAGTCTCCACCCTCAGGGAAGTTTGTAAGTGGATGAATATCATAGAGTATGCTTTACTCAAGAATGCAACAATGTACAAAATGTTATGGGAGCACAAAAGAAGACATAAGCCCAGAAGAAAGTAGAAGTTAGCAGGAGGGAGGGAAGGCATCTCAGTGGGAGGATCAATATCAAGTCATAGACGTGAGAAGCAGCATCTAGAGTACGGAGGGAATAAGCCATCTTGTTTCTAGAGCATCGATTGTGAGCAGAGACTGACGGGCTGGAGACAGAAAAGTTTGTGGAAGACTTTGACCACCACGGTAAGGTGTTTGCACTTCATCCAGGAGAGAAAGATGGGCATTTTACTGCTTGTAAAGACCAGAGAGACAGCGAAAGACAAGAAGGGATGTGTCCCTTGGTCTTCCACAGAAATACTGGGCAGGAGAGTTGTTGAAAATGAGACTGAGACGTCCCTGATGGTTCAGTGGTTAAGATTCCACTTGCCAACGCAGGAGACACAGGTTCAACCCTAATCCAGGAAGATCCCACAGGCTCTGGAGCAGCTAAGCCCACATGCCGCAACTGCTGAAGCCCAAGCAACCTAGAGCCCATGCTCCACAAGAGAAGCCACTTCAGTTAGATGCCTGACCAGTGCAACTAGAGAAAAGCCTGAGCAGCAACGAAGATCCAGCACAGCCAAAAACCAGTCAGTCAGTTAAAAGAAAATGAGACTGAAACCGCTGGCCCCACGTGAGCCCCCACCTGAGAAGAGAGGTTTTCAGGGTCTGCCTGGCCACCTCTCTCCCACACTGAGAGTCATCCTGAGGCTGTGTAAATTATCAGGTTGATTCTTCTCTGGTTTCCTCTGCAGGGGAAGCCTTACTGGAGAGTAATACCATCATCGACCACGTCTATTGCTCCCCGTCCCTGCGCTGCGTCCAGACTGCATACAACATCTTGAAAGGTGAGACTCGATGAGGGTCAGCTAGTCCATCCTTCCATCACTAGACAATCTGACACTTACTAATAGATTACCCTAGATTCAGGCGAACATCAGCCAATTGGAAGTTTTGAATTTGAGATGTTTAAGAATGATACTTTCAGAAGATGAGTTTGCAAAAGTCCCCAAATCATATACTCTGACAGCAGAAGCAAGGTGAAGAGAATATACAGATAAAGTTTTTCTTGAAAATCTAAAGCTCTCTCCAGTGAATTGCAGGCTTGTAAAATGTTGCTGTCTGGCAATGATTTAGAGCCCACAGAGCACAGTTGTTGTTTTTTTCTGTCTCCTCCCACTCTGCTCTGTCTGCTTCTCCTTTTCAGCAGCCGCGGTTCTCCTAGGTGTCTGGAAATACGAATCCTCCTTGTTTTAGTGGATTGGAGTAGCTTCAAAAGCACTCTTGTTACATAAAGATATTCAGCTTTTGCCCTAAAATCCACAGAAGCCTGTGTTACAGGAATCTCCATTCTCATTTCACTGAAAGAAAAACTAGAAGAAACAGCCTTGATTGTTTACTTGTACCAAACAACAAATAAGCCACAAATAGCTGATTCAACAAGGAAATTACACTATGTTTGAGACATCTGTTCATTTACTTTAAGCCAGAATGCATCTATGTATTCAAATGCATTATCTATTCCATTTGCATAGCAGAACTGGGTTAAATGCAATACAAAGAGTTAAACAGTTCCTACTCCAAGAACAATCACACTATCATAAAACACAGGAGTTGTGCATTGGCAAATATTCAACACTCGATTTTCTAGTAGAGAAAATGAATATATGATATGCAAATATAGTGTAAGCTATTATAATGAATGCTAAAAATTTCTGAAGTTTCTTGATAACATCTGGGAACTGACTTTAGAAAGAATTACAATAGTCCCAGAGCTGTACAAAGTATACAAGTAATGATTTTTAAAAAAAATCAAACCATTCAGAGTGTGCATACATCCTGGTGGTGTCGCCAGAATATACTCACGTGTTTATAATATACAGCAATGAAAAACACTTGTCTAAACCTGCATGCTTCTACCATCTTTAAGCTATATATATGATCCGATAGGAAAGAGAAGATTTATCAGAATTTTTATACTCTGTTCATCTTCATCTCTAAGGTTTACAACAGGAAAATCACTTGAAGATCCGAGTGGAGCCTGGCTTATTTGAATGGACAAAATGGGTTGCTGGGAACACCTTACCTGCGTGGATACCGCCATCAGAGCTAGCCGCAGCCAACCTAAGTGTTGATACAACCTACAGGTAACTCTCTGAAACCTCTGTTTCCTTGAGGTCAGTGTGGAAGTACTCTTCACCAGGCCAGGTAAGGACATGAAGGACCAGATGTAGACCACAGACAGTTGTCCATATTGGTGGAAGTCAAGCTACAATTAAAAAAAAAAAAAAATTGGAGAAAGTCAACATTCCCTTGTTTTTGGCACTACTATGGAATATGTCTCCCTCTGACACACATTCACTAGGGTTTTCTGATTTTACTGCACCCATTTCAGTGGCTAATAAAACCACCTGCAATGCCAGAAGCACACACCAGCTAATGGTCAAGCAGTTGTTGGGGAATAAGGGAAATTGCAGTGCCTTGACTTGGACTGTCACTTTCGATTTTTCAAAGTACTTTTAATTATCTTTATTCATTACCGCCATAACCCCAGGATGGCAGCAAGCCACTTTCACATATGAGAGAGCTCATGACCTCTGAAAATTACCCATGTAGTGGACACATCTGACAATAATAACAACTTACATTTATTGATCATTTTCTTCGTGTCAAGCACTGTGTAATCAGCTTTACAGTAGTCCTTTGCTTTTTCCATTAGACTATTATTGAAAAGAAATATTTGTAGGGTGTAACATAAGTATATTAACCATCAGAAATCCACTCTGAGCTTCTTAGTGATGTGATAGAAAAGGCTTTTTGTGTTATTACATGACTTAGTGACTAAACAATAACAACAAGCCTTATTTTAACTATTTTTAGTAAGCAATGAGATTTTCCTCACCCTGTATTTGGTTTAAATATTTTTGTTAGTTGTTGTTAGTACCTTGTCAGTCTGAAGTAAAGTTTCAGGTTGAGTGTAAGAAAAAAGAAATCCACTTGAGCACTTGTAAAATGTCTTTGAGGAAGGATAGATACTCACCATTACCGTGGGGAATTAAATTCATAGTTCTTAAGACAGAATCTGGAACAATTCTTGACTAAGAAAGCAGAGCTTTCTTCCTTGTGACATTCCATGACCTTTCACTTCTAATACTTACCCAAACCTCAAAGCATTGCCAGTTTCTGGCTAAAGTCTAAGAGGGTTACCTTTTCTTCCATCCTCATGTTTTGGCTCTGCAAAGACCTCAGGTAACCCCCTTCATTAATAAATATGAGGAATGAGAATTCCTCAGAAATAGGATTAAATCAATTGGATCCCCTGCTGAAATAATTCACATTTTCCTGTTCCTTGGGGAAACAGCAGTAAATTACTGTCCCCACGCCAACAGCCGTCATCCCTATGCCCTGGAAAGAGAGCAGGTTACTGCCAACCTGGGTGAAATGACTTTCCTCATGTACCCCCCAGCCCCTCCCAGGCCGTGTCTTCAGGCTATCCCCCCTTAAGTGCATCCTACAGTTCTTCCCAAGCCTACTCACACATGCCCCATCAGTAGTATGAACAGAAGGATGAATGCCAACCTTGGGGTCAGGACATGGTTCACAGTCCAGATTTTCTTTCCCTCTACAGAAAATCAAAATGTAACCATTTTGTGTTTAGGGGAGGGGAGTGGGGTTAAGCATCTAATTCTATAAATTAGTTGTGAAATTCACCCATCAAGCCTGTGAGAGGCATAGTCCCTAGAGTCAGTTTCCCTCTGAAAGTAATTATATCAAGTGAGCAGTTCTTTTAAAGCAAGTAGTGGTACCCAGATGATTGAAGAAGCATGGTGATGGGCAGAGAGGCAAGGACCAAAGAGCCAGAGTATTGTAAGTCAAGCAGGTATGGCTGCTAGACCCATATCACCTTGAACAGGAGGGAGGAGATGCTACAAGGTGGATTCAGGCTGGTAACTAATATACAAGCCTCATCCATGGGTACCAAGACCCGTCTAAGTGTAGAAGGCTGCCCCAGTGGAGCTGGGTGGGAAGCGCCAAGACAGAAAAAAATGAACTACACACCAGTCAGATGGGGCTTGAGAACAGGACCCTGACAACTGGGGGAGGTAGCAGAAAGGGGGTGCAGAGCTTCAGATCTGGAGTATTAGAAGAAGAACAAGTCATGCTTTGGTGTGGGACTCAGGGCAGAAGCCTGCTCTTCTAGCCTGGACCAGAGTAGGCTGGGAGTAGAGAGTGTGCCGGGAAGAATACTGTTCCAGGGATACTACCTGAGTAGAGATGTGGGCTCCAGTCTAGTTGGTGGTTGGAAACCTGCCTGACTCTGAGAACAGCACGTGGGTCCTGCAGGTGTGGCTGGAAGCGTGCTGGTGACGGGAGTGAGAAAGCTGTGATGGTCCCATCCTCATCGGGACCCACTCAAACATGGAAGCCATTCACAGGTTCAACTTCAAGGCAAGAACTGATCAAAAGGAACTGGATCCCAGCATCTCCCAACTCGTCACTTACACAAATCGTATACATTACTGTGTGGTTTCCCCTGAAGTGACTCCTGGGCCATACAAAGAGGCTTTTTGTCAAGAGTGCTGGGGATGGTAATGGAACTGGATGAGAAGGAAGGAGGAGCAGAATTTGCTTCTGAGCAGCAAGGCACATCCTCAGCGAGCATCGTGTTCCTCCCTGTTCCTTCCCCAGGCTGCTATGAGATTCAGAAGGTTGTTTCCTAGGAGAGAGATGCTTGCTATGAGAGTGTTATTTAACTGAGGGCGGGTTTCCTTCAATTGGAACAGCATCCTTCCTCTCCAGACAGTAAACCCAAGTTCACAGAAGGGCAGTTTTGAGGCGGACACTGTCAGAAGCCATCCAGGGTGGAGGATAACTTTACAGGTATCAAGTTCAGCCTCAGGTTCAAGTCCCTGCTCTTAAGAGTTCTAATGATTTAAACAGGTCATCTGTAGCCTTTCCAAACCTTCTTTTTGTCATCCATAAACTCAGAATTTGCAAAAGTGTTGCTAGATGGGATGTGGTCAAAGAACACAGGTGCTTTGCACAGAGGCTGACACATGGGAACCTCTCAGTAAATCTTAGCAGCAATGCCTGCTGATGAAGATGCCCTAAGAATTCACTTCAAGAACACACTAGCTCCTCTATGCACTAAATACCAACAACAAAAGACAAGGAAGCAGAAAATATCATATGGTTGTACTTAAAAAAAAAAACAAGATAAACATCTCATAGCCCAGAAAACTAAATAGTAAAGGAAGGTGGAAGCAGACAGAAGTGCCTGGGATTGAAGACATTCAGGGTCACCAGGATCGGAGGGCCCTACTTTGAACATCCTTTTATATGCCACTTACATTGTGTCATAACTATCATTTACGTCAATAGCCTACTCACCCCAAACACAGAAACCAGGTTCTCCTCACCTTTATGTTCTCTGGGCTTCTCCTAGGGCCAGGTGTACATGGTCTCTGTTAAAACTAAGAAAAGGAAAGACTGGTGAAGGGTTACTAGCTCACAAACCCAATGGACCTAACATCTGTTTTTAAAACCTTAACAACTTCCCAACTCATTTTATAAGGAAGCTCCGGTCCATGGGGTTGCTAAGGGTCAGACACGACTGAGCAACTTCACTTTCACTTTTCACTTTCATGCATTGGAGAAGGAAATGGCAACCCACTCCAGTGTTCTTGCCTGGAGAATCCCAGGGATGGGGGAGCCTGGTGGGCTGCCGTCTATGTGGTCGCACAGAGTTGGACACGACTGATGCGACTTAGCAGCAGCAGCATTACCCTGATATCAGATAAGAATACTGCAAGAAAAAAGTACAAATCAATACTCAACAACAAAACAGTAGCAAACTAAATTCAACAGCACATCAGAAGGATCATATACCATGATCAACTGGGGTTTATCCCTGGGGTGCAAGGATGGTTCAATATGTAAAAAATCAATAAATATGATATACCACATTGAGTAGAATAAATTATATGATCATCTCAATAGAGAAAAAGCATTTGACAAAATATACCATCTTTTCATGATAAAAGTGTTCAAAGGATTGGGTACAGAGGAACATGTAAACATAATAAAAGCCATATATGGCAAGCCCACAGCTAACATACTCAACAGTGAAAGATTGAAAGCTTTCCTGTAAGATCAGGAACAAGACAAGGATGGCCACTCTCACCGCTGCTGTTCAACATAGTTCTAGAAGTTCTAGCCAGAGCACTTAGACAAGATAAAGAGATAAACGGCATGCAAGTTGGAAAGAAAGAAAACTCTGTTTGCAGATGATGCGATGTTATGTATACAAAATCCTCGAACTGTCAGAACTAACCAACAAATTTCAGTGAAGTTGCAGGATACAAAATCAACATAACGAAAGTCAGTGATGCAGAAAAAGAAATTCAGAATGTATCAAAGACCTAAATGTAAAGCCAGACACTTTAACACTCTTAGAGGAAAACATAGGCAGAACATTCTTTGACACAAATCTCAGCAATATCTTTTTTAATCCACCTCCTGGAATAATGAAAATAAAAACAGAATAAAGATGTGATACATATATACAATGGAATACTACTCGGCCATAAAAAGAACAAAATAATGCCATTTGCAGCAATGTGGATGGACCTAGAGATTCTCATACTAAGTGAAACTCCTCTGTCTGTGGGATTTCCCAGGCAAGAGTACTGGAGTGCGTTGCCATGCCCTTCTCCAGGGGATCCTCCCAACCCAGGGATCAAACCTGTGCCTCTGCATTGCAGGTGGGTTCTTGACCATCTGAGCCACCATAGAAGCCCCCAAAGTCAGTCAAAGAAAGATATCATATGATATCATTCATATGTGGAATCTGATTTTTTTAATGGTATAAATCAACTTATTTATAAAACAGAAATGGAGACTTTGAAAACAAACTTATGGTTACCAAATGAGAAACAGGGTGTGGGGGAAGAGGGGCAGGGAGGGGTAAATTAAGAGCTTGGGATTAAAGTGTATACACTACTATATATAAAATAGATAACCAGCAAGGACCTACTGTATAGCACAGGGAACTCAATATTCTGTAAGAAAGAATCTGAAAAGGAATGAATATATGTATACCTAAATCACTGTACACCTTCAAATAACACTGTAAATCAACTATATGCCAATAAAAATTTTAAAACAATACATTTTTAAAAGTCAACTAACAATTTCAACAACAATAAAAAGAAGTCAGCTGTATTTTTATACACTAACCTCGACCATATGAAATAGAAATAAATCCATTCACAATAGCACCAAAAACAGTAAAATACTTAGGAATAAATTTAACCAAGGAGGTGGAAAGATCTGTACTCTCAAAACTACAAAACTTAGGTAAAAATTGAAGATACAAAGGTGTGTCCTACACTCTTTGATCAGAAAAAATAATATTGTTAGAATGTCCATACTTCCCAAAGCCATCTGTAGATCAAACATAATTCCTATCAAAATTCTAATGGTATTTTTTCACAGAAATAGAAACAATCCTAACATTTGTATGGAACCACAATAGATGTTAATAGCCAAAATAAACCTGACATCACACTTCATGATTTCAAGTTATACTACAAAGCTATAGTAACTGGCATACAAACAGTGTGTCACTGACCAATGGAACAGAATTGAGAGCCCAGAAATAACCCTCAAATATTTGACAGGGGAGCCAAGAATACTCAATGGAGAGAGGGTAGACTTCAATAAATGACGCTGAGGGTTTCCCTGGTGGCCCAGTGGTTAAAGGTTCACCAACACAGGGAAGGTTGGCTTTGATCCCTGCTCCAGAACATCCCACATTCCGTGGAGCAGCTAAGCCTGTGCGCCACTACTACTGGGCTCAGGTGTTGCAGCTGCTGAAGTCCGTGCACCTAGAGCCGTGCTCTGAAACAGAGAGCAAAGAGGCCACAGCAGTGAGAGGCCCGCGCACCGCGACTAGGGAAGAGCCTGCACACAGCAGCAAAGGCCCAGTGTAGCCAACCTGATTTTAAAAGTGACACTGGGAAAACTGGGTAACCACATTCAGAAAAATGAAACTGGACCCCTATCTTACACCACTCAAAAATTAACTCAAAATGGATTAAAAATTTAAAGAACGGAAACCAGAAAACACCTGAAGAAAACATGGGAAAAGCTTTTTGACAATGATTTTTTTAGATATGATACCAAAAGCATAAGTAATAAACAAAATAAGGAAGACTACATCAAACTAAAATCCTTCTATAAAGCAGAAGAAACAATATGAAAAGGCAGCCTACAGGATAGGAGATGATATCTGTAAAATATATACCTGATAAGATACGGAATAGGAGAAGATACTTGGAGATCATATACCTGATATCATCACATACTTAACACCCAAAATAATGTGAACAATTGATGCAACTCAATAGCTAAAACACAATCTGATTAAAAAGTGGGCAGAAGAACTGAATAGATGTTTTTTCCCAGAGAAATACAAATGGCTAAGAAGTACATGAAAAGACATTCATCATCATTAATCATCAGGAAAAATGCAAATCAAAACCACAGAGAGAGCTCACTCACACTTGTTAGAACAGCTATCGTCAAAAAAAAAAAGACAAGACGGTAAGTGGTGGCGAGGAGATGGGGAAAAGGGAGCCTCGCGCACTGTTGGCAGGGTCAGCTAGGACAGCCACTCTGGAAAACACTATGGAGGGCCCACAAAAAAATCAAAAATGGAACTACCATACGACCCAGCAGTCTCACTTCTGGGTTATATCCAAAGGAACTGAAAATAAGGTCTCCCAGAAAGGGTTCAACGTATCACATGCACGAAACCTGAAAGAGCCAGGCTCAGAGAGACAGAATAGCAGGGACCCCCACAGACACCCCCCCCTTGTGGCCGCGGGGAGAGGGTGCTCAAAGGGGTGCAGACTTAGAGTTGCCAGATGAAGAGTCTGGGGATCCGATGTGCAGCACTGTATTATATACTTGAAAGTTGCTAGGAGAGTAAATGTTCTCACCATAAAAAAGAAAATGGCAATTATCTGACATGATGGAGGTGTCAGCTCAGACATGAGATCCCCAGAATGTATTCATCTTATAACTTAAGTTTGTGCCTCTTCGTTTTGAATGTATATTTGTATCAAATCAGTACATTGTACACCTTAAACTTAGACCACGTTACTGCTTATGTATCCTGTGTAAGCCCACAGAGGCTTGGAAAATCTCTGATTACTTAAATAGATAGAGATCTAACCTCTGCTTTGCTTCCTCTTACACAGATGACCTAGGACAGATTGCCAGTAAAGGCAGTTCAGCTGCTCTGGGCCGTCCTGCAAGGGAAATCTGCATTGAATGTTTCATTTTTCAGCTGGTCACTTTGACGCCATGCACACATGGCATTCATTTCTGTACATCCTGCACATTTGAACCCCACTTCTGCATAGTAGAAATACTCCTTCCTATGCCCCCATCGTTTCTAGGGAAATGGATAAACAGAAACATGGGAACTTTCGAAAGGTCTTGAAATAAAGCTGAGAGTAATGTCAGTTGCTTTGTCTTGAGATCAAAATGTTTTCAATGCCTTGGTTCATTTTTCTATTGCAGACCTCACATTCCAGTCAGCAAATTAGTGGTTTCAGAATCCTATGACACCTATATCAGTAGAAGTTTCCAAGTAACAAAGGAAATCATAAGTGAATGTAAAAGTAAAGGTAGGTGTTACCTTGGACTCCATACTTAAATCTGTGATCATTTCTCCATCACAGTTAGTCAGCTATTCAGGATGGCTCAGCATGCTTTCTCAAACTCATTTAATAGGAAAGAAAAATATGTCTAGACCCTCTAGTAGATACTTTCATGTAAAATTTGTTATATTCTGAGTACTTCAAATGCTGGATATTCCATGGAAATACATCAGAGTTAGTTGCTATTTGAAATAACAGAATTTTGTATCTCAGCTATATATCTTGCACTCTCAGAAGGAGGCTCCCTATTATAATTTCCATAAATTCTTTAGCATAACACAGTTTTGCCTGTAATTTGATCCAGGAGCATGAACATACCTACACAAACACACCTATCATCATTGCTGCCACCAAGAGCAGTGTTCTATACAACTCAAGTCTGCCACTGAATTTTATAGTCCTTGAACTCAGTATTTAATGATATGTAAGACTATAGTATTTTTAGTAAAGAGGGCAGGTTACAAAAGAGTCTGCCCATTTCCAGACCCCCCACCAAAAAAGTTTAAAATATTCATCTTCGTAGAGCAAAGGCTGGATTTACATATACCAGAACATTAATGGTGGAGAGCCCTGGTTAACAGTATTGTGGATGGTCCCCACATTTCAGTTACCACTTACAAGCCACTCACTCCATTACCACCCCTGTAGGACCACCCATTCCCCCTGTAAAGAAACCCAGCATGTTCTGTCAACCAGAAAGCCTCATGTGCTCACAGTTCTATGCGTGGCAGCATGGAAAACTGCATTAGAGGTGATAGCAGAGAGCCCTGCAGACTTAGAATGGTACTGTGTCTTGATTGAGGTGGTGGTTACAAAATGCTGCACGTGTGATCGACTTGGGTAACCTGGTAAAATCTGAATAAAGCTATGTGGACTGTTCCAGTGTTCATTTCCTAGTCGTGATAGTATACTCTAGGTAGGCAAGATGTTGCTATGGGAAGAAGTAGGGTGAAGCATACTTGGGAGCTCCCTGGCGTGTACATGTGTACATACGTACATATTGCATAATATGAATACACAGTGTATATAAAATATACACGCACATATATAATATGTAANGGTAACCTGGTAAAATCTGAATAAACTGTTCCAGTGTTCATTTCCTAGTCGTGATAGTATACTCTAGGTAGGCAAAATGTTGCTATGGGAAGAAGTGGGGTGAAGCATACTTGGGAGCTCCCTGGCGTGTACATGTGTACGTATGTACATATTGCATAATATGTATACACAGTGTATATAAAATATACACGCACATATATAATATGTAAAATATATATTTGTAACCCATGCATCAAATTACTTTAAGATTAAAAGTGTTTGTTTGTTTAATGACATCAGCCTGCCTTAACAATACAAAGCATCAAAATACTGTTTGGCCAGATTGTCTTATTTCTTGAGAATTGTTTGCCCCTCCCTGGAAAACTTGACTTTAGTACTTACAAGGTTTACATGTGTCTTTATAGAAACAGATTTTCCAGTCCTTGTTTTTTTGCCCCAGGAAATAACATCCTGATTGTGGCTCACGCATCTTCCCTGGAAGCATGTACTTGCCAACTACAAGGCCTATCACCTCAGAACTCCAAGGACTTCGTACAGATGGTCCGAAAGGTAATCCCCACTTGCGTCTCAGGGGCCTGTGGTGCCTTACAGTTTCAGAATGGTGCAGTGCTGACTGATAGCAGAGTTCTTTGGAGCTGGGAAGGTGATACATTGGTTCACTCAACCGAGATATATTGAGTGGGACTCTTTAAGGCACTTTATCAGGCCTTGGGTAAGAGAAAAAGATGTGTTTGAGCTAGATCTAGCTTCTAAGAGCTAACATTTAGTAAGGAGCTAAGAATTATAAGCAAATTGTCTGGATTTCCCTGTGGGATGGTGGATTGGACAAAGAAGAGGCATGTGGGCCAAATCAGACAGTTCAGCTGGAAGGGAGGTCCTGGTGGGTAGGCCAAAGGAAGCAGTGAGTCAAAATGAGGAGGCTGAAAGGCAAACCTGGGAATAAGGCAGCAAGACAGAAAATTCACCAGGCTGACTAGCACATCTGGATTCCTCCTTCTCCCTGTGGAAGGTTTTCCATCAGCCATCCTCCCACACATGCTTCCCTCCAGCCTGAGTTACATGCTTCCTGTATCTGTCCCCAGAGAAACCGATTCAAACTTGATTGAAATTCTTTTCTCATTTTTAAAAGGCTTGTTCATGTGTCATTCCTTCCTGTTAGTCTGTAAGCTGCTTGAGGGCAGAGACTTTTGTCTTATTCATAAATGCAGCTC
The DNA here is from genome assembly GCA_006410875.1 of Neotragus pygmaeus. NCBI lineage: Eukaryota > Metazoa > Chordata > Mammalia > Artiodactyla > Bovidae > Neotragus > Neotragus pygmaeus. The sequence continues at coordinate 165,470 of SJYV01035140.1, read as the reverse complement.
TGGGCAGACACACACACACACAAATAAGTTTTGAAATGCCATGCCTACTGAAGGTAGGAAGGGCAGAGCTTCAGTTTTGAACGTTAGATACACATGCCAAAAAAAAAGATAATAAGACATAAAGCAGGATGAAACATTTTTAAAACTCGAATAATCTTTCCCATTGTCCAAGTATAATTTCAGAAACCTTTGAGCTGCATTTTCTGCCTGACTTGCAATCGGGAGTGAACTCTCAGCACCTTAGCTTTATGCGTGATTGCTTTTGTCTCCCACTCTACTAAGAAAGCATCTATAAACAGTTACTTGTCTATACTAGGAGAGCCCACCATTTAACGAATCCCTTCCAAAGACTCCTCTTGCATTGTAAATACTCTTCCTTCTAACTGATCAGTTGTATCCATTTTCTTTAGTGATATTTTGGAGGGGATGCTTGCCTGCAAAGCTGCTATTCATTCCTTTGAATTTTCCTTCTTCCAGGTAAAAAGTAAAGCACTCAATCTCTGTTTTCTATTTTCCCTTTCTTTTCTATCTTCCTTCAGATCCCCTACTTGGGATTTTGTTCTTGTGAAGAATTAGGAGAAACTGGAATCTGGCAGCTGACAGACCCACCAATCCTCCCTCTGACCCATGGACCAACCGGGGGCTTCAACTGGAGAGAGACCCTGCTACAGGAGTAACCGGGCGAGCAAACGAGAAGAAAAAGCTTGAGGAAGGCGTGGGGAGAAGGGTCTGTATAGTACCGGTGGGGAAGTCTGCACCACATCCTAAGTGGACAAAGAATAATTAGCATCTTTCAGGCTTTAAAGTTCTTAGGATGAGACCGTGTCAAGAAGAGAAAGACTTGATTCAGGAATAAAATTCATTCTCTCTGGGCCCTTTTGAGAATTGTCTTCCTACATCAGGGCACCTGCTACTGTGGAGGGTGTTTTCTCGCTTCCGTATATGCTGGCTAAGGAGCCTGGGTCCTCCCAGAGGGAGCCGCCAGCTCACCCTCAGGAAGGAGGCAGGAAGGTCCAGCTGGAGGGACTCCAAGCTGCCAGGCTGGGGATGGGATTTTCTTCTAGACTCCATGCTCCAGTGAAAGCCAAGCTGCAAAATTCCTTCAAGATTACCAGAAAACATGTGGCTTCCCATTGATTTCAACGCTCAGTGCAACCCACACACTAGTGCTGCTGGCTCAAGACACCTGCTCGGGGACCCTAACCTTTACGCTGGTACCACCCCATCACATTTTCTCTACAGCTGACTGCAGCTTCTTGCTACGGTCCTAACTTCTTGCTTCTGTCTATGAAATGGAGAGANCCACACACTAGTGCTGCTGGCTCAAGACACCTGCTCGGGGACCCTAACCTTTACGCTGGTACCACCCCATCACATTTTCTCTACAGCTGACTGCAGCTTCTTGCTACGGTCCTAACTTCTTGCTTCTGTCTATGAAATGGAGAGAGAAAGCATTTTTGCTCTCCAAAGCACTTGTGGATACTCAGGAGGAAGATAAGATGCAGGTGTGAAGCATTCAATTGTAGGCGCAACCAACTTGCAAAACATCAAGTGACTTGGAGTGACTCGTGTTGTAGCCTAATGAGCCACAGCACTTCTGAATCGTTTGCGATTTGCTCACCGTTGCCCCAAGAGTCTAGACCATGGTGACCGGTTAAGGATGTTGACATTTTCAAAAGATGTATGTCAAATACATCTTTTGAGTCAGCAAGAAGCTCATTCTTGTGCAATATGGACATCTTTCCAAACCATACCAAGGGTCAGGTCATCACACACTTGCAGTACATGTCAACCGGAACAGAACATCCACAAACGCGTCCATCACAGCCAGGGATGTACTGCGAAGTCAGGGAATGAACTTAAATGATGACAATCATGGCCGCACTGCTGCTCGCGCTGTTGGGTTGGTTTGCTTTGCTATGATAATTTAAACTAGGTAGGTAGGGCTACTTGAGGAAGGCTGGGAGAGCCGCGTCCTGTGGTAGCTCATCACACCTGCTTCCTGAATTTAGAGGGAGTTTATTTAAAAGAAAAATAAACGACAATCAAACCAAAACATCAGTTATTGATATCTAGTTAATTGTGTGACTAGCTGACTGTCAATGGTAGCAGACAGTGGTCTGGCATGGTGTAGTTCACTCTGTAGGAAATACCTGCAAAATGAAATCCCAGCCATTTGAAGAGAACATTCATGTAAAAGAGATCAGTGTATATTGTAGCATTAAATAAGCTTCAAAACCCAAATGCAGAAAACACATGGTATATAAAAACAGATCTGTGCTCCTATTTGAAACCAGAATTTGATGATCCTTGAAAACAGGAGGAGGTGAAAGGATGCTGGCTACGGATGTTAATTAGCAAGAGGATGACTGTTGGGTTTAAGTCACTTAGAGAAAGATGTCATGAATTTTATATTTTAAGAAACAAATCTTTGCTTTCTTCTAGCACTGCACACTGATCCATCTTCTGGATCTAGAAGTAACTGTGCTGACATGATTGAGGAAAAGTTTTCAGCTCACAATGGGGGAAGCACATTAAAGGTGTTAAAGGTCACATTATGGCCAGTCATGCTTTTATTTGTCATGAGGCAAATCCACTGTCACCAGATCTATAATGTTGATTAGATTCTCCACAAATTCTCATGGACTTTCAGTGCTCAGAATAATGCTTGAACATCTCATATCCGATTTCCTTGAAAAGTGTAGCAGTGTGTGCTGGGCAGGATCTGTACTTGTACAAAAGAAAGTTCAGAACTTACCCTCTCCCTCTCCGTGGACGTAGGCCTTTGATGACCTGACAGTTCGGTTTAAGTGGGCTGCAGTCCTGTGTGAGCAAAGGAAGGCAGAAATCTGAAATAATTTTCTGAATAAGTTTAGGTGGAAAACCTTGAGTGAGAGAGTTAATTCCTCTGATGACCCAGATTGTTGATCAGAATGGCCTGAATGATCTCAATTCACATGAAATTTTCCTTTTCCACATATACCTACTTGAAAAACTAAACTTGGACGACCCCATTTGAGAAATTCTTTGGAAATTACATTGCATCTATGTATATACAAAAGAGAGAAGACAACTGTATTACGTGATTTCATATCCATTTAAAATTCTCAGTTGCTATCTATCACAACTCAAAGTTCAGGCTGGTTCTTTTTGATCTGAGGCTGATGCTTATTAACAAATATTTGGGGGGCGGGGGTAGGAGGAAGGGGAGATGGAAGGGAATGCCAGAGAGAAGCAGCAAATGGTTGCTTGTAACAGGAATTTTTTTTTTAATGTAGAAAGTTATCTGAAATAGACAGATGAAATTAAAGGATTTAATCTGGGCTTGAAAGTCTGAAACAGTCAGCTTCTCTCACACGTGTGCCACATCATCCCGCTGACAACCCAGTATTATTCACAGATAGACTTTGGTTTCAGTGATTTTAAAATGCCATGTCGATTCCTCTGTGGACTAGAATAATTGGCACATTTTAATGCACAAGCTGGGGTTTCATTTTCCCAGGCTCCTTCTCTCTCACTGCAGTGGTGGCTAGGAGCACATTCCTTCACCCTAGCAAGGAGTTCAGAATATGGTGTTTTCCATTACATTTAGATTCATAGAATCTGAATGGCTGATTAAATGGCCATCTGATGGCTGAAAGGGGGTATTTTTCACCCTGTACCGAAAGGCTTGGAGGAGTTTCTAGTTTTTATTTTCATTATACTTTAACCAAAGAATTATTTTAAAGTAACCTTATATTTGAAAGATGATTTTGCAAAAAATAAAATAAAAATAAAAAATATCTTCTGGAGTGATGTCAGTTTGGTAAATCACTGTTGATAATTTTCTTGCATTTTAGGCTGATGTGGTCATTCTCCTGTCAGTGGAATCTGAAATGCATATAGATTGTCATCCAGTTGTGCTATTATCATAAATATATCTTTTCCACTCAACTAGCTGTGTTCATATTAAACCAAGTCTCTTATTTCAGTCACCTACTGTCATCGGGACTAATTGAAAAACCACAGTCAGAGAAGTTCCTATTTCATTGCCTTTGTAGAAAGGCGGCCCTATGTGATCAACGGGGAGGCACTCCACGTAACCTAGGCACTCGGCAACTCCAGTGTTTAATTTGAAAGCAGTGATGAATCGCTCTTTTGAATGTACTCGTAAGTCACGCATGTGTCAGAATACAGATGAACCCACTTTAATTTTCGCAAGCACAGTCACAACTGTGCTGTGTCTGCACCAACTCCTCAGATAATGTGGCTCAGGATTATTTGCATTTAAATTGTAGTCCTGCACGCGTGTGAACGCTCAGAGATGCCGGTGGGGCTGCCTCCCCAGGAGGGATGTGATCTGCAGAGGAGGGTGAGGAAAGAGCAATTTAATGTCTGTACTATTTAGCTTAATGTTCCCTTTAGAAAGATGATGCAGGATATTTTGTTAGTGATGGCAGATGCTTTTCATGTTTAAACTTAGGATTAAAATTGGATCTGCCTCTTTAATACATCAACATATTGAATTTTCCTAGGGAAGTGACTGGCTATAACAAAACTTTAAAGGAAGGGAGGAAAAACCTCTGTGCAGAAGAAATACGATTTTTAAATACATATATTTTGTTCAGTGTATGTAGGTTTAAAATTATGATGATGGATAGTCAGACTTAATATATAATCAGTTCTTACAATGGTTTTATACTGAGCCATTTAGCTGCCATTACACAGAAATTTGAATTTTACAACTGCTCAACTATTCTTGGACTCTGTACAGGATACATATATATATATATATACACACACATATACATATATGTATGTATGTATAATGGGAAACAGGTACTGGTTCTTCTTTGGTTACCACTCAAGATGGGAACAGCACCCTGAAGCATTTTGGTTACGCATAGACCATTCTAAACCTGCTGTTAAGGGAGGTGTACTGGTTTCTTTCTCCTTTATAAGGCTATTGTATCATTAATTTTCTGTGTGATTCAGGTGTATTTATTTGTGACAAGGCTTTGTAATTATAAAAAAGGGAACCCACACCTGACTGTATTGCCAACTCCCTTGTAAACTACCTGTGGCGTCTCGTTTTCTGGTTGCGTGCCCCTCCTCGCCTCGACACAGCTCTGGCACCATTGTAATTAGTTCATCCACTCCATTAGCATCTCATTTAAGTGGTTCCCAGATGATTTAATAAAGAGAAACTGTGTCCTCAGTCGATCCAGAGCAGTCTTATATTACACTGAGTGTTCTCTACTCCTACCATATCTTCAGATGTTGCTATGGTCATTATTATTTCGTCAGTGTCCATTGACAACTTATTGACCAAAGACGTATTAGATGTTAATGACCAGAGACGTTTCAATATTCACTTACACAACAAATCGCCAACCAGAGGTGTTTCTACAAAAATCCCCCCCTGGTCAACAGTGTCTTAAGAGTGAGACCCCTCCCTCGGAGGACCAGAGGGGCACTTGTTGCTGATGGAAACGAAGAGGATGCTCCAACAGCATCGTGGGCCTCCAGTCCCTTCTGGTTGGGCATCTCTCTCAGACATCCTGGCTAAAGAGGTGAAATACCATCCAGGAGTGAAAGAGTGAGCTTGAAAACGCTTCCTCTGCCCCACATGCGAGCCTTCATCCCTCATTACTACCCATCTGGAGGAGGAGTACCAGGANTTGCTGATGGAAACGAAGAGGATGCTCCAACAGCATCGTGGGCCTCCAGTCCCTTCTGGTTGGGCATCTCTCTCAGACATCCTGGCTAAAGAGGTGAAATACCATCCAGGAGTGAAAGAGTGAGCTTGAAAACGCTTCCTCTGCCCCACATGCGAGCCTTCATCCCTCATTACTACCCATCTGGAGGAGGAGTACCAGGAACAATGCAAAGAGAATTTGGGTAAGAGGGCAATTCCAGTTCAAACTGGGTTCCACACAATTAAAAGCCACAGACCCCATTTCTGACGTCAGGATCATAATAAGCATAACTGAGTTTCTCTGCTCAGATGCTCAGTCGTGTCCAACTCTTTGCGACCCCATGGACTGTAGCCCACCAGATTTCCTTTGTCTTGGGATTTCCCAGGCAAGAACATGAGTGGGTTGCCATTTCCACCTCCAGGGGATCTTCCCAACCCTGGGATTGAACCCACATCTCTTAACATCTCCTGCATTGGCAAGTGGATTCTTTTATCACTAGCACCATCTGGAAAATAATGACATGTTGAGCTAATAGTTTTTAAAATAAGCCATATTTGCAAACTCATACCCAGAACATGGACACAGGTTTCACTGGCACCACTAGGACTACACCGGCAGGGTAGGGGACTTCACAGCTAGTGTTCATATCTGACAGAAGACCAAGTTATGGTTCACCTTGTGTCTGGTTCTTGGCTGTTCTCTGCCTCAGAGATTCCCAAGCTCACTTTGCCCTTTTGTGATATGTGTGAAGGCTGCCTGTACATCCACAGAAAATCATTGTGCTTTGGATTTAAGCTGAAATCAGCAAAAAAAAAAAAAAAAAAGGCGTTTTTTTGGAAAGTTGTTTGAGGTCCAAAAAGCCATCTTTGGAAGAAACAATACACCATTTTGCTGAAATAAACATGTAAATCCAGATGGCTTGCTCCTGGCCACGAAAGGATGCCAAGATTTATGTAGCCTGCTGGTTGTCATTGTATTGATGGAACAATCTGGAAAGTCTTTGTATCAGTGGAGAGTAACTTGATATTGTACCACAGAAGAAGGGCAAATTCCAGAGTCAGAGCCGGGTTCTGATCCTGCCTCAGCTGCTTTTTAGTTTTTTACGTCCCTTAAACTCATTTCACCTATAAAAGGGGGCATATAATAATTCTTTATAGCATATAAGCATATAGCATACTTATGCATGCATGGGCTACTAACTTCAGTATTCTTGGGCTTTCCCTTGTGGATCAGCTGGTAAAGAATCCGCCTGCAATGTGGAAGACCTGGGTTTGATCCCTGGGTTGGGAAGATTCCCTGGAGATGGAAAATGTTACCCACTCCAGTATTCCAGCCTGGAGAATTCCATGCACTGTACCATCCATGGGGTCGCAAAGAGTCGGACACAAATGAGCAACTTTGACTTCACTATGCGTGCACACTAAATCACTTAAGTCATAACCAGCTCTTTGCAACTCCAAGGACTAGCCTGCCGGGTTCCTCTGTCCATGGGATTCTCCAGGCAGGAATACTGGAGTGGGTTGCCATTTCCTCCAGGGGATCTTACTGACCCAGGGATTGAACCCATGTCTTTTAAGTCTCCTGCATTGGCAGGCAGGTTCTTTACCACTAGTGCCACCTGAGTGTCAAATGGGATAATATAAAATACCTAATACTACATGCTAATAATGAAATCACTTCTGCTAAGGCCAAGGTAAAATCACAGATCTAGCCATTCCTCTCGTCTATGGGGAATATGAGGGACAAGGAATAAAAATGACCTCATTCATACTGAGGCCATTTTCCTATTTGCCCCATAATTTAGCTCCTTTTAGTAAAACAGTAAAAAGTAGGGGTGCTGCTTGAATTCTGTGATTTGTCCAAGAGGCTGCCCTAATGATTTCCATTTGTATAACCATTTATAATTTTAAAAGCACATTCTCATTTGACCTGCAAAATGATTTTACAAGATAAGTGAGATCAGGTATTATTAACTTGTATGAGAAAAGATATTGGTAGACCTAGAGATTGTCATACTGAGTGAAGTACGTCAGAGAAGAATTATCATGTGGCATCTGTTACATGCAGAATCTAAAACAAAATTATAAAAATGAACTTACAAAACGGGAAGAGACTCAGAGACTTTCAGAATAAACTTATGCTTGGTGGGGGGAAGGATGGGAGAAGAGATAAGTAGTTCGGGATGGACATGTACACACTATTCAAAATGGATAACCAACAAGAACCTACTGTCTAGTACAGGGAACGCTACTCAGTGTTATGTGATAGCCTGGATGGGAGGGGAGTTGGGGGGAGAAGGGATACAAGTACATGTATGGCTGAGTCCCTTCATTGTTTACCTGAAACTATCACAACACTGTTAATCAGCTATATTCCAATATAAAATAGTATTTTAAAAAGAGAAGTGCAAAAATGAAAAGAAATATTAAGATACTAAGATCCTGAGGTAGTGAACTTATCCTTCATTCTACAACACTGACTGAATGCAACATTCCTAGCGGGTGGCGAACATGAAGTACCTTCACGAGCATGGCAGGAAGTGGGCAGAAATGAGGCCGGAGAGCAGGGCAGACCCAGAAGCAGGGTCCTGTATACCAGGGCTCAGCAAAGCATGGCCCACAAGCAGAATCTGGCCCACAGCCTGCGTCTGTCACAAGCTAAGAATGTTTTTACAATTTTAAGTGGCTGAAAAGCATCAAAAGAATTAGATGTGAAAAGATACATGAACTCCTATGTTCACGGCAGCACTGTTTACAAGAGCAAAGACATGGAAACAAGCTAAATGTCCACTGACAGATTCATGAATACACACGGGGTGCATACACACAATGGAATATTACTTGGCCATTAAAAAGAGGACAGTGCCATTTGCAACAGCATGGATGCAACTGGAGATTATCACACTAAGTGGAGGCAGTCAGAAAGACAAACACCATATAATACCACTTATAAGTGGAATCTAAAACATGGCACAAACGAACCTATCTACAAAATAGAAACAGACTCACAGACATAGAGAACTGACCCGTGGTTGTCAAGCAGGGTGGGGAGAGGGACGGACTGGGAATTTGGGGTAAGTGCAAAGCATTCTATTTAGAATGGATAAACAACATCCTACTGCATAGCACAGGGAACTATATCCGGTCTCCTGGGATAAATCAATGGAAAATAATATTAAAAGAAAAAAATATGTAAAACGAATCATTCTGCTGTTACAGCAGAGATTGGCACAACAATGTAAATCAACTATACCTCAATTAAAAAAATATATGTCGGGGCATAGCTCTGTAACTGTAGGATAACCAAATTCCAGTGCCCACAGTAAAGTTTCATTGGCAACAGCCATGTTCACGGGTTGACATATTACTTACAGCTGCTTCCTGGACACAAGGGAAGATGTGAGTACAAGAGGACACAAGAACCACAAAGTCCGAAATCTTTGTTACTTGGTGCTTTACAGAAAAATTTGCCCGCCTCTGCTGTGGACCAAGGTGAAGCATTTGGATTTTTTTCTAAGCCCAGAATCCAGCACAGAAACCATTCCCACTGCGTAACGAATAGATCGGTGATGTCTAGTAGCTGGTAAAGTGACAGCCAGCATTCTTGGGGGGCTGATCTCTATCAGGCACTTTTCTAGGTACTTTACCTATGTTGTTGTTCAGTTGCTAAGTCGTGTCTGACTCTTGAGACCCCATGGACTATAGGGATCCATGGCCAGCCTCCTCTGTCCATGGAATCCTCCAAGCAAGAAAACTGGAGTGGGTTGCCATTTCCTTCTCCAGGGGATCTTCCCAACCCAGAGATTGAACCAAGGTCTCCTGCATTAGCGGACAGATTCTTTACTACTGAGCCACCAGGGAAGCCCTATCTTACCTGTGTAAATGTCCTTAATCTTCTCAACAACCCTATTCAGGATACTATTTTTGTTCCCAATTTACAAAAGAGGAAGGTGAGTCTTAGAATCAACAACCTGCCCAAAGTCACGTAGCTGGATTTGCCAGATCTGAGATCCCAGGCATTTTCAGCCTGGTTCCAGAGCCTGGGAAAATAGTTTTGAAATATTTTTGAAACACATCTTAAGGAAACTATCTCAGAACCCTGAGGCACCTGGTGAATACTTGGATTCTTCAGAACACTGCTCTCATCCAACTCCCCTGTTTGCACACAAAGATATCAAGGGAAGTCACTTGTTCTGGGAGATCCGTGAACTAAGACCAGAAGCTGGCGCATGCTGCTCTGCGGTCCGTTCCCCCAAACCACAATTTCCTTCTGAAACTGGCTCTTACTTGGGTTCTGTTTTCAGAATGATCCATTTGATTACATTAAGTTGTGGGCAGAAGCCTTAAGAACGAAAGCTGAGCTGGTCCTTTCCTTTTCCAAGTGCATCTTGCTTGCTGTGGTTCCCATGGGCATGATATGCAGCCCCAGTGCCCTGAGGTCTGCAGATATATGGAGCATCTTCAATGTGCTGCCCTGCTGGCCACATTGGAATCTGTTTGATTCAGATCTCCCAGTCACCTTATCCTGTGATTATTCTCCCCAGTTTACAGATGAGGATGCTGATTCCAAGAGACAAGTAGTCTTCTCAGAGCTACACGGCTGCTAGTGACAGGATCCAGGTGAAAAGTTCAGGTCTGTCTGCCTCCTGCCCCCTTATCCTGCTAAGCTTTGCTGCTGCTGCTAAGTCACTTCAGTCGTGTCCAACTCTTAGCAACCCTACGGACTGCAACCTACCAGGCTCCTCCGTCCATGGATTTTCCAGGCAAGAGTACTGGAGTGGGGTGCCACTGCCTTCTCCATTGCTGCTCCTAGGAAGCCCTTTTCTCAATCAGTAACCAGTTATAGGGACTTTGCTAACGATCCAGCAGTTAAGACTTCACCTGCAGGGGGTGCAGGTTGAATCCCTGGTCTGGGAGCTAAGATCCCACATGCCTAGCGGCCAAAAGACCAAAACATAAAACAGAAACAATACTGCAACAAATTCAACAAAGACTTTAAAACTGGTCCACATCTACAAATTATTAAAAGAAAAGTAACTAGTTGTAGAGGCTGCTGCTCTGGTTTAGAAACTCTCCAAGCACTCAGAGTCAATGACAGTACTTGGAGAATCCAGACACAGCGTGATGGGACATCCCGTATCTGCTGGGAACTACAAGTCAGGTCTCACCTCTGCGCCTGGCATTGGGAAAGGCCACGGATTTGTCACAGGAGCCATGAAAGGTCAAGAAGAAAGTTTAGGCCCCTCTTGTAATTGCAACAAAAACCCCAGAGACTTCTACACATAGGGAAATCCCCTGTCTTTTCTGACCCTTCAAATAGTCCATCTTTCACCTACTTGATAAATCTTTTCAGATTTTTTTTTTCTTCCTGACAACCTAGGTTGACCAGGATGATGATGTTTATTTCTCTCAAATCTGTCCCCCAACACCACCACCCTATCGAATGCCACTTCCTATGAATACAAAAGCATACTATGGGGATTTCATAAAACGCAGATCAAAGTGACAAATGGGCTTTCAGCGCTGAGACCTCCCACATACAAAGTGGTCAGTAGACCCTTTTCCATTAGAAAATAATAGGTAGATGGTCACCCTTTGACCACTATGCTCCAACCTCACCTTTTCCCTCCACTCGCTAAGCGGCCACAGCTTGCTACCTTCCCCTGCTGAGCCCCCTGTGGGTTGCAGGCTGAAGTGAGGGTGCTGAGAGTGGGAGGGACGATGCAAACCACAAGGGCATGTCACTCAGAGCCTGCCTTGCAGCGTTTCCCCCATGGACCATTTGTCATCTCTGAGTCCAGTGGACTATCGTGACATTTCTCAAGGTTGGCAACCAGTTGATAGCACATCCGGGGGTGAATACAGTTACATTCATCATCTTCCAGAGGACAATTTAAAGTAAGATCATCTTTAATGCTCTGAAAAGTTGTAAGACAAACATCCTTTCAGGCTCAGAGAAAAAGAGCAGCTTTTCTATCTCAAGCGGCGGATTCAATCATCCTTTCATTCACTCGCTCATTTGACAACCTATTTCAGATGCTGAGATAGAGATGTGTGTGCTGGGGTTTATAGCCGTGGCCTTCAAGACAACACTTGTGAAGGAAGCAAGATGAGGCAGAGAGAGATGCTCAGGTCAGGTAGTGGGAACAAAGGTCTCAGCTAACTGATCCTGAAGGGAGTTCTGGAGCTGGACCATTTCTCTTTAGAGTTGCTCCACCTGCAGGCAAGGGCACAAGACCTTTCAGCCCCTCTCAGGGGCCCCTTGGAGGAGGTCATGTCTGGGATAAAATGGTTCTCCCCACTGGAGGCAATGCTCAGAGAAGGACCCAGCTAACATGTCCCAATCTGTGGGGAATGGAGGGGGAATCTGGGGAGCTCGCCTGAGTGTACACTCCAGATGCCAACTAAGGACCAGCATTTACTTAACACCTCTTGCTAACCTTGAACTTTTTCTGTAAATGGGAAGATTATCATGAAGAGCCAGTGTGGTTCCTCTTATTTTAAAGTTTTGCTACAACTGATTCAATTTAATAATTATTTAGCCTTGTCTCATGGTAAACAAACCAGAAGTCCATCTACAGGTGGGTAGACAAGCTGCTAAATTCATATCATGAACTACTACCCAGCCATAGAAAGGAATGAACCCTCAATACATTATTTTGAGATGAACAGTGACACAAAGCAGATCAGTAGTTGTTGAAGAGGGGAGATAGAGAGGGACAAGAGAGAGGATTACAACAGGCAGGAGGAAACTTTGGGGGTGCTGGATATGTTCACTGTTTTGATAGTGATGATGATTTAATAGATGTATGCATATGTCAACATTTATCAAATTGTCCTTTTTAAATATAGACAATTCATTATGTCGATTATATCTCAATAAAACTGTGTAAAAGATACCTATGATCTTTGACTAAACAACAAAGCTACAGTAATCAACACAGAATACTGGCACATGGATAAATGAAACAAGACAGAAAGCTCAGAAATAAACCCACACATTTCTGGCCAATTAATACATGATAAAGAATGCAAGAATATACAATGGAGAAGAGACAGTCTCTTCAATAAGTGACACTGGAAAAACTGGACAGCTACATCAGAAGAATGAAATTAGAACATATTCTAATATCATATTCAAAAATAAACTCAAAGTGGGAGAAGAAAGACCTAAATGTAAGACCATATACTATAAAAGTCTTAGAGGAAAATATAAGCAGAACATTCTTTGACATAAATGGCAAAAATATTTTTTGGATCCATCTCCCAGCGTAATGAAAATAAAAGTAAAAAGAAACAAATAGGACCCAATTAAAAGTTTTGGCACAGTAAAGCAAGCCATTCAAAAATGAAAAGAACCTATGACCTGGAAGAAAATATTTGTAAATGATGCAAGCCACAAAGGATTTTTTTCCAAAATATATCAATACAAAAGCTCATACTGCTCAGTATCTAAAAAACAAACAACCCAATCAAAAAATGGGTAGAAGACCTAAATAGACATTTCTTCAAAGAAGACATACAGAGAGACAACAGGCACATGAAAAGATGCTCAGTGTTGCTAATTATCAGAGAAGACTAATCACCTCACCGGAGAAGGCAATGGCACCCCACTCCAGTACTCTTGCCTGGAAAATCCCATGGAGGGAGGAGCCTGGTGGGCTGCAGTCTCTGGGGTCCCTAAGAGTCGGACACAACTGAGTGACTTGACTTTCACGTTTCACTTTCATGCATTGGAGAAGGAAATGGCAACCCACTCCAGTGTTCTTGCCTGGAGAATCCCAGGGACGGCGGAGCAAGGTGGGCTGCCGTCTATGGGGTCGCACAGAGTCGGACACGACTGAAGTGACTTAGCAGTAGCAATCACCTCACACAGGTCAGAATGGCCATCATCAGAAAGTAGACAAATATTAAATGCTAGACAGATTGTAGAGAAAAGGCAACCCTTCCATACTGTTGGTGGGAGTGCAAATTGGTGCAGCCACTATGGAGAAAAGTATGGAAGTTCTTTTAAAAACTAAAAATAGAGCTACCATATGATACTGCAATCCCACTCCTGGGCGTGTATCTGGAGAAAATAATGGTTCAAAAGGAAACATGTACCCCAGTGTTCATTGCAGCACTGTTTACAACAGCCAAGACAAGGCAACAACCTAAATGTCCACTGACAGATGAATGGGTAAGATCTAGTATGACAAAAAGAAACTATCATGGGGGCAAAGACAGTGGAGAATCGATTTTTTCCCTCCCTGGGAGAGCAGAGGATAACAGCTAACCCATATAGTATTTACTGGGCACGCTCAGTCGTGTCCCACTCTTTGCAACCCCATGCACTGTAGCCTACCAGGCTCCTCTGTCCATGGGATTCTCCAGGCAAGACTACTGGAGTGGGTTGCCATTTCCTCCTCCAGGGGATCTTCCCAACCCAGGGATTGAACCTGTATCTCCTGCATTAGTAGACAGATTCTTCAGCACTATTCCACTCACTGTGTGTACTCAGCCACTTCAGTCACATCCAACTCTTTTGCAACCCTATGGACTGTAGCCTGCCAGGCTCCTCTGTCCATGGGATTCTCCAGGCAAGAATACTGGAGTAGGTTGCCATGCCCTCCTCCAGGGGATCTTCCCAACCCAGGGATTGAACACACTTCTCTCATGTCATCTGCACTGGCAGGTGGGTTCTTTACCACTAGCGCCACCTGGGAACCTCTGCACATCCTTTAATTCTCACATCAACCATGCGAGTGAGTGTGGTCATTCTACCCATCTCACAGATATGAAAACTTCAGGCTTTGATTCCAGCGAGATGGTTCCAGAGTCCATATTCTTAAACACTAATTACTATTTCTCTTTGAGAAGTGTTGGATCAATCTGGGCCTCAGAAGACAAAGAGAATCTCCTCAGAAAAAGAAGGTCAGTTTAAGCATATAGGGTAGTGTGACTACCACACTGTAAACTGTGAGTGTGAAAATGTGCTGTGTGCTTGAACTAGGACAAGAATTTTCTATGGGTACATTTGGGTCAAGGAAGAAAAGAAGGCTGAAACAGTAGATTGGGGCCAGAGTGTGAATGGCCTCGAATGACCTGCTAAACAATTTGTTCTATAGCCTTCAGGCAAAAGGAAGCCGCTAAAAGTTTCAGAGCAGAAGAACATCAAATTTGTGCTTTGAAAGAGAATGAGGATGTCGACCTGCCTATCGTGAAACAAACACCTGGCAAATTTCATGTGTCTCCATTCTCAAGCAAAAGACCATTTGATACATGAATATTGTACTAAAACCACGGTACATCAACAGATTTGGGACAAACTGTGCTGTAGATTTAGGTTTCAATCTCAGAACTTCTTTTTTAAGATAGCGGAAGATTTTTTAATCAAAACACAAAAAGCACCAATCAAAAGAAGAAAAAGTGACAAGCTGGATTACATTAAAATTAAGGACCAGGACACTGTGCTGCCACAGCTGGGAGCACAGAGGCCACTCCTGGTTGGGGAGTTAAGGGCCCACGTGATGAGAAGAGTAGCCAAAGAAGAGAAAGAGGCTTTTAAGAGGGTAAAAATGGACGCCACACACATGGAAAAGGTATTTCCAACACCTGTAACTGACAAAGGGCTTATTTCTAGAACATACAAAGAAGTTCCACCAATTAAAAGGCAGACAATCCTATAAAGAAAATGGGTTAAAGACTTGAATGAGTACTTCACAAAATGGTTACCCAGGTGACTATTAAACATAGAATAGCTGTCAACTGCATTAGACATCAGAAAAATACAAATTAAAATTACAATAAAAAATAGCTGAAATGAAAAGACAAACATGGGTGATAAGGTGGAATAAAGAAACCCCTCCACAAGATTCCTTAAAAAATTGCAAATAGAACTGCCTTATGACCCAGCAATCCCACTTCTGGGCATACACACCGAGGAAACCAGAATTGAAAGAGACACATGTTCCCCAATGTTCATCGCAGCACTGTTTATAATAGCCAGGACATGGAAACAACCTAGATGTCCATCAGCAGATGAATGGATAAGCAAGCTGTGGCATATATACACAATGGAGTATTACTCTGCCATTAAAAAGAATAAATTTGAATCAGTTTTAATGAGATGGATGAAACTGGAGCCTATTATACAGAGTGAAGTAAGCCAGAAAGAAAAACACCAATACANCAGTATTTTAAGCACTCTGGATGGTTGTGGGTTGATCTTGTCAGTGCTCCGAAGCACATGCCAGGCTCTAGACACCTAAAAAACCCAGGACAGTTCTTTGTGTCCAGGAAGCACTTGAGAAATCTGTTAAATAAAATTTATTTCATGTCCACTGAGGACGAAAGGAGAGAAATGTTGCTAACTAAGAATTACTGGCCAAGTGCTCTGAATCTTCTGTCAGATAAACCCTGACTATGTTGTGAAACTCTCCCTTTGTTACTGAACCAAAACTTGGGTTGCCTCACCTGAAGTAAAGCCAATCCACTGGCATCGGGTTGTGCTGAAGGAGAGCACAGCGTTTATTGCAGGGTGCAATGCGAAGAGTTAGGGACAGCTTGTGCTCAAAAAGCCTGAACTCCTCTGTGGGTTTCTGCAAAACATTTTTAAAGGTGAGGCAAGAAAGGGGCATCCAGGATACGTGATCAGCTCATGCACAATTCTCCGATCGGTTGATGGTAAAGTGAAAAGATGATGAACTATTGCAAATATTTCCTGGTTTGGTCAGACTTGAGAGGGGATGTGTTATTCTTCCATTTGGTGGGAGTTTTATTAATAGCATCTGCAAACAAATCAGGAAATATGCATCACATTTTGTTACCTGGGTACTTCAGAGAGGATGGGGGAGTAGGACTTTCCCTTGAGAGGACCTGTGGGGTCCTGCTTGATTACACTTTGAAGACAAAAGTCCATTTACTCTTCTGACTTGGAAAGTTTCCTGTTGATACTATCTTGGCTAAAACTAAGACTTCCTCAGTTGGTGAATATTCTTTCATAAGCGATGACAAAGATCACAGTCCTCAGATGGGAACTGTAGAGTTCCTATCTACTGAGATTATGGTAAGGATACATCACTTCGGTGTCTACTGAAATTCAAGTAACCATTTCTAACAGCGTAAGTCTACATGAGGGAAAAGCAGAGGGAGAAAGATACAGAATTCAGCTCTTGATACTTGGATTCCAATGAAGGAGTTACGGTTTTAAACCAGGAAAAATGTAATCTTGTTGGAAGCTCTTGAGATAGAAGACAATAAGATATGGAACTCGAATGTGTGCCAACTGTAATTACTAGATCTACTGAAAAATAATTAAGTTGCATAGGAGAGCTCAGTGTTATTAACAGCTGGTTATTGCCTTGGCGCACATACTTTTATTGAAATAATGTCATGATATATGCCCAGTGTTCTTCATGCTTGGGATGGTTTTGTGTAGCTATTTTATATTTTCTATGATCAGATCTGATTCTGTATTTTTCATTTGTTTTCATACTCTTCTAGAAGGTTTTTCTTGCTTTAGGAGCTACCAGTTTCTCTGTAAGTGTATTATAAATGAAAATTATCTATGTTTGCCAAATGTCTCTATATCAACATTTATAAATTGAATTCAAACTGATGAAGAGAAAATATTGGTTTCGTATAGTTAGAATCAGTAGGACTCATATATACTCATAAATATTAAATGGAAATAAGGGTTTGCTGTTTGAAAAAAGCCCTCATATGATAAATTCAACTTTCAAGTCATAATTTAATCTAAAGGATTTTATGCTGTTGCTTTTTCTTCAGCCTTGGACTTGGGACCGATACATTCTGAGATCTATTACATGCCAGGTGCTGTGCCTGGGGCGAGGTTGGGTGTGGAGAGTCAGAAGCCTTGTCCTCATGTCACTGAACACAGGTTTGGCTGCTCACCACTCACCACAAGCCAGTAATTCAAGATCACATGTCAGTAGGAAAAAAGATGCTTTAATAAGAAAAGCTGGTGATCTGCAGAGAAGGTGGACTCATGTCCACAGACCACCTCTGAAGCTGCTCTGCCATGGCAGTTTTTAAAGGGAGAAATGGGAACGGGGAGGGGAGAATCTCAACGATTCATCCAGGTAGGAGGTTGGGTTCTGCATCCTTCTCCACTAACTGCAGCAGACTGGTTGACTCTCTTCAGACGTTTTCTCACCCGTGGGATCTGCCTGCAGAATGACTTAGCAGGCTGTTGGGAATAGCCGTTTTTGAACTACTTAATTCTTTATTCTTACTAAATTTTATCTAGGAAAAGAACCAACAGGATAGACAAGTCATGGTGTGCATTAAGGAAGGCATAAGTCAGGAGTGGGTTTCAATTATTTCTATAATAACATTCTTTTAAGTTTAGTATATATGCTTGGTCGCTCAGTCATGTCCAACTTTTTGCAACCCCATGGAGTGTAGTCTACCAGACTCCTCTGTCCATGGGATTTTCCAGGCAAGGTTAAGATGGGGAAAGAAATGGGCAAACAGGAAAGGGACAAAAAAATTGCTTTCACTCATGGCATCTACAAGCTAGTATGACACTTACAGTAAAGAGAATTACTGCTCCATTGCTTTCTTTAAATGTAATATTGCATCAGATTGATCCTGGGGGCTCTAATAAATAATGCTTAGAAAAAAATTTGCTCTTAGAATGAAGAACTCAGCTTTTTGGTCTTGGGTTGTTTGATCTCAGTCTGAAATACCTACACGTATAGATCACAAAGGGGATGGCTGAATTCTAGAATTGCATATTGCTATGAAAGGGTACTGAGCAAATGAGTATTTTGATATGTTTGGTTAACAGCTGACTGAAGGTTGGTAATAAAACTTTTTGTTGAAACTCAAATTGGCTGAAAAGTATCAATAGGATTTAAATTTGGGCACTAATCTACTTGCTCCAAATTCTGCTGTATGACCTTAGAATGTCATTCTGTAACTTCCTTTGGTTCCTTATTGGCATCCATTTATTAATATTTCTTTAAAGATACATTTGAGATGCATGGATTGGTGGGCAATGTTATGGAAAACATTGGTATGTTATGATAAAATTATATCTGATAAAAGAAAAAGCTCATAATTATGAAGCACTTAAACACAATTTAATTTCTGAACTTCCTCCCAGAATAATGGATCAAATTTCTTCTCTGGAAATTATGCAGAAGTTGTTGGTTTGAAAAGTATTAATTCCTTTACATTACTAGAAAAAAAGTGCTATTTTTTTCTGATTTTATTAATCAAAAGTTATATATTCCCTGTTCTTTATTTCCAATCAACTAGTTACATTGAAAGTACACATTTACATTCTACCCATATTATCTCAAATAGTATTCTTTATGCCATAATATGAATCGATATTAAAACCACTGTATTTTCTATTTCTTACATCTTAACTCCACTTCACGACCCAGATAATCATGATGATGTGATCACTGATCTAGAACCAGACATCTTGGAATGTGAAGTCNAATACTTATTCAGACATTTTCCAAAGAGAATAATATCCTTTCACAATGCCTTCCAGAAGCTTGAGTTTAAGCACAACCACGTTAGTAGGCAGCTTTGGCTGTAGATCCAGGGTGTGAAAATTTGATCCTGGATGGTCCTCAGAAGCCTAAGAGGTAAAACATGAGCCTCTCTAAATTTTATTAATTCCAATATTGACTTTTATTTCTCCATCATAGCAGACAGACACTGTGAAACATGTAATACAGTCTCAAGTCTTAATTAAAGTTTATTTCAGAATTGCTAAGTTGCTAAAAAGCCTTTGGACATGTGCCTTGGCAGGACACTTAGCCTGAGAGCCACATAGTTATATTAAAAAAAAAAAAAAATTCCTATTCCATTTCCTTATCCTCTTATATCAAGTAAGTCCTTATTCAGTTTGCCTTTTCTTATTTTATATTCTCAGTAGGGAACTTTGGGAAGTGTATGTCCTCAAGACAGAAGTTCAAGCTTTTCTCCTAAGTATATATGGAAAAGTAAGAAGAATTGGCTTCTACATTTTTGTTCTCATGTTACCTGAGCACAGCCAAGGATAGGCTTCCACTGAAGACATTACATTTTTAGAGACCACTTGAAATGTAGGGGTCCTTTACAATTATTTGGAATGACTGCAGTGCGTAGGAGTCCCAAGAAAGGGCAGAGAGAACCCAGAGATGACAGAAATGTCAGTGGCAGTGTCCTGGGAAGACTACTGCTCTGCATGGAAATTCTGCAGCTGTACCCACCGAGAGCAGCTTCTTTCCCTCCTTGTGATCTTCCTGGTGTACTTTCAATAAGTTTACTGCTTAGGTTAATCAGACAGTATTTCTGTGGTTTACAATTAGGAATCCTGATGAGCAGAGTTCAACAGAAGAGAAACTAGGAAAACTATGAGATTCTTCAGAGTTAGTTTGTTGGAGCCCGAAATGAGATGCTGAAAAGAGCTATCCATAACTTAGCATAGAATAAGCAAAGTGTCAAAAAATAAAAGGCATACATATTTAGGAAAGGGCTGCTTCTGATGTCTGTTAATTCATAAGAAGACTTAGGTATTTATTCAGTTCCTTCTTTGTGCCAATGAGAGTGCCTCACGGAAAGACCGACCAATGATAATAATTAATACTGAATTTAAGTCATGTCTCTGTAACCCGGAGAACAAACTAACTGATAAAGTGGTCATAATTCTACAACTAGCTCACCAACCTCACAAGGGTTAGTAGAGATAATCAACATTTTAAAATGCATGCAGAAACTTTTACAGAAGACTTTTTTTTTAATTTTGCTATGTTAGCATTTTTAGTTTTATTATATAAGCAGTAAGAAGGCAGGATGTCCATTCTCAAGAAGCTTGAGAAACCAAAGCTAAGCACATAGACAACCATAGTACAAGGTAGAAAATGTGAAATGACAAAAACAAATCTCAGAGTATAATGGGAACTCAGAGGCTCAGAAGACTCACTGTCAGACATCTGATCTAGGTCTTAGACAATGGCAGAAATCCTATGTTTTGAGCCTGGGAGTGAAGATTGTATGTGCTCTGCCTCTGGTTTCCACATTTCTTTAAGTCAGTGTGCAACTATCATATTGGTCTAGTATAGTCCAGGAGGTCAGATACATTGGATTCTAAAACTGGTAACAGTTGATTTGCCATCTACTAGCTTTGAAAATTTTTAAATACTAAACTAATTCTGAATGATTAAAGTGATGACAGATTTCAAATCTGCTATAAAATACTTATTTCACTTAATATAAAATAATTCAAAATAATTAAAAAATACTTTTTTTAATAAGTAAACATAAGTTTTCTTAGGTCCATTGTAAAGTAAATGTCTAAACATCAAATGAAGAACCAAATAAGGCCTCAGTAGAAGGAAATGAGTTATGTTTTTCTTATAAAAAGGGTCTTAAAATCAATAGCTTTAAAAATTCTCAGAAAGCTTGATTTTTAAACAATTTATCCAAATTCTATTTTTTTAAAGACTCACTTGGTCTATTTATAAGTGCTCTGAGGTGCTTGTTCTGCAGCGACATCTTATGGAGTTGGTTAGTGAGCACAACCATTTAATAATGCCTGGCAGCAGTGATCATTGTTCTAACAGATTTGATGCGAATCTGCTTGTGCTTTGAATGTGGAAGCAATTAAACTGATACGATGAGGACATTCTTTTCCTTTCCTGTTGTTGCTTATCTAAAATTTTCTTATCATGGCAACTGAATGATTTTTAAAGCACTCTAAAATATGTATTGAGATCTGAAATTCTCACAACATATCTCCAAGCTAGGATAGAAAGGGAGAAAGAAGCTGCTGAATAGTGAAATGAGTCAACAGTGAAGGATCACAGTACAGCTGGTGTTTGTTGGCAAGAGTTTCAACTTAAATTTTGTAGCAGTGCAAATGCTTCTATTATTATTGACGTTTTCCACTGATTGTGATAACCAGGAGTGGGGGTGGGGAGGGAGAAGAAAATAGGAAATTGAAGTATTTAAAACTCAGAGAAATAAACTGTGAAATTCCCTTTAGTAGATAAATTTAGCTGTTTCTTCTTCCAAGTGTGTTCTTTTGACAGAATAACACTGTACTAAACTCTAGAAGAGGAAGAGTGATTCTGGTTTCATATTTTATGACTGGATTTATATTCTCAAAAGAGATCTAGATGTGTAATCTTTTCACAATCTGCCAGAAGGAAAAATTCAATGACTTATAAATCATCTCTGAATTAATAATTTTCTACACTTTGTTTCATATTTACTATCAGATATGCTAAGAAGATAAAATTAACACAGGCAGAAGGCTTACACACAGAAAAATTTCACTCAATGGTTGTTTAATATATGTAGAAAAAAATAAAGATCAGTATAGGAGTACAAGCTGGTGCTAAGTAATTTCCATGTTGTCTACACAATTACAGCAGTAACACAAAGAGGTAAAATTATCAAATATATAAGACAGAAATTTTTATCAAATCTTGATGTCAGTGAATGATCATTATTTATATCAAACACAATGTTCTACCTGAATAAGAAGAGGAATTCCCATTGTGCATTTTGGAAAATTGTAGGCTGTATTATGAGAGGCATGGATAGTGCATTCTTCTGGATAATGATTTTTGCCTTACAACTATAAGCCAATCAGATTTACTACCTTTAAGTGAATATTGGAAGAATTGCTAGAAACATAAAAATTAAAAGTTGGGTTGTGTTTGATGGTGGTGGGGAGCATGGTGACATTAATTCAAGTTATATGGTTTTGAAGTAGCGATCACTCATCCAGGTGGACAAGTATAGTAAGCAGTTAGCAACATGGAGCTGAATTTAACGTATATGTGAGGAATCAGTCATATAGATTTGAGAATATGCCAAAGAAGAATGTCACATAAAGTGGACTGTGGTAAATTCTTAAAGGACATAATAGAGAAAGGGATGGCAATAGCGTCCATAGCCTAAATAGTGGACTATGACAGATAAGAAGTCTTTGCTGTATTTATTAATATTGCTTTTGTAAAAGTACCACACCATTAGTTTGAAGATGATCTATCTCATACCTGAATTAGATTCAATACTTATAAGAAAAATTTGTTCCAACCCTGCAACATAAAAGTAACTACTTGTAGGAATAGAAGCTCATAAAAGTTTGTGGGCAAACTGACATCTCAGTATCCAGAAAATCAAGCAACTGTACACATGGATGGTAGCTTATACCAAAGGGGCATATGCCAAGAAATATGATATCAATATAAGCAAATGGACTTTAAAACTCTATAGATGTTTAAACTTGGAATTTCAATATATAAAATATTGCATGCCATTTAAATATACAGTTATTGATGACTAGGAGAATTTGGCTACCTACTACGATTACTGTCTGGTGACTCAGATGGTAAAGAATCTGCCTGCAATGCAAGAGACCCAGGTTTGGTCCCTGGGTCCCCTAGAGAAGGAAATGACTACCCATGCCAGTACTCTTGCTTGGAGAATCCCACAGAGAAGCCTGGTGGGCTACAGTCCATGCGGTCACAAAGAGCTGGACATGACTGAGAAACTAACATAGACATCCCTTTATAAAAATCATAAGGAAAGTAGTATTTCACTGTGTGTGTGTGTGTGTGTGTGTGTGTGTGTGTGTGAGTGCATGTTAGTAGCATATTTTGGCAACTGATCTTTTATAAACTGTATATTTTTAAGATGTGGCCTCCTGATCACAGCTTATCTTTTAACTTTAAATATGTTTCTTATTTTTAATTAAGTAAATTTATGTAAAAATATCATAAGGAAAAATAAGTTGGAGTAACAGGGAATATTGAAATACCTGAAGGATCTATATTGTTGTTTGAGTAAAAACAAGGCTTTACCACTAGCTTAGGGTATAGGTATAGGATTTTTTTTATTTTTTTTGAGAAGTACTATAAGATTGAATCAAACGGAGAAAAGTGACAGCATACTCTATGGCAAAATATTTTTTAAAAATAAATAGGAATGCAACTGGAAGCAACACACATAAACTGATGGGTTCCAACATTCTGTTTCTAATTGGCTAATTTCATATTAGCAGTTTTACATCTTTTCTTCTGATGTGAATCATCATGGGGGAAGAAAACAAGGCAAATGATTTCCTGGCTGAGAAAAACATCTTTGCTTCATTACATAATTTTAATTTGCTCTGGTTTCTATTCTGAACATTGAGAACTCAATAGAGAAAATGTTGCTTTTTAACACATAACTATGTTCATTTACATAACTATGTACATTTAACATATTAAAAAGCCAACTTCCACCTCGTCCCTTTTGTCACATCCTGCTTCCCCAAGCCTTTCAAAGTTGAAGTCTGTTATGCCTGTCAATGGAGATTCAGTCTTATCTGTTACTGAGAGACTCTTTTCAGGGAACATATTTGTATATATTCAGCACAGTCTCACAAAGTGAAGTCAAGTGAGCCTTAGGAAGTGTTACTACGAACAAACCTAGTGAATGTGATGGAATTCCAGCTGAGATATTTCAAATCCTAAAAAATAATATTGTTAGTGTGCTGCATTCAATAAGCCAGTAAATTAGGAAAACTCAGAGGTGGACACAGGACTGGAAAAGGTCAGTTTTCATTCCAATACCAAAGAAGGCCAATGCCAAAGAATGTTTAAACTATCACACAATTGTACTCATTTCACAGGCTAACAAGTTAATTCTCAAAATCCCTCAAGCTAGGCTTCAACAGTACATGAACCAAGGATTTTCAAATGTACAAGCTGGATTTAGAGGAGGCCAAGGAACCAGAGCTAAGAGTCAGACACGACTGAGCGACTTCCCTTTCACTTTCATGCATTGGAGAAGGAAATGGCAACCCACTCCAGTGTTCTTGCCTGGAGAACCCCAGGGACGGGGAAGCCTGGTGGGCTGCTGTCTATGATCGCACAGAGTTGGACACAACTGAAGCAATTTAGCAGCAGCAGCAGCAAGGACCCAGAGATCAAATTGCTAATATCCATTGGATCATAGTAAAAGCAAGGGAATTCCAGAAAAACATCTACTTCTGCTTCATTGACTGCACTAAAGCCTTTGACAGTGTGTATCACAACAAACTGTGGAAGATTCTTAAAGAGTTGGGAATACCAGACCACATTTTCTGCAGTCAAAGTCACAGTATTTATCTAATTAAGCAGAAGAAAGCCACAAGTACCTATGATGTGTCTGGTACTAATATTAACACAAGCGCTAATGAGTGCTACCATTTAAAAAGTGTTTATGATACATGGAAATTCATAGAATATTTTTCTATGGACAGGGCTAGGAGCACAAAAATCATGCTATTCCAGTTATAGGGAAAAGTCCCCAATAACAACTTAAAATTTAAATTGTTCTCTGGAGGCCTAGACACTGGGAATAAGGGAGAACTGGAAACAGATCAATCCTCACAGGGACTAACCCTCTGATTCCAATTACTTAATCCTTTACTTGATTAAAATGATTATTGCCTTTAGGCAAACAGGCTGGCAAACGTAAATTTAATTAAACTTTTAAGGAAGAGATCATCATAGAGAACCTCAAATTTGCTCTACACTGTTATATTTTTCAGAGATGGTTACCCAGGAGAAAAACCAACTAAGCATAGAGGAGACAAAAGTCACATAATCACAAATAAAGAGAAACCATGGATAACAGAAATAATCCCAAAGGGATTCAGTGAATCGTGAACTTTACATCAACTAGGCTCAATGACTTCAAAAATGTTAATAGAAAAGAATAAAAGTTTTGGAGAGTTGGATTCAAAAAGAAAAAGAAGCAAATGGAAATTCTACAGTGAAAAATATAATATATACAAATGTGAAATAAGAGTTCAAAGGACAGTGTAACAGCAGATAACACACAGTTGAGGAGAGAATGAGTTATTTGGTCTATAGGTCAGAAGAAAATATTAAAGTTGAATAACAGAGAAAAAAGGACAAATTATGAATAGTATAATGTACAGTAAAGAAGCTATATTTAAGAATAAAGAAGTATGACTCTTTTTTAAATTTATTTTTATTTTTGTCTATTCCAGTCCATTTTCTTTATTTTTTGTTTGTTAATTTAAATTTATTTTTTTTTAATTGGAGGCTAATTACTTTACAATATTGTATTGGTTTTGCCATACATCAACATGAATGCACCATGGGTGTACACATGTTCCCCATCCTGACCCTCTCTCCCACCTCCCTCCCCATACCATCCCTCTGGGTCATCCCAGTGCACCAGCCNGATGTTGAGTATCTTTTCATGTGTTTGTTAGCCATCTGTATGTCTTCTTTGGAGAAATGTCTGTTTAGTTCTTTGGTCCATTTTTTGATTGGGTCGTTTATTTTTCTGGAATTGGGCTGCAGGAGTTGCTTGCATATTTTTGAGATTAGTTGTTTGTCAGTTGCTTCATTTGCTATTATTTTAAAGTATGACTCTTAAAACTGCTTATTAAGTATTTTACTGAGCTATATAGCCAGTACAATAAGATTAAAAAAATGTAAATTGAGAAAGAGTTCATAAAAATGTCATTTTCATGCATGACATAAGGATATCATGAAAAATGCAAAAGAAAAGTAAGGTATTAGAATTAGTACATACATTATAAAAGATATGAAAGACCTTTCATGTAAGATCAATAGAAAAAAATTAAAAAGAGAACTTAAATTGGCTACCATCACAATATCATAAAAGTATAAAATATTTAGGCATAAATTTAACTGTAAACATATAAAACCTTTACACAGAAATATTTAAAACAATATTGAGAGATTTGTTAAAAACATATAATTGAAATGATCTAAATTGTAAAACTCAAGTTTTGGAAAAAAAAAAAATTCCCAAACTGATTAATGGATTCAGTGCATTTCTTATTAAATTTCTAGCAATTTTTAAATGGAAATCAATGTTGATTCAAATTTTACCTTGAAACACAAAGCAGGATATACTGAAAGAATAAAATATGAGGACTTTACCCACTAGGTTCAAGACTTTTTAAGTATACACCCTAAGGCAGATTTTCCAACCATGTCATGGTTGATATTGTGGGTAGAATAACTTGTTTTGGGAAGTGGTCTTGTGACTAATGAATGAGTTCCCACATCCGTGTCTTGTACCCTTTGTATGCCAATAGTAACTACCATCTCCATTTGTTACATACATAAAGTTAAAAGATATTGCCAAATGTCCCCTGAAAGACAGGACAAAAGTCACCCTTGGTGAAAAACTACTACCCTAGAAACTACAGGTGTTTATGCAGCAAAAGTCATGTACAAGGATGTTCATAATATTCTTGCTTATGTTCAATGTTTATGTTATCCAAAAATATAAAGTCCAAAAATCCATAAACATCAGAATGGTTAAAATTTATGTATAACTGAATTCCATAAAACATGATATTAAGCTGATTACAATTATACATAAGTAGGGAATCACCAGCTTGATGGATATGGGCTTGAGCAAGCTCTGGGAATTGGTGAAGAGCAGAGAAGCTTTGTGTGCTGCAGTCCATGGGGGTCACAAAGAGTCAGATACGACCAAGCAACTGACTGAACTGATACAAATATATTGCACAACTGTAATATTTAGAGAAATTAATCAGATCAAAGGAATACCTTCTCTATGACTTCATTTATCTAAATTTCAAACACAGGTAAAACTAATATATAGTTCTGGAAGTTAGTGTAGTGGTTATCCTTGTAGGGGAAGGGAAGAAGAAAGGGTATAGCTTACAATAAGGCATTCTTGAGCTGCTGCTAATGCTCTCTTTTTGATCTGTATTTTTAGTATCTTGATTGTTTTTTATTAGTACTTCAAGCTTTATGATTATTATTTGAAGCCCTCTGTATGATATATATGAATTCAATAAAACTTTAAAAATTTCTAACTCTATCAAAAATAAGAAAGAAAAGAAGAAAAAAAATAGAATAGGTTGGAAAAATAGAAAAATAATTTTTAAATTATATGCATATATAAACATAACTATAGCAGTAATTGTATTAAATGTGGCTGAAGTAAATTTATCAGTAAAAACCAATTTTTTATATATTTAAATAGTAAAACAGTGACACATCTAAAAAACTAATAAAAATATATATGTTGTAAAACAATTAAAAAATAAGTCAGATTGCATTCAGTTCAGTTCAGTTGCTCAGTCATTTCCAACTCTTTGCAACGTCATGAATTATAGCACGCCAGGCCTCCCTGTCCATCACCAGTTCCCGGGGTTCACCCAAACTCATGTCCATCGAGTTGACGATGCCATTCAGCCATCTCGTCCTCTGTCATCCCCTTCTCCTCCTGCCCCAAATCCCTCCCAGCATTAGGGTCTTTTCCAATGAGTCAACTCTTCACATGAGGTGGCCAGAGTATTGGAGTTTCAGCTTTAGCATCAGTCCTTCCAATGAACACCCAAGACTGATCTCCTTTGGGATGGGCTGGCTGGATCTGCTTGCAGTCCAAGAGACTCTCAAGAGTCTTCTCCAACACCACAGTTCAAAAACATCAATTCTTCAGCACTCAGCTTTCTTCACAGTCTGACTCTCACATCCATATATGACCATGACTAGACGGACCTTTGTTGGCAAAGTAATGTATCTGCTTTTTAATATGCTATTTAGATTGCATTAGGAAAAGCTAAAGCAGGTTAGATCTTAAAATAGAGAGCAGTATTAGAGGGCTACATACTATAAAATTATAGCATGCAGTTTATAAGAAAAAATATAAACACTAATGAATCTGGACTATATAAAGCAAAAACCTGAAAACTACAAGGAGAAAGAGATGAATCAACAACTCTCTGAATAATTAAATGAGCAAGATCAGGAAAAACAATATAAAGAACAGAAGTGACAACTGCAATGTACTAGATATATGTAGAGAGAACACTACACCCATGAACTACAGAATGTATATTCAAGTATACAAGGTATATTTATGCAAATAACCCTCATGGTATTATTCAGTGAAGAAATGGAATCTATGATGGATTACCATATACAGTAAATTTTTAACAACATTAGAAGTTGTCATATAGATAAAATCTACACTTGTATGTAAAAGTTCTAGTATATATAACATACTAGATATTCAATAACTGTTGTTCTTCTTTCTTTAATATAGCATTTTTATTTGCCTGTGTTTGTATATCGCTCTGCATTGGCAATGACATGAAACCTGATGTGGAATCAGCAGAATTTTGAACTCTTCGACTTGAAATTCTAATGATTACTTTATGATCTTTATGGTTGAAGTAGGTTTTCTTTTTTGGATCTCTAAGGCAGATTTTGCCTTATCTTATAATCAACATTTTCTTTTTGTTCCATAGTCATGATTCTTTCATGCTTAAAATTAGGTTTGGAAAATCTGTATCTTCTTTCCATTTGTTGTCACAACTGATTTCCATTTCCTTCTGCATGCTATAGTGGGAATAATACAGATCATGGATTCAGAATACAGCTTTGCATCCTGGTTCTATCAATAGATAACTCTGACCCCTCATCAAGAAAATATACTGCTGTTAAAAGGGTTAGAATATATCATGACTGTTAAACTGTACCTTGTCAATCATAAAGCCAAACAAAATTAAGATTACTGACTTTCACTATCAGGATCTTTATTTTACTATAAGAGTATGGCTGTCAAAAGCCAATTCCACTTCTTTCACTGTGACTAGATTGACTTATGGAGAACTAAAGGAATTACTCAAAATAGTTCTCTTGAATTTACATCATTATTACTATTTTAAGACATTCATATTAAAATTTTGAGAGGCTTAATGGGTTGTCAAATGTTTGAAAATAACATTTTTTCCATCTAATTGTGTTTATGATGTAAGTGTAAGAATTCAGTGTGTTATGACAAATACCAGAGTGGATAAGATTTATATCTTTGAATTTAAATCATTTGATCTCTATCCAAAATAATGTAGACATAGATATTTATTATATATTGAGATAAAAACAGCAACTAAGATGTGTACTGGCATCGTTGAATATACACATATATCAGTAATGGCTATATTCCTACAATCCTTGCTTCTTGGTCAAAAAGATAAATTACAAGAACTCTCTTTGTATGTAGATTGAATCAGTAGTTTAGGAGAATACTGGCCAACAGAATGAAATACAACTCTTAAGTTGTGACATTTTACAATGAATTTTTCCAGCAAAAATACCTAGTTCTTTTAAATAATGCATATTTAAACTTTCCTATATGTATGTACTCCATTCTTTGAAAAAAATGTATCCTTAAATTTTAATCACCTAAAAGTCCTTTTCTTTGAAATAATTTGTATTTTAAACAAATAATCCACTGACCTGTTTACAATTTGTTTCTAAAACTAATTTGACCAGTGTTAGGCTAAAGACTAGAAAGACTAGACTAGCAAAACTTATTATTTTATGTTCTTATCCCTGTTCCCATCTCTGTTCTTCTCTTTTCTATCAGTTTTCAGAGGAAGAGAGAGAAAAATTATTCAAAATTTTTTCANTTTACAATTTGTTTCTAAAACTAATTTGACCAGTGTTAGGCTAAAGACTAGAAAGACTAGACTAGCAAAACTTATTATTTTATGTTCTTATCCCTGTTCCCATCTCTGTTCTTCTCTTTTCTATCAGTTTTCAGAGGAAGAGAGAGAAAAATGATTCAAAATTTTTTTACCTAGTGTTTTATCTTTTTTGGGGAACTAGACACTGGAGCGTCTGTGGCTTCAGGGATACCTTAAATAATGACAGTAAGTGCTGAAGGCAGAAGCTTGGAAATTTTATGACTACACAACCTTCCCTATGTGGTATGAATCAAGCAAAAACCCAGGTAAAGTTGGAGGCTTTCACAAAGATTGTATCAACCAAATTGTCTCTAAAAGTATCTCCTTTTCATTGTAACTGCACTGAGCACACTGAAAGTATAGGGGTCAGCGCTTGCAAGAACATGAAAAAATTACCTCTTCATCATTTTTTTGTTTTTATACTGTTGCCTCTCCCCCTTTTTTACACTAGAATTTTATATTCTTTATCATTTGAATTTAAAGAAACCATGACACTTGGATCCCTCCCTCAGGTGTAGCTTCCAGAAACACTGAGAATTAACTTCAAGTGACAAATCCAACAGGGAAACATGAAAAGATATGTTGGTTCATGGGAAACACAATACTGAAGGAAAAGCTCACCTTGCATATTACAGAATGAAAGGGAGCTAAATTTTTGTTTAATTTTGGAATGTCAATGGTTGGATTCTAGATGCTTATCTGTTAAACTATGATTGCTTTCTATTTTTCCAAGGCCCTAAAAATTATAATAAAAATAACAACTTGTGAGNGCCATTAAAAAGAATAAATTTGAATCAGTTTTAATGAGATGGATGAAACTGGAGCCTATTATACAGAGTGAAGTAAGCCAGAAAGAAAAACACCAATACAGTATACTGACACATATATATGGAATTTAGAAAGATAGTAATGATGACCCTATATGTGAGACAACAAAAGAGACACAGACATATAGAACGGACTTTTGGCCTCTGAGGGAGAGGGAGAGGGTGGGATGATTTGGGAGAATGGCATTGAAGCATGTATACTATCATGTAAGAAACGAGGCGCCAGTCTATGTTCGACGCAGGATGCAGGATGCTTGGGGCTGGTGCACGGGGAGGATCCACAGAGATGCTGTGGGGTGGGAGGTGGGAGGGGGATTCAGGATTGGGAGCTCGTTGTACACCTGTGGTGGATTCATCTCGATGTGGCAAAGCCAATAGAGTATTGTAAAGTAAAGTAAAAAAAAAAAATTTTTTTTTTAAATCACTAAAAAAAAGAAAGAAAGAAACCCCTCCACAGACTGCTGGTGGGAGAGTAAATTAACAGAACTTTAAACAGACACATAACTCCTAGGAAAGCACCCAAGCGAAATATATGTGCTTGAGCTCCAAGGGCCATGACAAAACGTGCTGAGAGCTTTACTCTCAGTGACTCCAAAACTGGAGACAGCTGTAAGTGTCTACAAAAGAAGAACAGACAAAAGTGATACATTTATAAACTAGAATATTCTACAGCAATGAAAATGAGAGTACTATATCTACTTGAATAAGTCTCAAAAACATAATATTGAATGAAAGAAACCAAACACAGAAGAACACATGGTTTATGATTCCATTTATATAAGTTTCAAACACAGGCAAAACCATTTTTACAGTGTAAACGTAAAGATATTTTTTATCTTTGATTATCTTTGGGGGAGGCAGGGAGGGTCTGACTACCAGAGGGCTTCTGGGGTCCTTTGTTGTTGTTTAGTCACTAAATCATGTTCAAATCTTTGCGACCCCATGGACTGTAGTCTGCCAGGCTCCTTTGTCCATGGGAGTCTCCAGGCAACCATACTGGAGTGGGTTGCCATTTCCTTCTCCAGGGGATTTTTCTGACCCAGGGATGGAACCCATGTAGCCTGCATTGGCAGGCAGATTCTTTACCACTGAGCCACCTGGGAAGCCCTGCTGCTGCTGCTGCTGCTAAGTCGCTTCAGTCGTGTCTGACTCTGTGTGACCCCAGAGACGGCAGCCCACCAGGCTCCCCCGTCCCTGGGATTCTCCAAGAACACTGGACTGGGTTGCCATTTCTTTCTCCAATCCATGAAAGTGAAGTCGCTCAGTCATGTCCTAGCAATGTTCTATTTTTTGACCTGGGTTATGGATATTCTCCAGTCACCTGAGTCTTGTATTCATTTAGTTATTTCTATCCCTTTTTCCACATTTTTTACCAACAGAAAATTACAGAAAACCATGATTAAAAAAGAGAGACGCAAAGTGACCCTTCTCCAGGTCCTGAATTTAGTTCTGAAGAGGTCAAAGCTTTTTTTCCACCGGCTTAAAATGAGAACTTCCATGATGACACTTTTACTTTTGTTTCTTGTCAGTGATTTTCTTTTTTTTTACCTCCTCTTAAATACATTCGAGTTAAATGACAAGCTCAAGATCTGAAAAATCAAGCAGTAACTAAGTCCAGACCTGCTTCTGGCTTTATGAGAGCACATCTGACACCACTGTGTCAAGAGGGAAAATAAAGCCTTTTCCTCTTGTGCTCTGACAGGAAGGTTAGAAAATTCTATACGGAATAGCATTCTTCTAGGTGAAAACAAGCATGAGAAACTATTAACCAGCCACAGGCAATTCATACCTTTGAAGGGAGGCCCTAAGACACCTTACAGCAGTTCCCCTGGCTTCCTTAAAGGGAGCAGATCAAGTGTCACTCCAAAGCAGAGACAAGACATCAGTAGGAAAATCAAATGCTTAGAGAGCCATGGAGCCATAGCAGGAAAAACCTGGAGTTCCTGAAGGGCATCTTACGCAGGAGAAGGGGGCAGGAGTCAGACCAAATACTCAACAGTCGTGGTTTGTACTCTCAGTTCTGCCACTGACTGTGTCACCTCAACTAAGCCCTTCACTTCTCTATTTTGAAAAGTGATACAGTGCAACCTGAGCACCAAAGAACTGCTGCTTTCGAACTGCAGTGCTGGCGAAGACTCTTGAGAGTCCCTTGGACAGCAAGGAGGTCAAACTGGTCAGTCCTAAAGGAAATCAACCCTGAATACTCATTGGAAGGACTGATGCTGAAGCTCTAGTACTTAGGCCACCTGATGCAAAGAGCCGACTCATTGGAAAAGACCCTGATGCTGGGAAAGACAGAGAGCAAAAGAAGAGGGAGGCAGAGGATGAGATGGTTGGATAGCCTCACTGACTCAATGGACATGAACTTGGGCAAACTCTGGGAGACAGGAACAGGGAAGCCTAGTGTGCTGCAGTCCATGGGGTCACGAAGAGTTGGACACGACTTAGCAACTGAACAACAATGCGACCTACCGATTCCCCACTTCTAGAAGCAAGTCCATACATTTCAATATGTTCAACAAGGAGAACCTTCTATGGCCCTAGTCATACCAGCTAGTGGCAGAGTCGGGGCTACTTCCCACATCTCTTGGTTTCAATTCCAGAAAACTCTCACCATCAGTGCAGAAAGCTCACACTTGCCTTCTGATACCTGGAGACCTTGTTAAACATACCAGCAGCTACTCATTCCAGTGAAATTCTCATTAATCAGTCTGGAGTGGACCCTACCAGTCTGCATTTCTTAGCTGGGGGCCCAAGACATTCAAATCCTCAAACAATTTAAGAAACAGGACATTATATCCTACTAAACTCCAAGCAAACTCAATTTGCTTTATTTTTATTCTCTTTCTATCTGTTAAATTAGGGGAAATATTTGAAAGACATTTTTGATGGATATAATGTTCCCCACCCAAACTATCAATACATTTAAGAATATTAACATTAATTTCAACTAGAACCAGTAAATATTATTTCCTTTACAATTCTCTAAACATTGCAGACAAATCTATTTTCTAAACATGTCTATTTGTATTGTGTTGTGTGTCCTTGAAAAAATGAAATAAAGCCTATCTCAATTCATCCAGTTAATGAGAATAAAATACCAAAATTGCATATCGTCACCCCTGCTAGATCATATTCTCCTTAAACACAAGGCTTTATCTTTCATATCAGGTCATATCTTAGAGCAGTACTTAACAAGATGGCTAGGTATGGATGGTGGATGAATGATGGAAGCGGGGGGGTGGGGGGTGGATGGATACACAGATTTTTTAAATGAGTAAATATATGAATTAGTGAATTCTGCCCCCTGATAACTACAGGAAGTTGTTGCCAGAGTTAGAAACATATTCACGAGGGTTCAGCAAAACCTGCCTGATTTAAATTGCTTAAAAAACTAGAAAACTGAAAAGAAGTTGACATCACTACACAGGAACCTTTTCATTTCTCTCCCACCTCCTCGGCCTCCAAAAGCCCTCCAACTCGTTGACTTATAAGGACTACCCACGTGCGGTAGAAAGATCTGTGCCACCAACACATCACTCACCCCTCTCCACCATCAGGGTGACATATGTGGTCCCCTAAATGTTCCACCTGGAGGTATTTTGAGGGCAGCTAACTAAAAGGGGGCTTCCAGAGCCAGTGGAGGAGGCGTGACATGAGGTCACAGAGCCACTGCCTCCCCCTCTCAAGAGAAACCACTCTGCTCTATTTATTTCAGAATCCAGAGGAAGTCGACAAGGGTGGCAACAGCCGAGCACAGCATGTGGTGGAGAGTCTGCAGCTTGCTGGCGTGGTTCCCCTTACAAGGTAAGGACTCAGCTCGTGCTTTTTGATGCTCAGCTGACCTAATGTTTGGGCACATCTATCAGTCAGTCCATTGTTCTCATAGAGGACTGACTGCAGAAGCAACTCAGGTAAATCTCTCACTTTCCATGTATATCTCTCAGATTCCACTACAATTACACACTGGAGGGATGTTACAGGATTAAGTGAATCTCGTGTTCAATTGCTAAAGGCTCTATAGAAAGGGTCATTGTAGTGTGTGTCTCCGTGGAATCTGTTTTATGGAAAAGTGTAACTAATAAGTGTACTGTCTTTTAAGGGTATGCCAGTTGAAAGAGCATCAGTTTGGCATTTTAAAACTTTTTTATTCTTTGGTCTTACTGTACAGCACAGGGAACGCTGCTCAAACTTATGTGGCAGTCTGTATGGGAGAGGGGAGAGGGGGGAATGGATACATGTATACGCATGGCTGAGTCCCTTTGCTGTCCACGTGAAACTATCTCAACATTGCTAATTGGCTATACTCCAATACAAAATAAAAGCTTAAAAAGGCAACAACAACAAAAAACCCTCCTTGTTTAAGCCTGAGCCAAATAATTTCTCTGAAAGTTTCTATATGTTGAAATTAAAATGATAATGATGTTTGATCTACCAAACCCTATTGTTATAAGGATCCAATTTCAATTGTAAAAGTACTTTGAAAACGGCAAAATGCTAGACAACCCTTAATTAGTTCAGAAATCATGATTCCCGTGAAAACCTTGTGCTTATTTTTTGAGTCACTCTACATTTCCTTACTATTTGCAAATGTGATTTTGGATGCTTAATTCTAATGTTGCACTATGAACATTAAACAAAGACACATAGTTCTTCTGAGCACAGGTTAAACCATTCCTATCCTAAAGTGGGGGCAGGACGTATTGTCCCTGAATCTCTGATTGCAACTTGTATCATTTTCTTGCGAAGAAAATCACACATATACAGGGTTGCTTGCTGGCTGGGTGCTTGTTTCCAAATACCAAATCTATAGTTATCTTCCAAGTGAAGCATCTCTCCTTCTAAATCTTCCTTCACCATAGAACTGCATCTGGAGAATGTATCTTTTAAAACTAGATTTCCTTATGGCTACCAAAGGGGAAAGGGAGGGGGATGAATGAATTAGGAGTTTGGGATTAACATATTCACACTACTTTATATAAAACAGAGTATCAACAAGGACCTACTCTGGAACACAGAGAAGTCTACTCAATATTCTGTAATAACCTATAGGGGGAAAGAATTTGATAAATATGTATAACTGAATCATTCTGCTGTACACCTGAAACCAACATAACATTGTAAATCAACTGTACTCTAATACAAAATAAAAATTAAATTAAAAAAAAACTAGATTTCCTATTTTACACAGTATTCCAATTTTCTACTTTATATACTTCAATCAGTGCTCTCTTTTTTGGTCCCTGTACCCTGAGGCACTTAATAAAGATTCAATTTTGGTAATAAATAAGTTTCTTCAATAAGTGGCTTGAGGAAGAGCTAACGCATTCATAAAAAGTACATGTAAGTGGCTAAAATTAGAATGCTTTCTATTATTCCAAAATTTAAAGTCTTTAACTGACCTTCACTTTTTCAGTAGTCATCTCCTTTCAAAAACACCTCACAAAAATAATGTTTTAAATAAAAACTACAATAATCGTGCCCTAAAGTAAACCTAAGCTAAGTCTTTTAGAATATAAATTACTAAAGTACTGTTTATAAAGAAAGGGGAGAAATGTATTTATTGCATCATGCACAGTTCTGTGTATTTTATGTTAATTTCATTTATCCTAGCCAAAAAAAAAAAAAATGAGAGAGGTATTCATATCCCTAATTTATATATGATAAAATTGAGGTTACAAGAAGTTAGAAAACCTGCTAGTAACTAACAATGTAAATATCAGCAAAGCACATAGTAAAAGTACTATCTCAAGAAAGTTTTCAGGGAGAGTGTATGAATTGGATTGTGATAGAAAATATGTTTCTTGATGTGGTTCAAACGTTTGAAAGCCAGTGATTTGCACAATATGGAAGATTCATTACTGAAAAATCTTCAACTGAAAACTCATCCAAAGGGGGCCATCCAGAGGGCATCTAGGGTCAACGGTATCTGAGAACCAACTGCCCACTGTGTGTGTGCTGTGTGTTCAGTCCCTTCAGTCATGTCTGACTCTTTACAGCCCTGTGGACTGTAGCCCACCAGGCTCCTGTGTCTATGAGATTCTCCAGGCTAGAATATTGAAGTGGGTTGCCATGCCCTCTTCCAGGAGATCTTCCCAAGCTGGGGATCGAACCTGTGTCTGCCTGTGTCTCCTGCATTGTAGGTGGATTCTTTACCCACTGAGCCACCTGGGAAGCCCATTCTAACCTAATCTTACTCATGCCCATCAAGGTCCCAAACAGGATAGGAGCTGACCATACTGCTTTCTTATCAGCAAAAAGGCAGGAAATCATCAGTTTGGGCAACATAAATTGCCAGCTGTTTTTAGCTAATTGAATTATGGGAAGATTATGACACCTTCTTTTACTGCACAACTTCTACGGATGCCAAAAACTTACAGACAAAAAAAAAAAAAAAAAAAAACCTATAATCTTGGAACCTGTCCTCTTTTTAGGATTCCTACTGGCAGCCTCTAGGGTGGGTCAAACACAAGATCAATGGAGAGTTTTTCAAAATTCATCCCATTTTCCTATATTGTGGATGATGAAAACCCACCAATTTGCACCCTCTATTTGGTTGTTTCATGGAGAGTGGGATGCATGAAACACTCCAGTTGCAGATGGAGTAAGGTCCTCTCAATACTTCCTTTGACCAGGAAAGAGTCATCCATTTACTGACATGCCGAGACAGATTCTTTAAAGCTATACTGGAAATCATTCAATTTTGACAAAATTTGATTCATTTTCACACATAATCTTCTCTATTGAGTCTATCTAAAGAATAACAATGATGCCTTTTTGTAATGATCTGAATCCAAGCATGTTTTGCCTGCTAACCTCAAAAGAGGAACACAAATAAGGCTCTGATCTGAGACTTAACTCATCGTGTGTCTCTGATTCTAACTTAGCTCCAGGCTTTATTATTTAATGTAAAGTGAGCATCCTATTAATATATTTATTAGTGAATATACATTTACTCATATTTAGCCATTGATTGAAAAAATATTCAAAGTCTGAGATTGTGCTCAGCCCTGGGAATACAAACAACTTTTGTATGAGGAGTTTGTAATCTACCTGCAAGAGACATACTCGTAACTGAAAAAGTGACATGTGAAGTGCTGTAAGAGAAGTCTATTTGAAGCCTTCAGGGATCTGGAGGAGAGAGGAGGTCACTGAAGGGGAGAGAGAGGCAAAGGGCCAGTTGAGCTGGGCAGGTTCGACAAAAGTGGTGTAATTTGACTTAAGTCTTGAAGGAGCTAAGAAAGGCATTCGAGGCTGCGAACAGTGTGGACAAAGGCAAAGGATCTTCTTGAGTCCAAAATTTCTGGAGTTTGCAGGCGGCCATTTACATAGGGCACCTGAAAGGGAGTATCAGCAAATAAAACTGGAGAAGATAGAGGGTCCAAGTATCTGAAATACTGGCCTGATTCAAATAAGCAGTGGGAGCCACAGCAAATATTCTAATGAAGGGATCGATTGAATTTGTATATTTTATATGTAATTTTTTTTTAAGAATCTGAGTTTTAATTTTATTTTTAATTTTTGGTTAAACTGCAAAATCCCACGGCTTGTGGAATCTTAGTTCCCTGACAGAGATCGAGCTTGGGCCCTTGGTAGTGAGTGTGCAGAGTCCTAACCACTGTACTACCAGGGAATTTCCTTTCATTGTAATGCTGAAGCAGATGAAAATGCTAAGTTAGAGGAAGCAGAGGCTAGAAGGAGGTTACTGCAATGGTCCAAGAAAAAAACAACGGAGGCAGCGATAGCAGTGAAAAAGAAAAAAAAGGAATGAATTGATCCAAGAGATGTTTTGGAGAGGGAAGAGGCTGGGGTGCCTCTTAGATACCTGGCATGCAGTGGCTTGTGATGACAAAGAAATGCTGGAATGAAGCAGGTGGTGTGTGTTGCAATTCAATAACTGGGCTACTAAGAAAAAGAATCTTTTCCTTTCTTCAGCCTGCCATGACGACCTACAGTAGGGTGGATACACTGCAATCTCCCAAACCTTGGGAAAAACCAAGGACTCTTAGGAACTGTGCAAATTTTATCTACAGGTGCTCTGGTAGGTGGTTATGACTGCTGCTTGCCCTTCAGCTTCAGAGTCAGTCACGTGTGCTTTGGTGTGAAGCTATTCCACTCCTAGGACAATTGGCTCACGGGATGAGGGGTGGAGATGATACTGAAGGTCATACATTCCCTTTCTACATATAAACCAACCACACAGACACAATCTATAGCCTTAGACTTAACTAGTGACCTCATGACACATGGCGGTACATGGATGGATGAACTCAGTCACGGAGATAATGACCAAGCCCAGAAGTCAATAATCCACTCAATAAACACGACCTACCAGTAGTAAGTGGTGACCTCCTAGGAGAGACACCACAGTGATAGACCAGCATTTGGGAGTCACATCAGGAAACTCTGAAGACAGACAGACAGAACCAGCACAGGGCACTTGCTGTCTATGCTAGAAATGCTATGGTGAATACTAATATAATGTAAATGTTCTGAGAGCCTGCAGGGGAGGAAGTGGTGAGCTAAGAAGATACCCCACACCCAATCCCTCTGACAAAGAAGGTGAAAGTTTGACTCTAACTTGGGTGAAAAAAAGATTTTAAAGACACATTCCACTGTAGTTTTCAATAGCAGCAAGAGCATCATGGGGAACTTTTTTCTTAGAAGATGTGGCATCAAAACTTAGGTACCACTGTCCTCTCTTCTACTCTTTGACATGACTTAGACACATTAGCCAATATTTTTAAGTACTGCAGCTGAAGCAGTGTGGTGCCGTGGCTTCTCACTGAGCCAGTCTTCCTTTCTACAATGATTTCCTGTCTCTGAATCAAACATGGGGTCTACATGACAACATTGCAAGAGAAACAGGCTTAGGAAGCCGAATACAAGGCTAGGAGCCAAGAGCAGAGGAAATGACTGGTGTTCTCAGCCTCAGGTGCAGTCCTTTCCATCTGGAACTCGGTACCTCTTCTGTGGTCAGCAGCCTGACCCTGACATTCAACAGCAAGAGCAAACATTCCTCTTGGGAGATAGAATTCTTTGCCATATGCTAAAACACCATATTACATTTTCATACAATTTTTAAGACACT
This sequence comes from Neotragus pygmaeus, assembly GCA_006410875.1. Taxonomy (NCBI): domain Eukaryota; kingdom Metazoa; phylum Chordata; class Mammalia; order Artiodactyla; family Bovidae; genus Neotragus; species Neotragus pygmaeus. The sequence goes on along the minus strand of SJYV01035140.1, from coordinate 125,376 downwards.
GTAAGTATTACATGACACGATTTAATTCATAAGCATGCATTCCCAAGAAAAAGACAATGATATATACACCTTTAAAATGGGAGACATTTATCCATACACATAGTGCACATAAATCTCACCTCTCCCTTCTCCCCGAGTGTGGGCTTCCTGTCTAAGACAACCATTTTATCAAAGGTAAGAATATTGGCAAAGCCTCTGAGTGTTAACTTCTTGCCTGAAGGATGAAATCAGGGGATGTTGCTTAACACTAGTTTTATCCTATCATATATTTATGTAGTAACTTTCCTCCTCTCTGTCAATATTCTTATGAACAACAGGAGAGCAAAGATAGCTATCCATTGCCTGTATTACAGTGTCATCATGAAAGCTGGCATTAAACCATTACTTTCCAAGCTTACACTGTGATAGTTTCTGTTAAGAAAGAATTGTAGATAAATATAAAGCACAGTCACTGCCCTCTTGCAGCTTCAGTCTGTGGGAAACAAGATCATGCACAAGGGCTAGAGATAAAGCAAGAATCATATAATGGAATGATATAGTACGAGTTTGTCTAGATTCAGATTCTTGGCTCAAGGGTTGCTTACCCTTAGAAGAAATCCCATTGTCATTTCAATGCATTTCTACTAATATTATCCTTATTTCCCAATCATGGGTTGATTTTATAGATGAGGATATTTCCAAATGACCTGCCTAACCAGAATCCTGGCCTATGCCTCAATGGTTTTTTTGAAAACAATCTCTTTTTATTGAATCCTTGTTGTTCATTATAGTATTGGCTGATGATGTGAGTATTTTTCCATCAGGACTCAAGCTAACTCTTTTCCCATGAAAGTCAATATATGAATACAATAACTTTGGGTGATTATTGCTGGAGGCTAGGTTGAAATGAATGACTTCAAAATGGAACAAACTAAAAAGTCTATAACAATTAATTCCCAGACCTCTTCAATGTGCTTTTCCTTATACTTGAAATTTATCACAAGGAAATAAAGTCATTTCTTTTTCCTTTTTTTAACAGCTAAGATGATACAGTGAAATTCATTGCATTTGCTATTCATATTTTATAACCCCATGGTATTCTTCTGTTCATAGACGTGTTTTGTACTTGTCTATGATATTTTTTCATCCTCAGGAAAAAGAATTAAAGTTAAAAAAATAACAAATGGCAATAAATGTGCCAAATCAGCAGTAAAACCAATTTATTCTTCTATCAATTTCTTTTTTGGGAGGATAACTTTGCAGCTGCTTAGAACTATTGTTTCTCATTCTCTGGGGGTTATGATTTGGGGAAATTACAGACTCTTACATGTGCTCGGGGAAAGCGCTGCTGTGGCATATTAAATCAGAAGAGATCCAAGAACATCCACCCTCTGGTGGAGAAGCTGTTCCACCCCAGAGGCTTACCTACTCCCCAGGAAGAGCAGCTCTGTAATTCACAAGAGCCCCAGAGGATATAACATTCTTTCTTAGAATCTGAGACCCACCCCCCACCAACTGTACTCAACACACGAGTCAGCCTTTCTATAAACAGAGGCCAGAAAAGCTGAATTTTCTGGGGTCTCATCACTTAGGTAATCCAATCCAGTTATACAGGCATGGGCTTAGAAGCCCACAGACCTGGGCACCGATGCCGTCTTGAGGACCTCTGTGACCTTGAACCTCTACTCCCTCATCATCAAGTGAGCAAAACCACTCTTCCTTTAGAGCAGGGCCACCCAACCTCTGGGATCTAAGGCCTGATGATCTGAGGTGGAGCTGATGTAATAATAATAGAGTGCACAATATTGCAAATGCACTTGAATCATCCCCAAACCACTGCCCCCTCCTCCATGGAAAACTTACCTTCTATGAAACCAGTCCCTGGTGCCAAAAAGGTTGGGAACTGCTGCTTTAGAGAGTTAATTTGAAAGTTGAGTTCAATATCAGTAACATGGAAGATACAATTTTCAGCATATGGCAAGCTTTCCTCTCATCAAAACCCACCCTTTCATTCATGCTCCTTCAAGAGACATCTTGATTGCTCTAGCACACTGCTTCCCTCCTCTCCTTGCAGTTTTTGGTGTTGACTTTGGGTTCTGTTTCTCTAACAAGTGTATGCTGCTGCTGCTGCTACTAAGTCACTTCGGTCGTGTCCGACTCTGTGTGATCCCATAAATGATAGCCTACCAGGCTCTACCATCCCTGGGATTCTCCAGGCAAGAACACTGGAGTGGGTTGCCATTTCCTTCTCCAAATGTACACAAATGATCAAATGATGAATGAGGTTGCCTCAAGTCTAAGCCCTGGACTCAATTCAGGTGTGGTGTGGCCCATGCCAGTCTGACGGTCCACAATTCTCTTCCTCCACAGAGGCCTTTCGGACCAACCACATGGAAACTGTCCCCATAGAGGAAGGCCAGACGCTCACTCTAAACTGTACCGTTTCTCAGGAGACCACCTCTCTGCAGTGGCTGGCCCCCTCGGGCTTCACCATTTTCTTCAATGAACAACCTGGTAAGTGAAGAAGAGAGAAACCACCGCCAGACCTCAACCTGATGGATTTTCCAGACAGACAGGCTGGTGGGCCAGAAAGCCAGCATGAGTCACCCCAATGGTGGGCTTGGCCCCACCTACTGTGACATGTAAATCACACCCAGAAGCCTGTGTTTTACCCACGGCTGCTTTTTTTCTGGCAGGAAATCTGAAATGGAAACCCCACCAGCATGGTTGGTAAAGGGGGCTCAAATGACAAAGCCTGTTTCCACCATCCCACCTCACCCCCAGGTCACTTTTTGACTCTCAGTGACCATGAAACCACCGACAGCGCGATGAGAGATGGCCGCAGACAGACAGGTGGGGGGCCCGTGGTCCTCGCGCAGCCAACACATCACCTCCCTTCTCCAGCCAGGAGCTCTGCTTTCCACCTGAGCAACCCAGAGTCACACATCAAAGCCCACCCCCAAATGGCTCCCTTTCTCCCAGTGGTCTTAACAAAAACTCAGGTTCGCTGAGCAATAGGAATTGGTGGCATCTTTTACTCTGAAAAGGACAGTAGTCTTTTTTCTCACAAACACACATTGAGTCCTAGGTGCCTAAGATGGGGGGGGAACTCTTTTTTCATTGTATTCAATGTATTCAACATTGTATTGGTTTAACATGTACCATATAATGTTTTGATATATGTATATATTGGAAAATAATACCACAATAAGTTTAGTTAATATCTGTCACCTCACGTGGTCCCAGCTTTTTTTTTTTTCCTTGTGGGAAGGGATTTTTTAAAATCTATTTAGTTCATCTGTTTGGGAAGTATTTTATGAAACCCTTCCTTTATAATGAAACTATTTTTTTAAACTCTGGATTTTTTTTTAAGTTTTTTTTTTTTTTTAATGTGGACCATTTTTAAAGTCTTTATTGAATTGGTTACAACATTGCTTCTGTTTTTATGATTTGGATTTTTGACCCCAAGGCATATGGGATTTTAGCTCCCTGACCAAGGATCAAATATTGTATCCGCTGTGTTGGAGGGCAAAATCTTAGCCACTGAACCACCAGGGATGTCCTGATAATGAGACCATTCTACATCTCCATTTAATACTCCTAATTACCAAATGCCTGGAAAAGTATCCAACACAGCAAATTTCCTTCTGCTTTGTAAAGAGCAGACCCTCTAGAAAAACTTGATCTCCTTTAGAAAACATGATAAAAATTGATAGGTTCACTGTAAAATAACTAAATATATTATTTTAAGCTAAACCAACTAGACTCCAATAGAATAAGTACATATTAATCAATAAAAGTTCTGAGAGGAAACCTTTAAAGAGAGAGAATTCTGTTAAATAATGCTTTCTATTGCTTTGTTTTGGTTAAACTGGGCTTCCCTGTTGGCTCAGCGGTAAAGGATCCATCTGCCAATGCAGGAGATGCAGGTTCAATCCCTGGGTTGGGAAGATCCCCTGGAGAAAGCTATAGCAACCCACTCCAGTCTTCTTGCCTGGGAAATTCTACAGACAGAGCAGCCTGGCGGGCTATAGTCCATGCGGTCACAAAGAGTCAGACACGACCGAGCAACTAAACAACACTGGGANTTGGGAAGATCCCCTGGAGAAAGCTATAGCAACCCACTCCAGTCTTCTTGCCTGGGAAATTCTACAGACAGAGCAGCCTGGCGGGCTATAGTCCATGCGGTCACAAAGAGTCAGACACGACCGAGCAACTAAACAACACTGGGAGAAGATGGACATTCTCAAATGCCCTGATCTGGCATGATGGTTCTCCCTCAAGGGTATTTTTTTGCCCTCCACGGGATATTTGGCAATGTGATAGTTTTGGGGCACAGGAGATCTGGACTCTAGTGAGAGAAGCCAGTGAAGTGAAAGTGAAGTCGCTCAGTCGTGTCTGACTCTGCAACCCCCTGGACTGTAGCCCACCAGGCTCTTCGGTCCATGGGATTCTCCAGGCAAGAATACTGGAGTGGGTTGCCAGCCAGAGATGCTGCTAAACATGCATAATGCAGAGTATAGCCCCCCGTACTCTCACCCAAGAGAGAATTATGGACTCAAATGTCAGTAGTGCTGAGGCTGAGAACACCTGGATTCCAGCTCAGGTAACCTCAGTGTCCCAGGACACCATAAGCATTATTTCAGAGGAGAAACAACCTTCCTTGGTCAGCCAATTGAAGTTTAACTATTTTAGGCTTGTTCACATTATAAATCTTAACATTAGGAAAAAAGAAACAAAGAAAACCACTCATTTCAGGAGCCTCTGATTTGCTAAGGGACATTTGACTTGAGATGGAAATCCCAGATCAAGACAGAATCAAAAGGAATACTTACTGTTGGCTAGAACTTTCTGGAACTGTGGGAGATTTTATGTTCTTGTGGGGTTTTTTTGTTTTGTTTTGTTGTTGCTTTTGTTTATTTTTGCCATTCCCTAAACATTTGAAAGTATTACATACTCTTTGGGAAATTTCAAATAATAATGAACTTTTCTTCTAAACATATCTTGGTTATTCAATGTCATATGAAATTGTAAGAACAGCAGATTTTACAGCTTTGTCATCAAATCAATTTGACAACTATTTTTGTTCCAATCTTATTCATATGACTATAAAATTTAAATAGTGATAACTATGGGTAGTTTTCCAATAGTTTTTTTAAATTTAATTGGAGTATAATTGCATCACAATGCTGTGTATGACAAGACAAGAGAATTGGATTTCTAAGACAAATTACACTTGGGCATTTACATAATGTAAAAAAAAATTATTTAAGATCCTCCTGCCACCTGAACCCTTTGCCAGTCCAGGGTTCGTAACTTCCTACCAGCATAAATAAAACAAACGGCTTATTTCACAGATCTTAGGATTAAAACACTTTATTTCCCAAACTAACTTCGAGCTATTGAGAGCTCGCCAGTCGGTAACACTAGAATTTGGAAGGCAGCTCAGTTAAAGATGAGACATCCATTCCCTTTAAGTGTGATGATCAAAAGCTATTCCTGTGAAAAATCCATCCACTGAGAGTCTGCATTCATCTGATACTTCTCCTTATAACAGCTCTTGTCCCCTCTTGTACAGCTTTAAAAAGTTCCAAATACCAGCTTCTTCATCACTCCTCCAATCAGCTCTCCATCAGCGTGCTGAATGTAACACAGCAAGATGAAGGCGTGTACAAGTGTCTGCACTACGGCAAGTCCGTGAGAACAAAGGAAGTGAAAGTGATCGTGTTAGGTAGGTGCCTGAAAGCCAGTAAACCCAGCCTGGGAGCGATACAGTTAGGAACAGGATATATCATTTTTAAACTCAATATTATAATTGAAAATTTTTGCCGGCAGCAAGGCATTTCTTGGCAACACTGCCATCTTCGTTGAGACAAAACAGAAAGGAGCAATTTGAGTGGCAAGTCCCAGAGTAAATGTGAATTTGTGAAAATCGTCTTTGGCATCAACTAAATTTTCTCTGCAGGGAACTAAAAGGAAAGAGAAGTCGTATTGGCTGAACTGTGACTCTGTGCCAGGCACTGTACTGGGCTGCAAGGAATCAAAGATGAATTAGGCACAATCTCTGCCCACAAGGAGTTTGCACAGTTGTTCAGGAAGGCAAAACACATACATACATCTAGTGGAAACTTCTGACAGCATATCCTAAGATCAAATATACTCAGATGTAACTCTGCTGGACAATCGGCTCACACCCTCTGCCAAACAAGTTCCTCTCTTCTATTGGGGGATGGGGTTGGGAGGCTTGGCTAGGAAGTGACAGCTGGAACTTGCTCAGTTCTGCAGATGGTCCTTTGTGTTCAGTGTTAAGTCTTACTATCTTGACTTTTTTGCTTTTTGTAGCAGAACAGATCAATTTTAAACACTGCCTTTTATTGATCTCTAAATACCATAATTCTACATATCACACAAGGAATTCCTAAGACTCCTTCTTGCATTAGTTGAGTGTGGTACCTGCCATAAAGTAAAGGCACAGTGACAAAGTCTCTGGGAAGGGGTGGCTCCCTAGGGGTTCTGAGAAGCAACGAGACTCAGCTTTGGGGTCACCTTTCCCTCACGTTGCTGGTCACCCGCACCATCACTCTGGGTCAGGCCAAGTCTGTGCTCTACTGGGGCTCTAACACCTCTCACAACACCCCATGCCTACCTCTGTCATTGCACCTAACACATGATCTTTCAGTGAGCAGTTTAGGGGGCTGCTTCTATCACCATGCTCCTCTTTGAGGGGCCTCATCTTTCCCACATTTGTATCGCCAGCATCTGGTACATACTTGGAACTGACTTCATAATGTCTTAATGGCAGATGGATGAGTAAATAGGTGCTAAAGGGTCCCATTCTGTACCCCACAGTGTGAGGTAGAACAGAGAAGAAGATATAAGACTATCTGAAAAAACCTTCCTGCTGCTGCTAGGTCGCTTCAGTCGTGTCCGACTCTGTGAGACCCCATAGACAGAAGCCCACCAGGCTCCCCCGTCCCTGGGATTCTCCAGGCAAGAACACTGGAGTGGGTTGCCATTTCCTTCTCCAATGCATGAAAGTGAAAAGTGAAAGTGAAGTCGCTCCATCGCGTCCGACTCTTAGCGACCCCATGGACTGTAGCCTACCAGGCTCCTCTGTCCATGAGATTTTCCAGGCAAACTTTCCTAGACAGAAGTAAAAAGAAATCAGGCTGATGGGCCCTTTAGAGAAATGCCTCTTTGATGGGAGAAGGGGACAGAAGTAACTTATACTGAGGTGAGTCCTAGACTCATGAAAGTTTAGAGCTCAAACAGCCAACCCATAAACCAACTCCTTCCTGTCTCAGACAAGGAAACTGATACACCAAGAGGTTGTGGGACTTACTCCAGTTCTTACAAATAGTTGGTGACAGAGATGGGACCAGAATTCCAGCTTCTATTCCTCACCTCGTGTTCTACCACTCAAATACACTCATCTATAAAGTTTGAGAATTACTGTTGTAACATAGTCTACTTGGGAATTTCCAGAGACTAATCACACACCGGGTGACAAATATTCTGATGGCAGCCAGAGTAGCTTTACAAGTACATAAAAGCCCCTTAACTATATTCTGAGAAAGGTCAAATTAAAAAAGATGCCATTATTTAGACCACCCCCTACAATGATCCCTACAGATTATTAGGCTCTGTGCTTTGCTGAGATGTGTAGACCAGCTAATTAAGCAGAGAAAAATCAATTTTCTTCTAGCAACTCCTGTCACACCAACCCTGCAAGTTTCAGTTATCAAGTCACACAGTGGAGAAGAACACGTCATTCTGAAATGCTCCACCGTGAGAAACAAGCCCCCTCCACGAATAACCTGGCTCTTAGGGAATGGCATGGAGCTCTATGGTAAGTGAAGAAACCATTCTCTTTTCTCCTTTGTTTTCCTTCCTATTTATATTTTTAAGGAATTTTTAAATGTTCTGGCACCCTCTGGTGGCAGAAAGTGCCAGAAAACCCCATTCAATATTTCATCCATCCTTTTCCAGACAAATTATCCTTATTAACCAATAAGGATACTATGCCTTATTCTTGAAAGACTCAACACAAATAACATGGTTACAAGCTTTCATTTAAAACAAGGTAGAAACCTAAAATGGTACATGTATTAAATATTATGGTTTCATAGACTCAGTGGACATGAGTTTGAGCAAACTCCAAGAGATAGAGAAGGACAGGGAAGCCTGGCATGCTGTAGTTCATGGGGGCACAGAGTCAGACACAAATGAGTCACTGAACAACAGTCACTGCACACTATTTCATTTTATGAAGGGTGGGAGAGGATAAGATGGTTGGATAGCATCACTGATTCAATGGACATGAATGTGGGCAAACTCTGGAAGATAGTGAGGACTGGCATGCTGCAGTCCACGGGGTTGCAAAGAGTCAGACACGATTCAGTGACTCAACAACAACAAAATTTCATAAAAAACATAATATAGCTATTATCTGTACCTCTGAGCATGAACTTTGTATCAGACACAGAAGTGAACATATGTTGAGGACTTACCTGGTGCTTCAGTGGCTAAGACTCAGTGCTCTCAATGCAGGGGGTCCAGGGTTCAATCCCTAATCAGAGAACTAGATCCCATATGCTGCAGCTAAACATTCTGCATGACTCAACTAAAGATCCCACACGCCAGAACCAAGACCTGGTACAGCCAAATAAATAAATACATTTCTAAAAATATATATTTACATAATACATTGGAANTTAGGACTTACCTGGTGATTCAGTGGCTAAGACTCAATGCTCTCAATGCAGGGGGTCCAGGGTTCAATCCCTAATCAGAGAACTAGATCTCATATGCTGCAGCTAAACATTCTGCATGACTCAACTAAAGATCCCACACGCCAGAACCAAGACCTAGTACAGCCAAATAAATAAATACATTTCTAAAAATATATATTTACATAATACATTGGAACAGATAAGATCTTGCTTGAACAATGGAGTATCATGTCATACTCCCTATGGCAGATAAAACTATTTTGATAACAGCAACAACAACAAAAACCTAAGCTTTGAGCCTTTTAACTGAAGCAGGAAAACCAACTGTCATGCTTGGGAACTGATTCCAGTTTTTTTACATTTCAACATGCATTTCATTCAATTGATGTAACTGTAGGTTCAGTCCACTGCCAATTCTAGACCTTTCTTTAATCTGCCTTATTCACTCAACCTGGGTAAGGTCTTGGGTCTTTGTGTTCCACAACATTAGGCTGTCTTTCTTGTGTAACCATGATAAGCTTTGGATTTTTTTTTTTCTCAGTAGTGCAGAGTTTTTAGGAAATTATCCACTCTTGTTCATCTGCTTCTCTTTGGGAAGGGGGCCAAGCACGTCCCAGGTGGCTGAGGGAAATTAGAGTGAGGTTAGAAGACTAACAGGTTTGCCAAGATGTCAAGGGCATCATGGTTTCTCAGAGAATCATGCCACCCAATAGCATTAAACTGTCACAACCTCACACACCACTTTAAATTGCTTCACAGGCGAAACCCACCATGAATATGAAACTGATGGGAAGAAGTGTAATAGCACCAGCACACTGACAGTCCACACATATGGCAAAAACTCAACAGCAAGTTGCATTATCCGACACAAAGGCCTGCAAGGCAGAAAACTGGTAGCACCTTTTCGGTTTGAAGATCTGGGTAAGAACCAATGGCTGTCTTTGATTATATTAAATTTACCTTATATCACACTGTCAAATAAGATGAAATAGAGTAGGAAAAGTCCTTCAGAGTGAGCTCACTGTCAACAAAGCTTTTTTAAATAACAAATTTCTTTCATGATTGAAATTTCTCCAGCTGGGCGACAGAGTTACTGTTCCCACACAAAAGAATCCCAGTTGTGTAGAAAGCCTAACAGAGTGCCATATGCAAGCAGTGTTATGCTTGTGTTTTTTTTTTTTTTACCATGACAGCTGGCATAACTTGACCTAAAATAGTTTTATTGCAGTCATATTTTTGGAGAGACTATGTGAAGCTTACTACATCCCTGTACTTAATCCCCAAGGGGATAAAACTGACTGAAATAAATCTAAACTTGTCAATATCATTGTATGTTAACAATCATGTACCCACATTAAGTCATGACTATGCTTTAGATTTATTTTGTTGTAACTGTTTTAGAGAACATAGTCTACCCATGTTAATACTCGGAGCAGGGGCTTCCCTGGTGGCCCATTGGTTAAGAGTTCAGCTTCCAATGCAGGGTGTGCAGGTTCAATTCCTGGTTGGGGAGATAAGATCCATATGCCTCACAGTCAGACAATGAAAACATAAAACAAGCAGTATTGTAACAAATCCAATAAAGACTTTAGAAAATGATCCACATCAAAAAAAAATCTTAAAAAAAATATTTCGAGCAGAACACCAAAAATTAAGAATAAAAATGAAAAGAAATCTGTTTTCATGATCTGTTCCCTGATCCCATCACCAAAGGTTTAAGAATTTATTTTGAAACTATATAAAACGTTTTGTGCCAAGAAGCAGCCTCTGAGAAGTTGCGGGCATCCCACATCTATCATTCATAGGACTCCAACCTTCATTGCTTCATAAGGTACTTCTCAGTGTGATCCTGGGAAAGGGCATGGCAACCCCCTCCAGTGCTCTTGTCTGAAGAACCCCGTGGACAGAGGAGCCTGGCGGGCTAGTCCATGGGGTCGCAAAGAGTTGGACACGAGTGAGCACTCCCGGTGTGAAAAGAGATTCCTGAAGGATAAGCATTCCCTCACCCTAGTGAAAGAGGAAGCTGCTGGATGACCATGAGTTTGTTGAACAAGCTCTGTATCGAATGAAATAACTGATGAGGAAAGGTGCTTGTGAACAGGAACCTCGGCGTGAGAAAACTGTCCTGCTGCTCTGCGGGGGCTGGCGCTGTGGCTAGCAACTCCCCACTCGCTACCCTGTGTTCTCCGCCGGTCACTTTCTCATCAAACCAAAAGTGGGTCTTGAGGAAGCTGGGTTCAGAAGAATCGCGGCCCCCAGATTGGGCGGAGCTGCAATGTGACGTAAACATCCCTTCCTCTCTGTCATTCATCCCCTTCCTCACTCTCCACCCCCAGCCATGGAAGGGGGCCTAGGGCACACGGGGAGGCGGGAGGGTCACCAAAGAGAAAATGAGGCTTTTTTTTTTTTTTAACCTAAATGGCTCTGAAAGATGTTCAGATTTTAAATAAAAGAACCAACAATTTCAATAAATATATATTTTAATTTTCAGCAGTTGTTCAAACCATCTACCAAAATTACTGCTGAAGGAGAAATCACAGTTTCTCCTCCTGGATGGCCATAATTCTATACATACACAATGTGTACATATATGTATATATATGTGTGTGTGTATACACATACACAGACTATTGAATATATATGTGCACAATTGTATATATACACACTATGGCATATACACACAATATATACAATGTGTATGAGGTGAAGTCACTCAGTCGTGTCTGACTCTTTGCAACCCCGTGGACTGTAACCTACTAGGCTTCTCTGTCCATGGGATTCTCCAGGCAAGAATACTGGAGTGGATTGCCATTTCCTTCTGCAGGGGATCTTCCCGACTCAGGGATCGAACCTGGGTCTCCCGCATTGGAGGCAGACGCTTTAACCTCTGAGCCACCAGGGAATGTGTATAGAATATAGTATATGTAATATATATATAACCTATTTTGTACATAATTATGTAATTATATGAACTCATATAGTACACATTATTCTAGATCTTAATCATTATCGATAAATTTTATTCTCTGTGTCCCCAGTAGTTGCCACATTATCCTTATCTTGTAATCTGCTTCCAGCTCTTCTATTTGACTTGTCTTTGAGTTTTTCACTGCAGGCAACTTCTCTCTTCAATTTTCTCTGGCCTCTTTGTGGCCACAGAGCTCACTTTAGCCTTATGATCCATTTTACTCTTTCTCCAGCGTCTCCTTAGTGGTTCTTCTTTTCTCAGAGCCGTTGGCATGTGATTCAAGCATTTTTATAGTTTTAAATTTTTAGTGTTTGATTAAGAAAATAATTTTAAAGCCACAGAAAAATCCTTTGATTAAATGAAAGACTGAAAAGCACTCACAGATTCCATAAAGATATTACAGATCAGTATCAATATTTGTAAATTAACAGGCATTGTTTTTATAAGCTCCCTGGTTGCAGGCCTGTTCATTGACTGATCAAACCCATGCTAAATTGAACCTCTAGATACATTCCTAACCATTGATTTTATAGTCTACAAGAGCATTTAGTAAGCCTCTTAATGAACAGTCAGGTTTTGGGCTACACATGTCATACAAATGAAATCATTTATTCTCACCAAAAAACTCTAGGAGGTGAATGTATTAGTATCTGGTAAGGGAAAGCCTTGCATATGAGAGATTAGGGACCTGGTCCAAACTTAATCATTGGCAGGCAAGGATCAGCATTGGAATTCAGCCCACTCTGACACTGACTCCAAAGCCACCTAATAAATAGGCAGGTAGATATGTGATTAAGTAGATAGACAGATTAATAAGTATTAATAGGGAGATACAGATAGAGATGAACAGTCTGCCCACCACTGCCCAATGCACCACTCCACGGAGGTCCAGCCTGCTACGCTTCTAAGCCAGGCAGTTTAGCAGATGGACAATCAGCGGGATGTAGATTCAAACACCAGCACAAGGACTGCAGAACACCTAGTTCTGCGGTTTCTGCAGAACCTCCACAAGCAGGTAGCAGCCAAGCATATTCTCCAATCTGCTGTACTGAGCACAATGTGGGTAAAATTGCTCTCTGTAGTTGCGGAATTCTGTTTTTCCCCTTTCCTAGTTACTGATCAAGAGACAACGTCAGCTGCCCTGGAGACAAGCTCTCTATCCTCTCAAGACCCTCAGCAGCCCAATAGCACTGGTAAGTATCAAAAATATTAAAACTTAAAAAAATAATCATGATTCTCTGGGAAAGTCACCTTTCCATTCTAAGTTTCAAGAACGTTTTGTTTTTTTCTTTTAATTTGTAATAAGACCACAGAAGGCTCCTTCCAACTGGCTCCAGCTTTATGGTGACCAGGAGAAGCACCATATTCAGAGAGTTCAGTTAGTGGAGGGGCTTCAGAGTAGCTAACACCTTGCGAGTTCTCTTTCTGTCTCTCTCACACACACACATGCATGCACATACAACTGTGACATCTGAATCCCTCTCTGGTAAAAGGCTCACACACACATGCATGCACATACAACTGTGACAATAGGAGACTCATTTCTTTGTTCTTCCATCTAGAACAGACCAAACACAAAATAAAGATAACAGCAAAGCGCAAAACGCAGGATCTGGAGTTTTGCTGTTGTCATTGAACAACAAAATCACCCTTGAAGGCTCATCAGTTACTTGGTTGTCAAGAATTCAGATAGTTCTGCTTTGCTTTTATAATTTTACTTATTTGATTTGGTTGTGCTGGGTCTTCAATGCTGCACACAGGCTTTCTCTCGTTGCAGTTAGTGGGGGCTGCTCTCTAGTAGCAGCGCTCGGGCTTCCCACTGCGGTGGCTTCCCTTGCTGCAGAGCACTGGTTCTGGGACACCTGGGTTTCCTTAGCTGGGGCGTGTGGGCTCAGCAGGTGCAGTTCCCGGGCTCTAGAGCCTGGGCTCCGTAGCTGTGGCGCACAGACTTAGTTGCTCCATGGCACGCAGGATCTTCCTGCATCAGGGATCGAACCCGTGTCCCCTGCACTGGCAAGCGGATTCTTAACCACTGAGCCACCAGGGAAGCTCCTGTTTTGTTTCTTCAACTTACCATATGCATTTTATATTTTAAAGTTCCTTTTCTTTCATTAGTGAGGTTTATTTAAAAAAAAAANACTCTGACACTGACTCCAAAGCCACCTAATAAATAGGCAGGTAGATATGTGATTAAGTAGATAGACAGATTAATAAGTATTAATAGGGAGATACAGATATAGATGAACAGTCTGCCCACCACTGCCCAATGCACCACTCCACGGAGGTCCAGCCTGCTACGCTTCTAAGCCAGGCAGTTTAGCAGATGGACAATCAGCGGGATGTAGATTCAAACACCAGCACAAGGACTGCAGAACACCTAGTTCTGCGGTTTCTGCAGAACCTCCACAAGCAGGTAGCAGCCAAGCATATTCTCCAATCTGCTGTACTGAGCACAATGTGGGTAAAATTGCTCTCTGTAGTTGCGGAATTCTGTTTTTCCCCTTTCCTAGTTACTGATCAAGAGACAACGTCAGCTGCCCTGGAGACAAGCTCTCTATCCTCTCAAGACCCTCAGCAGCCCAATAGCACTGGTAAGTATCAAAAATATTAAAACTTAAAAAAATAATCATGATTCTCTGGGAAAGTCACCTTTCCATTCTAAGTTTCAAGAACGTTTTGTTTTTTTCTTTTAATTTGTAATAAGACCACAGAAGGCTCCTTCCAACTGGCTCCAGCTTTATGGTGACCAGGAGAAGCACCATATTCAGAGAGTTCAGTTAGTGGAGGGGCTTCAGAGTAGCTAACACCTTGCGAGTTCTCTTTCTGTCTCTCTCACACACACACATGCATGCACATACAACTGTGACATCTGAATCCCTCTCTGGTAAAAGGCTCACACACACATGCATGCACATACAACTGTGACAATAGGAGACTCATTTCTTTGTTCTTCCATCTAGAACAGACCAAACACAAAATAAAGATAACAGCAAAGCGCAAAACGCAGGATCTGGAGTTTTGCTGTTGTCATTGAACAACAAAATCACCCTTGAAGGCTCATCAGTTACTTGGTTGTCAAGAATTCAGATAGTTCTGCTTTGCTTTTATAATTTTACTTATTTGATTTGGTTGTGCTGGGTCTTCAATGCTGCACACAGGCTTTCTCTCGTTGCAGTTAGTGGGGGCTGCTCTCTAGTAGCAGCACTCGGGCTTCCCACTGCGGTGGCTTCCCTTGCTGCAGAGCACTGGCTCTGGGACACCTGGGTTTCAGTAGCTGGGGCGTGTGGGCTCAGCAGGTGCAGTTCCCGGGCTCTAGAGCCTGGGCTCCGTAGCTGTGGCGCACAGACTTAGTTGCTCCATGGCACGCAGGATCTTCCTGCATCAGGGATCGAACCCGTGTCCCCTGCACTGGCAAGCGGATTCTTAACCACTGAGCCACCAGGGAAGCTCCTGTTTTGTTTCTTCAACTTACCATATGCATTTTATATTTTAAAGTTCCTTTTCTTTCATTAGTGAGGTTTATTTAAAAAAAAAACAAAACACACACACAGAAGCAAAAATGTGTATTTTTCAACCTTACTGTACACATTTCCAAAGTATAGAAATGTAACATTCTGAGTGCTAAAATATATTTAAGAACTCAGTGTTTGGTGACAGGATTGAACTATAAATAAAGGAGAATTTAGAAAACCTGGATTATAATCCCAGCTTGGTTAGACAGTGAACCACTAGATGATTAACTCTGGGCAATGATCACATATTTAACTTATCTTTGTATGTTACCTAGCTTGATATCTGCTAATAGCAGGTACTCACAAAATGGAGTATGAGTGAATGGATGAATGAATGTGTGCATGCAACTGTCATGGTGCTTTGAACAAGACCGTAAGCTTCATTCAGAAAGGCATAAATCCCCACATATCCTCTTTCTGTTTCAAATAGAGTCTCTCGAAAATTGTGTGGTGGGAGAAGTGCTTTTATTTCACTATCATGTCCATAGTTCTGAGTATCAGATCACATTTTTAAAATGTTTATCTTCACTAATACTTAAAAATAAATGTTTAGGTTCTTTAAGCACTGATAAATATATATGTACCATACATACATATATACTTTTTCTGCAGGGTGATAGAAATTGAAAATATTATGAAGTGGAACAGCCACATCCCTTGGTTAAATAATCCAATATTTTTAAACGTGTTTAGAATCTATTTGTCTTTAAATCGCCGTACACCACTACTGAATAACTCAATTTTTCCTCTGCTTTTTCACATAGAACAGAAGATTTAAGAAATATGGTTTCTAAAATTCCTTTCAGCTTTCAGTTTCTATGAATTTATTACTGTTAATAATGCTCATTTTCAATAGAAGGGGTGGTTTCATTCCTCTCAGGGACCACATGGTGGCGCTGAGCAATGGGCTACAAACCCCGAGTGCAGAGGAGGGAAAAAAACAGGGAAAAGAAGCAACAAAATCGGGAAAAAAAGGATCTCTTATTTTTATAACTTCTCTTACCTCGCAAAATCATCATAGTACACCCTATTTCTAAGGAGGAAGCAAGCCTTGGGCTGAATGGCAACTGAGCCAATTTTCAACATAAAAATCACTGCTTTGTGCATTTCAGGTTGTAGGATTTCTATTCACCAGGCTTAAGGTATCATTCTTCAATATTCAGTCCTGAAGCATCCTAAAACTGTTTCAACTAATAGACCTGGTTCAGGGAGGAAATATAATGTTTTAAATTTGGGATTCTGAGTTTTGATATTGGCTCTGCCACTTATCTGCTATAGAACTGAGACAATTAACTTCTTGAAACCTGTTTTCTCAGAGCTATAGTGAGAAGTAATATATACCAAATGGTCAGTTTAAGGTCTGGCACAGAGAAAGTGTTCATTAAACATTCACCTTGAAAAAAAGAAGGGTTTCCCTTGTGGCTCAGATGGTAAAGAATCTGCCTGGAATGCAGGAGACCCGGGTTCCATCCCTGGGCTGGGAAGATCCCCTGGAGAAGGAAATGGCTATCCACTCCAGTATTCTTACCTGGGAAATCCCATGGACAGAGGAGCCTGGCAGGCTACAGTCCATGGGGTCGCAAAGAATGGGATACAACTGAGTGACTCTTTAAAAAAAAAGTGAACCTGACCATCTGCAACAATTTTTGGAAAAAGTCAGTAGTTCCAAAGTGATATTGTTTTGAATGAGGCTCTTTCAATTTGGTTTACAAAGGTGCTTTGGGATGAATATGTGCGTATACACCACATAGTACATACACTGTCATATGAATATCTGTCTTACTTTCATCTTGGTTGCAGTAACGGAAGATTCCAGTACGTCAGAGATTGACAAGGAAGAGGAAGAACAAACCACTCAAGTCTCTCATTTGGCCACTGGTAAGTGTCCCCAACACTTATTTACTTAGAACTGACACTTGATGTTTTAACCTCTTAATCAATACATCCAGTAGACTTTTTCAGTCCTCGTTATTTTTGACCTTTTTATTGGTTCATCATTCCCTTATCCCTTGACCTGTTCCTTGACCTAGTCATCTCCCTGGCTTCCCTGACTTACTCTGTCTGGTGCTGTTACTTTGCTCACCACTCCTCCTCGGGTCCATTAGCTCACGTCCCCTCCTCCTCTGACTTCTTCTATGTAGATTTGATTCTACTTCATCCCTGGTTATTGCCATAATCCTTAAAGAGTTTCCCCTTCCCAAGAGTATTTCTGCTGCTGTCAAACAGAAGAGTTACATACCTGCATTTCCAGAACATTTGCCCAAGCAAGAATCCTGTTTCATTCCATTTCCCACATATCTCTGGCTGAATTTTCTGCCAGTTCCCCAAACTCAACATGGCTAAAAACTGAACAGCACCTTTTCCCACCAAATCGACTTCCCAAAGCATCACACAGGCCCAAAACACACACATATACGTGTGTGTCTATAGACACACACACACATATAAAATCAATAGGTTCCCCAAGAGTTTTGAGTCTTCTCTTTTGTCCACAAGCACAGCCACCTCCTTGATGCAGGCCCCCATCATGTCCTGCATAAAGTATTGTAACTTCAACTTCTCCTCTTGCTGTGATTTTTCAGCATCCTAGTATCAAAACACCCCTTTGCACCCTCTACCCCAGTGATCAGAAAACCGCTATGGCTCACCATTCCAGCACAGAGCCTGAGACTTCAGGCCTCCAGAGATGCTCTCTACCACCTCCCTCTGCGGCCCTGTCTCTGTGAAGTCTTGACCAGAATACACGTTTTTCTCAGATAACTTTCCATCTCATTTTGATGGCCCTGCCCTAACTGCCCCGATGAAAGGAAATCCACATCACCTTCTCCTTACCCCTCCTTCAAGACCAGCATCCTCACCGAACACTTTCCTGACCAGCTCAGGGACCCTGCCAGCCTTGGAACCCCTGAACACATTATTATACATATGTGGGTCTAGAATCTGGCACAGTTGTCTTACTGCTGTTTTTTTGTTTTTTTAATTGAAGGATAATTGCTTTACAATGTTGTGTTGGTTTCTGCCATACATCAACATGAATCAGCCATATATATACAAAAGTCCCCTCTCTCGAACCTCCCTCCCACCTCCCACCACATCCCATACCTCTAGGTGGTCACACGGCCCCAGTTTGAGTTCCCTGAGTCATATTTTACATACGGTAATGTATAAGTTTCCACTCTACTCTTTCCATTCATCCCACCCTCTCCATGCCCCCCTCACTGTGTCCATAAGTCTGTTCTCTATGTCTGCATCTCCAGTGCTGCCCTGCAAACAGGATCATCAGCACCATCCTTCTAGATTCCATATATATGCATGAATATACGATATTTGTTTTTCTCTTTCTGACTTGCTTCACTCAGGATAATAGGCTCTAGATTTATCCACCTCATTAGCACTGACGCAAATGTGTTCCTTTTTATGACTGAGTAATATTCCACTATATATATATATATATATATATATATATATGTATGTATCACAATTTCTTTATCCATTCATCTCTTGATGGACATCTAGGTTGCTTCTATGTCCTAGCTATTGTAAATAATACTGCAGTGAACACAGTGTCTTTCTCTATAATGGTTTTCTCAGGACTGCTGTTTGTTTTTATTAACTTGCTTGTTTATATATAGAGAGAACTACTCCCTAAATCATAGAACTGTGCCTTAGCAGCTCCAAGCACAATTTTCTCTGAGTAGTTGCACTCCTTAATGGCATGTTGGTTGAGATGAAGGGGACCGTGAATGACATTCTGCAAGTGTAGAGCCCCCAAAATAAGAGTACTAGAAAGATCTTTAAGAGCTCACCTGGTTTATCTCCAGATGCCTTCATGGAAGACCACATTTAACCTAGCCAAGATTAATGAAATTTCATTTTATTTGCAGAGTTTTTCAAACTCCTTAGTAACTTTTCTTGCTACTTAACTACACTTTGCTAAAAACTCCATTCCTTACAGCTAATTTGAACTCTCTGACTATACTTCAATATCCTCACGTTTCCTCTGGAAATGAAAAATAACTAGCCCAATATCTATGTAACTTAAAAACCTTTCTCAAATCATCCCATGAAATTGCTTTGTTTATATTCCTGTTTGCTTATTTTCAGAGAACGAATAACATGACTCTCTTTACCTTCAGGGTAAGGCTCTCCCTCATCTTTTCCTCTCAGCTATTATCCTTCATTATATTTTGCAAATACTGTATATATTCCTCAGTGATCAAAAAACTTCTCAGCCTGTTTAAAGCCCTTGCATTTTCCCTGCAGAAGCAAATCGGCAGTATGGGGGACTGACGAAGAAGAAGAGCGGTGTCCTGCTGCTGACCCTCGTGTCCTTCCTCATATTCATACTGTTCATCATTGTCCAGCTCTTCATCATGAAACTCCGGAAAGCACATGTGATATGGAAGAAAGGTGAGTGGGCAGAGAGCCTGACAGAGGCTCCAAGGTGCTGAAGCCACTGGCCAGCCCAAAGGGAAATTCTGTCAATTAAAGCTCTTCCATTCAATGCGGTACCATCTGAGCAGTGTACCATTCAATGCTATACCATCTGTCTGAGCAGGATGTGAATTTCCAGGGATTATAGTCAAAGAATGCATGACCAAGAGAAACTAGAGTAGCTCTAGGAAATGGCATTAAATTGTGGAGGCTTCTATTCACAAAAGGGTACCAAACAGAGCATATTCATCCATTCATTCAATAAGCATTTACTGAACACCCGCCGTGTGCCAGGCACTCTTCCAGGCACTGAGAACACATCTGCCAACAAGGCAGACCAAATCCCTGTCCCCAAGGAGTTCCTATTCTAGGACTGATTGACCAGTCAAGGGTTGAATATAATAGACTGTGTGGGGGCCCATTCTCACTCTATAAGAATGCACTCAGCTTCTGTGAACCATATGTTCATAATTTTTCCTAAGCATTCTGCTTTAAAAGTTATCATTGGAAACAAAAACAAAATTATTTAGCTAGCATAGAAGATACCTATTAAAATATATAGACTCAACATCAGAGACAGAAGGGAACTTAGAAGTTATCCAGAATAACCATCTGCTCTGTCCGTTCCATAAATTCGTGCCAAGATTAAATCCCTTCTTTAATTTTGAGTGGTTATTTAGACCTGGACTGTTCAATACAGTAGCCATAATCAGGCTAGTCAGCACATGAACTGTGGCTAGGCACCCTTGAGAGGTGCTGTAAGGATTTGTATTTGACTTTAATATGCTGGACACATCCAGTTTTGAAGACTCAGTTCACACACATACACACACAAACACACACAAGAATATGTCTAATAACAATACATTGAATCTATTAGTTAAATAAAAACATATCAATTTCACCTGCTTCCTTTTACTTTTTGAAATGGCAACTAGAAAATTATAAATTATACATGTGCCTTGTATGATGGTGCTCTTGAACACTGCTGATTTAGCCATATATGTCTCATACACCTCCAATGACAGAAAACGCATTACGTTCAATGGCAAAATACTATTAAAACATCTTTGACTGGCTCCGACCCTTTTACAAGTGTTGCTTCTCATGTGGTACATTGATATGATGGAATATTACTCAGCCATTAACAACAATGAAATAATGCCATTTGCAGCAACACGGATGGACCTAGAGATTGGGTACTGAGTGAAGTCAGTCAGAGAAGAAGAAGGAGTAAGTGCACACCTTTACAGTGAAGCACTTAATATGACATCCCTTATATGTGGAATCTAAAAAGAAACCATAAAGAGAACTTACTTACAAAACAGCAAGAGACTCACAGACTTAGAGAATGAACTTATGGTTGCCAGAGGTTAGGATGTGGGGAAGGGATAGTTACGGGGTTTTGGATGGACATGTACATACTGCTATGTTTAAAATGGATAACCAGCAAGGACCCACTGTCTAGCACAGGAAACTCTGCTCAATGTTACATGGCAGCCTGGATGGGAGGGGAGTTTGGGGGCGAATGAATACATGTGTATGTATGGCTGAGTGAGTTCCTTCACTGCTCACCTGAAACTATCACAATATTGTTAATCAGCTATATCCCAATACAAAATTAAAAAGTTAAAAAATTAAGTAATGCTTTTCCTAGTTTAATATCTATCTTTTGAGATATTCAGATGGACTAACACTTTTATCATAAACAGACCTACATATAGGGTCTGGCTTTCCAGTTGTACCCACACAACAGGCAATCGCCACAGTATTGTTTCAAAACCTCCCACTGATACCTCCCCGCCGCCATACTTCTTTAAGCTCTACTAGAATTATTTCTTCCCCAAAAGACAGTATTTGACTCTAATATGCTGTCATCTGACTTATGCAACTTTTATACTGCATGCATGGCACAGGGCCTGTAGGAATCACAGTAAAACTAAAAAATAATTTACTGAACTAATGAGTACATGAGGTACGGAGGAGGAAGTAGTAAGTCTACTATCACATAAAAACAGGTACGATCTTACTCAAATGTACATTTCTAAATACAGATGATGTCTGTGGCACCAGAAATCAATAACAATTTTTTCTTCTTGCAGAAAGTGAGATTTCAGAGTACACTCTAGAAAGTTACAGATCGAGGTCAAATAATGAAGAAACATCATCCCAAGAGAAAAATGGCCAAAGTAAGTCAACTATGGGACCTGAGACATGAAAAATGAGGTTCATTAACTTGTTGCCTTTCATGAGGAGAGGAAAAATCAAAGTTTGGTTTTTAGCACAAGAAAAAGGAAATCACCTAAATCATTTCACAGAACTTAAGGAAATACACCTAAAAAAACCCAAAAAGTAGCAGTTAAGTTTGCATCGCTGAACGTAAGCCCCTTTGAGGAGCCATCCCTGAGTCCTTGCTATCACACACAGGTACATCTTGGACTGTATGCCCCTCCTGTGCACCACAGCATCCTATATACAGCTTTACCAATGAAGAACTTCCCACACCAGGCTGTCATTTTTGGTGTGTTAATCTAGCTACCACAATACACCTCCAGGTGGTGAGCAATTGGGTCTACTCTATGTGTATCCTCAGATCCTAGCATAGGGCTTGCCACATCAGAAGTGGAGAGTCTGGTAAATTTGTATTGAATAAATGAATATAGGGCTTTTGAGGTGGTGCTAGTGGTAAAAACAAGCCAAAAAACCCATCTGTTGATATAGGAGAGATGCAGGTTTAACCCCTGGATGGAGAAGATCCTCTGGACAAAGGCATGGCAACCCACTCCAGTATTCTTGCCTGGGAAATCCCATGGACGGAAGAGCCTGGCAAGCTACAGTCCAGGGAGTTGCAGAGAGTCAGACACGACTGACGCAACTTAGCTCTCATGCAAATGAATATAAGGCTTAACAAATTTAAGCGGAAATGTTTCATGTCTTTTGGATTACTTTATTGCAGTTCTTCAAGCAAAATATGAAAAGAATAGTCTAAATAGTCTAATAGTCAGTGTGTGTGTACATGTGTGTGTGTGTACTCTTGACAAAGTAGACAGAAGCTAGGAATATAGCACAGCAAGAATCTTATACTTTCCAACCACTGTTTCCTCCATGCAAATTAACTTATTCCACCTGCCCAAAGTTGCAAGACAATGCAGGGAGCTTTGCCACTAGTTGCTATTGGTTTTCCTGAGGCTTTATAAGAAGCATTTCTTTCATAACACCTCCGGCTTTTTTTTTGGTTTTGACCTAGCAAGGTGTGAAACGGAAAGACAGACTAGCTGTAGTAATAGGAAGAGGGGTACGAGTGAGCGGGCTGTGTGAGACCCGGGGTGGGAGGGGGGAATGTGGGTCAGCTGCCTACAGGCTGCGACACTGCAACACGTGTTTCTGTGATGCCAGTATAACGTGTAACGGGGCTGTTTCCTACACCCATTCCCCCAGTCAAGGGGAACGGAGCAGTGGGTGTAGATTTGCTGTTCACCTGAAACTATCACAACATTGAGAATCAGGTATACCCCAATGTAGGGCTCAGTTGCTCAGTTGTGTCAACTCCTTGTGACCCCCTGGACTGTAGCCCACCAGGCTCCGCTGTCCATGGAATTTTCCAGGCAAGAATACTGGAGTGGGTTGCCATCGCCTCCTCCAGGGGATCTTTCCCACTGAGGGATGAAACCCGTGTCTCCTGTCTCCTGCACTGGCTGGCAGGTTCTTTACCATTATACATCAATACAAGATAAAAACTTCAAAAAAAAAAAGAAGCAACAACAACAGTGGGAGTAGAATTGTAACTTTTAGCAGGAAAAGACTTCAGTTCAGCTGCTGAGCAAGCAGAAGCCCTTTTAATTCATCTTTAAGAAAATTTGAAATGAGCACCTACATAGAAGAAATTAACACGTTATAAATCGACCATTAATATATTTCAATAATTTTTTTAAAAATAGAATAAGCCTGTGCACTCAGGACTCCCTACCCAGAAAGGTCCCCCACCCCAGTACATACTCCCTGGGGTGGGAGGATTGCTATAGCTGTGGGAGGTTGCACTGTCTCCTGGGATCTGATGCCCCACTTTCATCCTCCTTCCCTCAGCGCCCTCAAATCCAGCATTTCAACTCTATCATTTCTGCTCATCGTCTTCTGGAGACACTTCTAGACTCCATGTACAGAGATGCATAAACTTTCATTGGGCTGCCCCAAACCTCTTATTCCCATAAGCCCTTTTACTTTCAGTATGAAATCATGTTAAAGACAATGAATTTTTTTCCAGCAACACATCCGTTATTTGATAGCAGAGATGTCTATATATCTTATTTCAGGTTTATGAGCATAATGTTTATAGAAGAAGACTTTGAAAATTAGGCTGTAACAGGGCATTCAAGACCATGTGTAACCAGCAGTGAATTTCAGATTTGAGTTTTTTAAGACATTAACATTCAGACCTACAAACAGCACAAGGCGATCCGCGTGTTTTAAATTAATGGATGCAACATTGTTCAAACTAAATGTTTGGGTTTGCCATGTTTTTCTTTCAGCTTCCCGCTCTAGGGGCTGCATAAACTACATCACACAGTTGTACTCGGAGGCAAAAACAAAGACGAAGGAAAAGGCACAACCTTCAAAATTAAAAGGAGAGTTGACTTATATACCAGAAAGCATCGTGTAGGGAGCCTTGCAACAGAAAATAGGATTTCAGGGCAGCCTCATCATCACCTCGGTGGAGCAGCCTGTGGGATGGCGCTTAATTACCGTCACATGAAAAACGTCCTTTGAGTGCAATGCAAGATGGCGTCCTCCAATAGAAAACCACCCCGGGACTCAGAGCAGTTAAGTGAGGACTAACCCATGGACATAAAGCTTTGTAGTTTAAAAGAAATGAATGGAACTTATTATGCCTGACACTACTTCAGAGCGGGAGGATTCTACTAAGCTTTGGGATCAGGGTCAATGTGATCAGCTAACATTCTTACTGTAAAGGAAACAGGAGATTTTAGATGCTGGGCTCTAGTAGAACTACTTAAAAAAATTTTTTTTAATTGTTTTTAATCTTTCTTTCTGGTTTCCAAATAAAGATCTTTGGGATAAAAAGGACCCAAAGAAGGTCTCTAGTCCTAGCAGCTGACTTTCAAGATGAACTTTAAGCAGCTGTAACCAGTCCATGCCTTGTCAGGGAGAAGTCATGAATGAGTCAGATGAACATGAAGGTCCCAAAGTTCATGCCCTAAGACCTAAGGGTAGTTCAAGACAGACCCACAGATTCCGTGTTCTTAGAATTGTCTTGCTAAATCACAATAGTTGACCTGGTGGACCATGTTTTTACCAGGATACTTCATTCCAAAAACATGTACAAAAGAAAATGAGTTGAATTTCCTGATGACTCATCTAATAGATGCTTTTCAAAAATTATTTAATAAAGAGCTGACTATGTATTTGTGTTTCTAGTGGTTGTTCCAAGGTGTCCTTCCTCCCTTCACTTTTACACATGAAAATGTGTGAAAACATTTAGGACATGTCTCATTCTTTGGGTCTGAATAAACTATTTGTAAAATAATACCACCTGCTGTCCCCACCTCTCCCTGCACTGCTCTACCACACATAAACTTTATGAGTTTGTATTTGTTACAGAGGCCAGATCCAGCTGTGATTTTTTTTTCTTGTGATAATTTTTTTTTAAATCACAACATTACTGAAAGGCATAAGGACAGAATGAAGTGCTTTTCCCTCTAATCCAGGGGTCCCCAACCTCTGGGATCTAAAGCCTGGTGATCTGAGCTGATGTAATAATAACAAAGTGCCCAATAAGTGTAATGAGCGTGAATCATCTGAAAACCATCCCCGTCTCCCTGGTCTGTGGAAAGTCTTCCATGAAACCAGTCCCTGGTGCAAAGAAAAACGTGGGGGACCACTGCTCTAAACCGTTGTAAGTTGACGTGATGACTCTTTAGGCTGGAGTAGGATCCTATCTCATTCCTTACATGTAACTTAAGGTAGTATTTCATGTTTCCTTGTTTCTGCTCATTGGAAAATAGAGCTAAAGAATAACTAAGAAATCTCTATCCTTCTTAGTTTTACCTTTCGGGGATTAAGTAAAAAAGATGCTTATTCTCCAATGACTCAAGAAAAACCAAACCAAAATTCTCTGACTGCAAGCCTCTTTCATTAGGTAAAAATAACAGAGAAAAAAATCCTACTACCCGACAGAGTGAGCACACACCAAATAAGGGGGCTCCACTCAGGGGAAGAGGACAGTTTGAACTGCTAGTCATTCACAAGGCCACCAATTTAACCCAATAACATAATTTCCTGTTACCTCCCCCAAGTGAAGTCATGGTGCTTTGCTATATTTATAATAACGTTTTGATCTAGCTGAAATGCAATTCTATTTTTACAGTGTTGCACCTACTAAGAGAGAAGCCCTTTTCCTTCCTGTAATGCCTGCATGAGCAAACTTGTCATCACTGACCATTACTCTAGACCTGTTCAAATATGATAATTTTTTCCCACCTTTTCTGCTCTACATCTCATTTTCATGTAGAAGCAAACCAAAACTAAGGCAACAATAGCTTCTTATATTCTCCCCAAATGCCTGTTTATTTTTTTTAAGAAGATATCTTGCCTAACTGTAGACAGACTTAGCTTTGTGGAAGCAGATCTTTCGCAGTCCCCTGAAAGAATGAGTCACAATTTTTAATTAAGATAGGATACCTCTTTTGAGCCAGGCCCTGATTTGTGAAATAAAAATTGTGTCCTATTAGAAAACTACGAGACTNAGACAGACTTAGCTTTGTGGAAGCAGATCTTTCGCAATCCCCTGAAAGAATGAGTCACAATTTTTAACTAAGATAGGATACCTCTTTTGAGCCAGGCCCTGATTTGTGAAATAAAAATTGTGTCCTATTAGAAAACTACGAGACTCCGTGACTTTCAGTGTGGTTTGAAGGAGACTAAGCCTCAGAGATCCAGATGAAATTTTCAAATGAAGGTACCCCATTTACTAGAGATAAACATCAAATCAATAACTAATATTACACCTTTTTTTTTTTGGTCATGCTGCAGCTTGTGGAATCTTAGTTCTGACTAGGAACTGAACCCAGGCCCTCAACACTGAGACTGGACTGCCAGGGAATTCCCTAAATATTATTCTTTAAAATGGGGGTGCGCTCTCTTTCTTTTGCTTTTCCCTAGTTCTTTATTCCCAAGTGGTAGTTAGTTAGTTTTGGTCAGAGAATAACTTCCTGTATCTTAAGCTTCCTCATCTGTAAAATGGGAATAAAAATTCCCACCACACAGGAGTAGTGTGAAGACTAAATGAAGTAAGAGTACTAGTTTCTCCCTGTACTAGTTTAAGACGATGGCATAGAGACCACTAAATCCTGGGTCTACTTACTGAGAACATCCTGATAACTGGATATACAGAATTTTAACTTTAAAGCTAAGAATGCACAATAGGCACTGCTATTGAAGAAAACCATATAGAAAAGCTTTTAATGAACCCTTGTCACCTCATCTCATAATAAAATAAGCAGCAATTAGAAGAACATGTATTAATACTGATGCTGTAAAATAAAAACTTTATATGCGATAAAGGTGGTATCTCAAATGATTTTCAAAAGAAAAGATCAACATTTTACTAACCGGGCAGCCATATAGGAAAAGGCAAAACTTGATAAAGATATCATAAACCAAAAATAAAATCCAAATAGATGGAATATTTTAAAATACAAATGAAACCATAGAAATACCAGAAAAAATAGGTAATTAACCTTTAGACCTACAGGTAATTAACCTATAGACCAATTAGGTCTATAACCTGGAAGTGGGATAAACTTCTCATCATGACTCAAAATTCAAAAATATGAGGGAAGAGGAGTGATAGCTTTGACTATATAAACATAAATGCCTCGTGGCAATAAATAAATAAATAGCAAGTGAAAGGCTGGGGGCGGGGAAAGTGGTAAAATCCTTAAAGACCTTCTAAAAATAAGAAAAACAATCAACACCACAACAGAAATAGAAAAAGGGAAAAAGGCAAATTGTTCTTAATATAAAAAAGTATATAACAAGTATAATATATAAAAAGTATATGACAAGGAAATTCAAATGGTTAATTGCAGGTTGGGGCAAGAAATGCATAACTAGAGCCTAGAACATTTTATACTGGAAAGTAAGAAAGTAATCAGAGACAAATCACTTTTAGAGATTGCTCAGATAAAAACTCTTTAATCTGAAATTTAAAATACATTTGCAATAATTTGGAAGGTCACTGTGTAATAAAAACAACCATAAGTACATGAAAAGATGCTCAGTATCATTAGTCATTGTTGTTGTTGCTTAGTCACTAAGTCCTTTTGTGATCCCACGGACTGCAGCCCACCAGGCTCCTCTGTCCATGGGGCTTTTCCCAGCAAGCATACTGGAGTGGGTTGCCATTTCCTTCTGCAAGGAATCTTCCCAACCCCGGGGTCAAACCCATGTCTGCTGCCTTGGCAGGCTAATTCTTTACCAGTGAACCTCCAGAGAAGCCCCGCCATTAGTCATTAGGTATATGCAAGTCAAACCTACAATGAGACAGAACCAATTACAAGGATGGTTATCATAAAAAGAGCCAGACAATAGCAAATATTTGAAAGGACATAGAAAAATGAGAACCCCCAGAGATTACTGACAGGAATATAAATATTTCAACCACTTTGGAACACATTCTCGAAGTTTTCCAAAAGTTCAACAGAGAGCTTCCATATGCTCCATTCTGAGGTTCCATTCTGAGGTATATATGGCCACAGTGATAACTAGCCTTACCGTGGTAATCGCTTTGAAATGTATATAGAGATACCAAATCACTGTGCTGTGTGCTAGGAACTAACATAGTGTTATAGGTCAGTTATACTTTAAAAACAAATAAACCCATAGAAAAAGAGACCAGATTTGTGGTTACTAGAGACAGGGAATGGATGAAGGAGGTACTGGAAGAAGGTAACCTAAAGATACAAACTTTCAGTAATAAGGTAAGTAAGCGCTATAGGGATGTAATGTACGACTTGATAAATATAACTAACACTGCTGTATGAAAAGTTCTAAATCCTAAGAGGTCTCATCACAAGGGGAAAAATATTTTTGTTTCTTTAACTGCATATATGAGATGATGGATGTTCACTAAACTTATCGTGATAATCATTTCATGGTACATGTAAGTCAAATCATTAAGCTATACACCTCAAATTCATACATTGCTATATGTCAGTTATATCTTAATAAACCTAGAAGGATAAAAACTGCTTAAGAGAATGGGGGGGGCGGGGAAGAAAACATAGGTCCACATAAAAACTTGTACATGAACACTGCTATATCTAAAATAGATAACCAACAAGGACCTACTGTGTAGCTCCCTCCCACGCTGGATGGGAGGGGAGCTCAGGGCAGAATGAATATATGAATATGTATGGCTGAGTCCCTTTGCTGTTCACCTGGAACTATCACAACATTGTTAACAGGCTACCCCGATACAAAATAAAAAGTTTTTTTTTTTAATAACTTGTACATGAATGTTCATAGCAGCATTATTCACAATAGTGAAAAGGTGGGAACAANGGCTGAGTCCCTTTGCTGTTCACCTGGAACTATCACAACATTGTTAACAGGCTACCCCGTTACAAAATAAAAAGTTTTTTTTTTTAATAACTTGTACATGAATGTTCATAGCAGCATTATTCACAATAGTGAAAAGGTGGGAACAACCCAATGACTATCAACTGATGAATGAATAAATAAGATAGTATATTTATACAGTGGCAATAAAAAGGAATGAAGTTCTGATATGTGCTACAATATGGGTGAACCTTGAAAATATTATGCTATTAAAAAAAGCCAAACACACAAACACAAATTATATGATTCCATTTACATGAAATGTCCAGAAAAGGCAAACCCATAGAAACAGAAAGTAATTAGTGGTTGGCAATGGCTGACACGAGGNATATTATGCTATTAAAAAAAGCCAAACACACAAACACAAATTATATGATTCCATTTACATGAAATGTCCAGAAAAGGCAAACCCATAGAAACAGAAAATAATTAGTGGTTGGCAATGGCTGACATGAGGGCAGGGAATGAGGAATGGCTGCTTTGGGAGAGATATTCTGGAATTAAATAGTTGTGATGATTGCCCAGCTTGTGAATATACTAATAACTACTGAACTGTGTGCTTTAAAGGGGTGAATTGTGCAATGTGTGAATTATATCTCAATAAAGCTGTTATTGTAAAAAATCACTTTGTAGAACTCGTTTGGATCCTGATTCAAATTTACCGATTACAGAAAGACACATGGAAGACCATCTGGAAATTCTGAACACGACTTAGTGTAAAACAATATGAAAGAGCTGTTAATTTTATTTCAGATGTGACAATGCCACTGTGGTAATTTAAAAACTGTCTCTTAGATGCATCCTAAGTACTTATGGATAAAACTGTATAGCAGCTTGGATTTACTTTTAAATAATGTGTTGGGAGTACAGAACAGTATGTGTAGAAGCAAGATCACTCATAGACTGATCTTGAAGCTGAACGAAGGTTACCTATGAGTTCATTATACCTTTCTCTTTACTGCTGTATGTTTTTAAACTGTCATAATAAAAATGCCTTAAAGTTATTTTTAGACAAGCAAACCAAGGAAACAAAACAGAGGAAGAAAAGCAATCATCACTTGTTAATCTGCATCCCTAAGAACCATCCTATGGGATCATCTTGTTCCTAAAGCTTTTGATGCCAGCAGGCAGAATTCACCCCCCCTACACACACACCCTCAGGCTCGCCCAGCTCTAACTGGTTCTCCTAGAACATTGTTAGCATTCTCTGCNTATATAAATATATATATATTATATATATATATATATAACTGAATCACTTTGCCATACACTTGAAAGTAACACAATATTGTAAATCAACTAAACTTCAAAAGAATTCATTAAAAAATTGCCACTGTGGAGGAGTTCTCTAGTGGTCCAGTGGTTAAGAATCCACCTTGCAATGCAAGGGATACAGGTTTGATCCCTGGGCTGAGAAGATCCCACATGCTGCAGAACAACTAGGCCTGTGTGCTGTAACTACTGAGCTGGTGGCATTCTAGAGCCCGAGAGCCGAGACTTCTGAAGCCTGTGTGCCTGGAGCCTGTGCTCCACCAAGAGACGCCTGCACACCACCAACAGAGTAGCCCCCACTCGCAGCAACTAGAGAATGCCCGTGTGCAGCAACGAAGACCACAGCAAAAATATAAATAAACAAATCTTTTTTAAATACCACTGTTAAAAAAGATATATATTTCCAAATCAGTCAGGGGCCTCTTTGTCAGCTCCAACTATATTTATTTCAATAAAATACAAGAAAGTGGGAAGAAGGAAATTACTTTAAGTTTTTGTAATGCAATTTGACCAACAAATAATAAATCATGGTTGAACTAAAAGTCAAAGGTGACAGAAAATTGATATTTTAAAAATAATAATAGCATCAACCATAAGCATATGAAACAAAATTAGGATGTAGCTTTTATCTTGTCAACAATACATTCCTAAGTCATAATCAAATCAAACAAATCAAGCAGTGTTGTACAGTTCAATTATTTTACCACAATAAAGGTTATATTTCCCTCATCAAAAAATCTAACTCTAATAAAAAGCAGAATAAAAATAGCAAAATTGAGTACTAATGATGTTTTCTAATTCTCTGTGTTTCCTATCATTAATGAGGCAACTGGTATTGAAGAACTGAAGAATTCTTGTATCTTTGAAGACAGTTATCCATATCTATTTGTGGTTTTAATGTTGTGTTATATGAATATAATTCCCAACCCTTCCTTTCTTTACTCTTCTTTGAAGATTTTTTAAATAGTGAAATATTCTACACATACATAAGTGTATAGCTTAATGAATTGTTCTGAAATGAATATCTACATAACCAGCATTACAAGTCAGAAAATACAATCTCAAAGGCACTCTATCCCCAAGTCCCCACCCTGCCCTGCCCACCAGAACTGACCACAATCCTCAGTTTATGAGATTCACTTTTTTATATATAATTTTCTCCACTAAGTATCCCTGGAGAAGGAAATGGCAATCCACTCCAGTACTCTTGCCTGGAAAATTCCATGAACGGAGGAGCCTGGTGGGCTACAGTCCATGGGATAGCAAAGAGTTGGACACTTTCTTTTTCTTTTTCTTCACCTTCTTTTTCTTTTCTACTAAGTATGCATCCATAACCATAATGCAGTTCAATTTTGCCTTTTAAAACTATTTGTGTGCAAAATCATACAATGTATTGGGGTGTTTTTTAACTCAATATTGTATTTTAATATCCCTCTATTTTATTGCATGCAGATGTAGTTCATTAATTTTTGCTGTTGTATAGTATGTCAGTATATGAAATCAGTTCAGTCGCTCAGTCGTGTCCAACTCTTTGTGACCCCATGGACTGCAGCACCCCAGGCCTCCCTGTCCATCACCAACTTCCGGAGTTTACTCAAATTCATGTCCATTGAGTCAGTGATGCCACCCAACCATCTCATCCTTTGTTGTTCCCTTCTCCTCCCGCCTTCAATCTTTCCCAGCATCAGGGTCTTTTCAGATGAGTCAGTTCTTCACATCAGGTGGCCAAAGTATTGGAGTTTCAGCTTCAACATCAGTCCTTCCAATGAATATTCAAGACTGATTTCCTTTAGGATGGACTCGTTGGATCTTGCAGTCCAAGGGACTCTCAAAAATCTTCACCAACACCATAGTTTAAAAGCATCAGTTCTTCGGTGCTCAGCTTTCTTTATGATTCAACTCTCACAACCATACATGACTCCTGGAAAAAGCACAGCCTTGATTAGACAGACCTTTGTTGGCAAAGTAATGTCTCTGCTTTTTAATATGCTGTGTAGGTTGGTCATAACTTTTCTTCCAAGGAGCAAGTATCTTTTAATTTCATGGCTGCAGTCACCATCTGCAGTGATTTGGGAATAATTGTTGATGAATATTTCAGTTATTTCCAGTTTTGGGGCACATAAGCATACGCAGGTGGGAGGTAAACACTTAAAAAGTGAAATTGCTGAATCACAGGATGTACACATCCAAGCTAATGTGAAGCCATTTTCCAAAGTATCTGCACGAACTCACACTCCCATCTGCAGTATATGAGGGATCTTTGCCCTACTATCCTCCCCAACCCTGGGCGCTGTCAAGTATTTTAATGTTTGCCCACATGGTGAGTGTGGCCGGTATGCACAGTGGCTTTACTTCATCCTCTTCTGATTATTAACCTTTTCCATCCACAACACATAGTTATCAGCCACTGGATTTCTTCTGTGAAATTTCTGTTCAAGTCATCTGCCCATTTTTAAATTGGATTCTTTGCTTTCTTAATTTGTAGGAGTTCCTTACATACTCCCTTCCCACTCGGTGGCCTGTCTTTCCTTGCTTTTCAACTTTGGAAAAGCCAGTATGGGCTGCAAGCGGCTTCACTGGGAGCTCCCGGGATCCTGGGAGCTGTGCCCTAGACGCGGTCATCACAACCCGTCCCACCCTCTCCACCTGGACCGACTAGACCCGGCACTGTGTAATGGGGGATGCCGGGATGGACAGCACAGGCCCCTCCCACTCGCTGAGGCCCCGCCCACAGCCGGGCGGCCCGAGTCGCGCGGGGCTGGCTCTGTTGGCCCCGGTCTCCAGGGCAGCACTGGGAGACGCAGGGCGGGACCGGGAGGCGCCGGCACTGAGGATGCGGGGCCTCCAGGGTCGCGGCAGCCAGGAACGCCCGGCAAGGTGACAGGCGGTTGCCTCCCAAACAGGGTGTGCGGTGCGCCCGAGCAAGGGTTGGGGGTGGGCGGTGGGACCGTGGATCGGGGATAGGAAAAAACCTCTCGATGAAAGTGATCCAGGTGGGGAGAAAGGGAGCCCACAGCGGGAGCACTTGGGACCCAGACGGGAAGGACAGACGGCGGCCGAGGCAGGGGCGGAGCCCAGGGGCCGGTGGTCGGTATCTGGAAAGACTGGCGCCCAGACTCCCAGAAAAGCCCTAACCTGCGTTCATCAGGCCGGTCCGGGGCATCAGACCCACCGGATCAGCCATCACTTCCTGGGCCTTAAAGCGCGGCTGGCTGCCGAGTCTTGTCCATCAGAGAACAGGTGGAGGGAGGAAATAAATGCCACGCCCCTATGGGCAGCTTAGGACCTGTTCCAAAACAGGATAACTTTTCCTCTGCACTCTTCTGGGTGGATGAACCCTTAAAGCACGGCTACATTTCACCTACAGAAGGAAGTGTGTTCCTCCCAGTACTAATGTAACGGGCTGGGCCCAAGGATCTTGATGGCACCCCCTGGGAACGAGGGGTTTCTTGGTGCCACTGGTTTATCCCTGTCTGTCTTGTTTACTTAGGAGATGTGTCAGCCGGTCATTGTCTGAAATTTCAGTGAAAAACTTTGTCCAATAGGGAGCCACATTCACTGCATTTAGATGTCCCACTTTCTAATTTATTCAGCCATCAGCTTTTCCTTTTTTAATCCCATGCTTTTATAAAATCACACCTCCACAGATGACCCAACTTGGATGGTATCTGGCTTTGCTCTCTTCATCATCTCCCAAACATCAACAACAAAAATCATATCTTTTCCTACGAACATTTTTAACTGATTAACTCCAAGAAACCCTAATCTATTTAAGAAACGATGAGAAATTGAAGGGACTGAATTATTTCATGAAGGAGCCATTCCAAATTGAAATACAATAATTATTTCAAGCTTTTTTAAGATCCCAAGTACAGTGACTTGAACTCTTAAAGATGTATTATTATAAACTGCTTTGGTTAAAATGTGTTAGTATTTGAGGGATTTGCTGCTTTCTAAAAATATCCTAAAAGCAAAGGTTGATCCATTTATCAAAATTAAAATAATATGGTAGAATGAAATATATATTTTTAAAATAGGGCAATTAATACAAACAGTTTGACAAATAATATGTTAGTCTACCAAGGGGGGGGAACTTTAAGTTAAAAAGAAAACCATAGATATTTAAATATCATATGTATTTCAGTATGACTGTTACCTTTGGTCTCTTTTGTTTGTTAAGGTGCTTTCCTCCAAGGAGTTGAGGATGTTCCATAGAAACATTAGCAGCAAGGTCAACTAGGACTAAAAAGGAGGTCGTGTTATTTAATTAAAGAAAGGATTTGCCAAAAGAATAGGAGTAGACCATTAAAAGAAATTTTACAGTAATCTCTGATCAGAAAGGTTGTTTCTGTTATCTGACCTACAGGGGGAAAAAATGGCATAAAGGCAGTGAGATAGAAGACAGAGCAAACAGAAATGCCAGCTAGAGATGAAAGGAAGCACAATCCAAAAACATCATTTCCTTTCAATTGTATCTGAACTCAAAGCACCCTTTCCATAAACCATCTCATGGGTCTTTATGACAGCCCTTTGAGACAGGGAGGGCTCACTTGGAATCATACTCTTAAGCGAGTTAGAAGGGACCCCAGCTGTATTCAGGCCCATCTTCCACCCAGCCAACATTCCCCAGGACAGCATCCCTTTCAGGTCCACGTGGATACCCAGCCTCTGCTATGAATCACTGAATGGCAGAATTCACAAGGCCATCAAATCTTCTGTTGAACAGTTTTGATCATTATCATGGGGTTTTTATGAACACTGAGCTGAAGTTGACTCCATGTTACATCCACTTAAATTACATATTCCTACTGGTAGCAACCTGGATATCAAAAAGTCTTTCAAAGGAAAAGTCAGCCAGTATAAGTCTAGGAACAAACTAGCTTCCATCATCTTTTCAGTTCCAACTGTGGAAACCACACTGTCTCCCCATCCTTTACTTTCCAAAAGGCAGACCCTGAACCTGTTCTACTCTGTCCATAAATACTACTGAACACAGCATATATATATATATCAGTGTCCTGGGTGCTGGAAATAAGGCATTGAAGTACTATCCATAATAACCCATTTGGCTTTGTCCAATCTTATCTGTAACAGGCTCTTGGAAGCTAGAAAAAGGATTCCAGTCATTTGATTTCCTCAATAAAGCTGCATTTGATTATTCAGACTGTTTATGAGCTCTGCAGCAGAAGTGTTCCTGTAAACGGAAAAACACAATAGTTTTTCCAATAGACCTTTCTCATGCTTACAAATGGGTGCATCCAAAACCCTGCAGATAATATAATGAGGTTCTCTTACTTAAGTTTTTGATTAATATTGGAATTAGAGATTTTAATTGTCACCGAATAACATAAAAATAATTTTTTTAGGCAAATGCTTTTGTGAACCACAACTTTAAATATCCAGCCAGCTGCTGCCATCCACAAGAGAGAATCCCTGTTCATTTTTGTATTTTTCCCAAGATGAGTCATAGTAAATTCATTCCCAAGCTGTCTATTCAATCTCCTGTTCATCACACCAACTTAAAGGTCCAGTCCACAGAGCCATCTTTTAAGAAAGAAGACTTATATTTCATTTCAAAAGACTCTTTGGAATCTGACTCAGAAAGCCCCACTCAAAAGATCAAGTCCCGGTCTGACCTTGAAGACCAAATGCAGGACAACGACATGGAGCCTGACAGCCTAGAGGAGGAGAACTTGAGTGAGACGGAAGAGGAAGCAAGCAGAAAAGCAGCTCAGAGGGCCTGCAAGGAAAACCTCCACACCCAAGATGCTGGTGCAATTAACAGGTAAGGAATTGGCTTGTGTAAGAAACAGTGAGTTCTGAGATGCACTGTTACATAATTATTGGTACTGTCCCAAGTGAAAGTAAGGACAGGCTCTTGTTTGGGGATTTTTTTTTTATAGTGGATATAATTGATTTACAATGTTGTATTACTTTCAGGTCTGCAAAGTGATTCAGTTATAGGTATACATATATCTAATTCTTTTTTCATTCTTTTCCCATTCTTGTCTTTTTTCAGTATTACTGAATATTCAGTAGAACTCCCTGTACTATACAGTAGGTCCCTGCTGATTATCTGTTTTATTTATAGTAGTGTGTACATGTTAATTGCAAATTCTTCGTTTATGCCTCCCCCTCAACAACCTTTCCCCTTTGGCAACCAGAAGTTTATTTTCTAAGTCTATGAGTCTGTTTCTGAACAGGCTCTTGTAACAAGCTCCTTTGTAATGTGTGTGAGACAGATCTCCAAGCAGTTAAGGACAGCTTGGAGCCAAGATTTTTGATGAGAATAGTTATTAACGATAAGGACATTTGTATTTCTTATGCTCCTTACTTCCTGTCCATATTCCAAGTGTCCATATTCCAAGGTGCTATGACCTCACCTTGGAGAAATCCCAGAAAGCCTAATCTAGAAAAGTGCCATGATCGTGGACTCAGGTGTTCTTGAGTTGGTCAAGGCAATGCTGTTTAGTGTATAATTTGAAATAAGTCCCTTTTAGTCTTTTGCAGCTCATTTTCTCTCTCCTGTGAAATGAGCCAGCCTGCTTCTCTCACAAGACTGCCATCACGTCAGTAAAGTACATTGTTGGGGGGAACTTGAGACCTCTACCTGAGCCAGGAGAGGTCTACCTTCCTGGGCTTATATAATCACAGAGATTTAATTTCTATAATCATCAGTATTTAGGGTATATTCACTTTATGCTAGAAACTACCAAAACATCTAAGAAGATATAAATGAGTGCAATATTATTCCGTTTTAATGAAAATATAAATGACACACTAGAGTACTGAAGTTCAAAGGCATTGATTAGAAAGGGATCTTGGGATGGTGGTAAGTTACAAAGCATCTGAAGCAGACCAAGTGGTTTCAGATTCTGCCACTGACTAGTTGTGTGACCTTGGGTAAGCCCATTTAAACTCTCTGTGCCTCAGCTCCTCATCAGTAAAAATGGGATAATAATAGTAGTTATCTCACATTTATTATGAGGCTAAAATCAGTGTGTGTGTGTATGTTTCATATATGTGTGTGTGTGTGTGTGTGTGTGTGTATAGTGCTTCAAACAGTGACTCTTAATAAGTTATGTATGTGTTAGATTAAAAAAAAAAACACTCCTCTACCATGTTTTTTTTTTTCTTTCATAAAACCAAAGTTGAAGGGTTGAGGAGGAACAATGATATAAAGTCAGAAGTAGGGCTTAATTTTGTTAGCCAAGTAATAAGGGTGCATGGGAATTGTAGAAAATAATGCCTTACCTTATTCTCTTAAGTTTAAGGAAACAATTTTTACAAATGTGCAGTATAAACTGCTTTTATTTTTTTGAATTGGAATATAGCTGCGTCACCATGTTGTATTAGTTTCTGCTGTACAACAAAGTGAATCAGCTATGTATACGTATATCCCCTCCCTCCTAGACCTTTTTTGTGTTAGATGATTTTAACTTACAGCTAAAATAAATTGAGGAAAGTTTATTGGAAGGCTTATAACTTGGGCAGGCAGGGTTTTGGAAACTAGGCAAGATTTGCGGAAAAAAGAACAGAATTAACATGAGTGTGTGTGGCCCATTGAGCCCCATTTGATGACAGAGGATGTTTTTTGGATGTAGGGAAATGAGGAGGAGCCTGCTTACAAGGGCCTTTGTGGATACCACCAGCCCATGCCACGGATGTGACATTGAACACAGAACTCAAATGATGTTTCCCAAGAGTACACTCACGGAGCAGGCTTTCATAGGAGCCAGAATGAGAGCCTAGCCCTACATCTTTTCCCGCTTTCTTCATTCCTTCTTTCTTTCACTGAAGATACCGAGTTGAATCGAGCTCATCTGCTTCTTAGGGGCTGTCAGAGTAGAGTAAGTCCCCTACATACGAACCTTCAAGTCATGAACTTTCAAAGATATGAACATATTATAAACCCTAACAATACAGTGCCGTAAAGGCAATTTTGTTAGTTGGGTACTGAGGGTAGCTTTGTTAGACTTACAAATAAATTGGACTTAACTAATTGATCTTAACTTATCTTAACTGACTTAACCATCTTGGAATGGAACTCATTCATATATAAGAGACTTACTGACAAGTGATAAATGCTATAATGAGGTACAGCCACAGAGTTAGGGGGTGAAAGAGGCTTAGGAAGGCTTTAACCAGCTCGCCACCCCTGACTGAATGGGGTTGGGTATACCCAGAGGAGAAAACACAGGTTCTTGGGGAGGACAATAAGATGAAGCAATATTCAAGGACAACTATTCTGCAAGCTGGTGCATTATGAATTAGACGGTAAAAACACAGCAAAGAGACCACCAGATGGTATTAATTATAATAACAACAGTAATAGTAACGTCATCTCTTTTGAAAGGCCATTGTAACTTCACTCAATTCTTCATAGAAATCCCACAAGAAAGTCCTGCTATTCCCATTTTACAGGTCAGGAAAATGAAGCTGACAGAGATGAAGTCACCTAACATCAGAGTGCTTTGTTACTGATGTTGAGGGTTTCTTTTTTTTAAAAAAATATTCATTTATTTACTTTGGCCATACCATGCAGCCTGAAGGATCTTAGTTCCCCAACCAGGGATTGAACCCGGGCCATAGCAGTGAAAGCACCAAGTCCGAACCACTGGACCACCAGGGAATTCTTCCCTGAGGTTTTTAATTAAGAAAAAATTCTAACCCACAGAAAAGTACAGAGAAAAATACCATCTCACCCTTATTGCCATATTTGTTTCAGATATATTTTTTAAAACATAAAATGTTGCAGATAATTTCCTTGTTCCTCTTCTCACAACCCCCATCCTCCTCAGAGACAACCAACACATACTTTTATTCTGGCCTTGCCGTGCAGCCTGTGGGATCTCAGTTTCCTGATCAGGGACAAGACCCTCATGGTGGAAGCGTGGAGTCTTAACCACTGGACCTCAAGGGAAGTTCCAACCAATACATACTCTTATCTGAGTGTATTTCCCTCATAGCAATTTTTAATTCATTTCCTTCACAGCTAATGAGTGGAGACATATATATATCAAGAATTGCTAGGACTTGGTGACAATTTAGAAGTGGGGTTGGAAAGAACAAGAGAAGGCAAAGATTATTTTAAGGTTCTGACAACAAAAGCATTGACAGAATACTTGTCCTGAGCCCAATTCCTGTGCCAGACACTTGACATATATCATCTTATTTAATCCTTCTGGCAGCCCCAACAGGTGGACACTATCATGATCCCATCTTAGAGACTGCAAATGAGGCTTACAGAAGCTGGTTATTTATTTCACCAAGGACGCGGTAGAGCAGCAAACTCCTGCAGTCTGACTCTATGCTTTAAACCAGGTTTTTATTATAGCACTAATCTAAGAGAGTCATAGTCTCCTAGGTAATAAATGGTAGTTTTATTTATAGAAACAGGGCATCGAAAAGGATAGGTATTCTTGTCTGTACTTTTATGAGGAAGAAACCATGGCAAGGATCCATTATGTGACCTCACTTCCCCGATGTTGAGTTTTTTCTCTTTGAACAGTGCTCAGAGACCTGAGTTTAACCTTGCTTTTTACCCAAGGACAATGTAAATACTATTCAATGTATTTTTAAATTTTATTTCTTTATTGAAGGATAATTGCTTTACAGAATTTTGTTTTCTGTCAAAACTCGACATGAATCAGCCACAGGTATACATATCTCCCCTCCCTTTTGAACTTCCCTCTTGTCTCCCTCCCCATCCCACCACTCTAGGTGGATACAGAGCCCCTGTTTGAGTTTCCTGAGTCATACAGCAAACTCCCATTGGCTATCTATTTTACATATGGTGATGTTACTCTTTCCATACATCTCACCCTCTCCTCCTCTCTCCTCATGTCCATAAGTCTATTCTCTATGTCTGTTTCTCCATTGCTGCCCTATAAATTCCTCAGTACCATTTTTCTAGATTCTGTATATATGCATTAGAATACAATATTTATCTTTCTCTTTCTGACTCACTGCATTCTGTATAATAGGTTCTAGGTTCATCCACCTTATCAGAACTGACTCAAATGCATTCCTTTTTATGGCCGAGTAATATTCCATTGTGTATTTGTACCACAACTTCTTTATCCATTTAGGACATCTAGGTTGCTTCCAGGTTGCTTCCATGTTCTAGCTATAGTAAATGGTGCTGCAGTGAACAATGGGATACATGTGTCTGTTTCAGTTTTGGTTTCCTCAGGGTATATGCCTAGGAGTGGGATTGCTGGGTCATATGGTGTCTTTATTCCTAGTTTTTTAAGGAATCTCCACACCATCTTCCATAGTGGCTGTATCAATTTACATTCCCACCAACAGTGCAAGAGCCTTCCCTTTTCTCCACACCCTCACCAGCATTTATTGTTTGTAGACTTTTTGATGATGGCCATTCTGACCAGGGTGAGGTGGCATCTCACTGTAGTTTTGATTTGCATTTCTCTAATAATGAGTGATGTTGAGCATCTTTTCATGTGTTTGTTAGCCATCTGTGTGTCTTCTTTGGAGAAATGTCTGTTTAGGTCTTTCCCCCAACTTTTTGATTGGGTTATGTTTTCTGGCATTGAGTTGTATGAGCTGCTTGTATATTTTGGAAATTAATCCTTTGTCAGTTGTTTCATTTGCTATTATTTTCTCCCATTCTGAGGGTTGTCTTTTTCACTGTGCTTATAGTTTCCTTTGCTGTGCAAAAGCTTTTAAGTTTAATCAGGTCCCACTTGTTTACTTTTGTTTTTATTTCCATTACCCTAGGAGGTGGGTCATAGAGAATCTTGCTTAGATTTATGTCATCAAATATTCTGCCTATGCTTTCCTCTAAGAGCTTTATAGTTTCTGGTCTTACATTTAGGTCTTTAATCCTTTTTGAGTTTATCTTTGTGTATGGTGTTAGGAAGTGTTCTAATTTCATTCTTTTACATGTAGCTGTCCATTTTTCACAGAACCATTTATTGAAGAGGCTCTCTGTGCCCCCATTGTATATTCTTGCCTCCTTTGTCAAAAATAAGGTACCCATAGGTGCATGGGTTTATTTCTGGGCTTTCTATCTTGTTCCATTGGTCTATATTCCTGTTTTTGCAACAGAACCATATTGTCTTGATGACTGTAGCTGTGTAGTATAATCTGAAGTCAGGAAGGTTGATTTCTTAAGACTGCTTTGGCTATTTGGGGCCTTTTGTGTTTCCATATGAATTGTGAAATATTTTGTTCTAGTTCTGTGAAAAATGTCATTGGTAATTTGATAGGGATTGCACTGAATCTGTAGATTGGATTTGGTAGTATACTCATTTTCACAATATTGATTCTTCCTACCCAGGAACATGGAATATCTCTCCATCTGTTTATGTCATCTTTGATTTCTTTCATTAGTGTCATAATTTTCTGTATACAGTCCTTTTGTCTCCTTAGGTAAGTTTATTCCTAGATATTTCTTTTTGTTACAATGGTGAATAGGATTGATTCCTTAATTTCTCTATCTGATTTTTCATTGTTAGTAAATAGAAATGAAAGTGATTTCTGTATATTGATTTTGTATCCTGCAACTTTGCTAAATTCACTGATTAGCTCTAGTAATTTTCTGATAACTATCTTTAGGGTTTTCTATGTACAGTATCATGTCACCTGCAAACAGTGAGAGCTTTACTTCTTTTCCAATCTGGATTCCTTTTTTCTTCTCTGATTGTTGTAGCTAG
Source organism: Neotragus pygmaeus (assembly GCA_006410875.1). NCBI lineage: Eukaryota > Metazoa > Chordata > Mammalia > Artiodactyla > Bovidae > Neotragus > Neotragus pygmaeus. The sequence continues at coordinate 83,165 of SJYV01035140.1, read as the reverse complement.
GACTTCCAGAACTATGTTGAATAATAGCGGTGAAAGTGGACACCCTTGTCTTGTTCCTGATCTTAGGGGGAATGCTTTCAGTTTTTCACCATTGAGAATAATGTTTGCTGTAGGTTTATCATATATGGCCTTTACTATTTTGAGGTAGGTTCCTTCTATGCCCATTTTTTCAAGAGCTTTAATCATAAATGGGTGCTGAATTTTGTCAAAGGCTTTTTCTACATTCGTTAAGATGATCATCAGAGAAAGCAATGGTGACCCACTCCAGTACTCTTTCCTGGAAAATCCCATGGGTGGAGGAGCCTGGTAGGCTGCAGTCCATGGGGTCGCTAAGAGTCAGACACGACTGAGCGACTTCACTTTCACTCTTCACTTTCACGCGTTGGAGAAGGACATGGCAACCCACTCCAGTGTTCTTGCCTGGAGAATCCCAGGGACGGGGGAACCTGGTGGGCTGCCATCTGTGGGGTTGCACAGAGTCGGACACGACTGAAGCAACTTAGTGGTATCAGCAGTAAGATGATCATATGGTTTTTCTTTCAATTTGTTAATATGGTGTATCACATTGATTGATTTGCGTATATTGAAGAATCCTTGCATCCCTGGAATAAACCCAACTTGATCATGGTGTATGAGCTTTTAGATGTGTTGCTGAATTCTGTTTGCTAAAATTTTGTTGAGGATTTTTGCATCTGGTTCATCAGTGATGTTGGCCTGTCGTTATCTTTTTTTATGTTGTCTTTGTCTGCTTTTGTTATCAGGGTGATGGTGGCCTCATAAAATGAGTTTGGAAGTATTCCTTCCTCTGCAATTTTTTGTAAGAGTTCTAGAAGGATAGGCATTAGCTCTTCTCTAAATGTTTGATAGAATTCTCCTGTGAAGCCATCTGGTCCTGGGCTTTTGTTTTTTGGGAGATTTTTGATCACAGCTTCAATTTCAGTGCTTGTAACTGGGTTGTTCATAATTTCTATGTCTTCCTGGTTCAGTCTTGGAAGATTGAACTTTTCTAAGAATCTGTTCATTTCTTCCACGTTATCCATTTTATTGCCATAGAGTTGTTCATAATAGTCTCTTACAATCGTTTGTATTTTTTCATTGTTTATTGTAACCTCTCCTTTTTCATTTTTAATTTTGTTGATTTGATTCTTTTCTCTTTTTTCTTGATGAGTCTGGCTAAAGGCTTGTCAATTTTGTTTATCTTCTCAAAGAACCAGCTTTTAGTTTTATTAATCTCGACTATTGCTTCTTTCATTTCTTTTTCATCTATTCCTGCTCAAACCTTTATGATTTCTTTCCTTCTACTAATTTTGGGGGCCGTTTGTCCTTCTTTTTCCAGTTGTTTTGGGTATAAAGTTAGGTTGTCTATTCGATGTTTTTCCGATTTCTTGAGGTAAGATTGTATTGCTATAAACTTCCTTAGAATTGCTTTTGCTGCATCCCATTGGTTTTGAGTTGTCGGGTTTCCATTGTCATTTGTTTCTAGAAATTTTCTGATTTCCCTTTTGATTTCTTCAGTAACCTGTTGGTTATTTAGGAACATGTTTAATCTCCATGTCTTTGTGTTTCTTAGTTTTTTTCTTGTAATTGATATCTAGTCTCATACCATTGTGGTTGGAGAAGATGCTTGATAGGATTTCAATTTTCTTAAATTTGCTGAAGTTTGATTTGTGACCCAAGATGTGGTCTATCATGGAGAATGTTCCATGTACACTTGAGAACAAGGTGTATTCTTCTGCATTTGGATGGAATGTCCTGAAGATATCCTTCTTATCTAACGTATCATTTAAGACTTGTGTTTCCTTACTAATTTTCTGTTTTGATGATCTGTCCATTGGTGTGAGTGGGGTGTTAAAGTCTCCTACTATTATTGTGTTACTGTCAATTTCTCCTTTTATGTCTGTTAGTGTTTATATTATGTATTGAGGTGCTATGTTGGGTGTATAGATATTTACAATTGTTATGTCTTCCTCTTGGATTGATCCCTTGATCATTATGTAGTGTCCTTCCTTATCTCTTGTAATATTCTTTAAGGTCTATTTTGTCTGATATGAGAATTGCTACTCCAGCTTTCTTTTCCTCACTAT
>SJYV01035140.1:16888-71223 GCA_006410875.1 Neotragus pygmaeus | reverse complement strand
AAAAAAAAAAAAAAAAATATATATATATATATATATATATATAACAGAAACAATATCGTAACAAATTCAATCTAGACTTTAAAAATGATATGTGTGTGCTCAGTTGTATGACTCTCTACAATCCCATGGACTGTATCCCACCAAGCTCCTCTGTCCATGGTATTTTCCAGGCAAGAATACTGGAGTGGATTTTCTTAAAAATGGTCCACATCAAAAAAAAAAAAAAAAATCTTAAAAAAGTACAAGAAACTAGCACCTGGAAGTGCTGTCAGTCTGGGTCTCTGCCTTTTAGCCACTGTTTCTGGAGAACGAAAAGAAGTCCCGAGCTTTCCACAGAAAATGTCTGGCAGGAGCATTGTAAACTCTCACTGAAGGAGAGAATTCTGTTTCTAAATATGTTCTGTGTCATACAGCATTTCCCTTGTGAGGATGCAGCCTTTGTTTCACATAAGGTAATGGAAAATGAGATACTGGAATTTCACATTGCAATTACTAGCATGCCCTCTTAAGATAATTTATTTTAACTCAGAGATTGTCCATGAATCAACACTGGTACTAATAAGAACCTGGTGCAAATATTTGGTTATTTTGCAGCCAAATGCTGTTGTCAAAAAAGGGAGACTTGGGTTGGAATTATCCAAACTGTATGACTGCAGTCAACAAAATTCACCAGATAACAATCCAACCCCTTCACTTATGGATAGTCTTTGGCCTTTGGTTCATTAAACTACTTTTCTTCTATTAAAATGTTTAATTTTTTTAGCAGAATAAATACCTGCATTAGATGAAATTTTCTGGGTTGTAAATAGCCTTCCCAAGGGATTTCAATATACTTGTGGAACCTTTTTGTTTTGTACCTGCAAAAGTGATTTTTTTTATCCTTTGGATTTATTTCATTTTATTTACTTAAAAGCTGTTGATAAAAGATTAAGATGAGCACAGAATTCAGAAATCCTTGGAAGCAATTGTCAGTTTTATTGCTCCTTAAAGAAGCATTAAAAACTGTACACTTAAACAGAAATTGAATTTGCTGTTCATATCCATAAAAGATTTAATGGCATATAAATTGGGAATAATTGTTCTGTTTAAAAGGATTAAATTAAACCTAAATCAATAATAACATGTGCAGTTTCAATTTAACTGCCTACTTAAAATAAAGTGGCAAAGAAATAACTGCTAAATGATTAATAGCAATGCTTTTATTCACCTCCTTGACAGGCAAAATGGCCAGTTATTGAATATTTTATTATGAGTGCAAAGGATGTTAATTGTACTAGAAACATGCTCTAATTTTAGTAATTTTTTGATTGAATACTAAACTGAACACGAAGCTCTTCGTCAAATGGAGATTTGATTTTATTTGGACTGAAGTTGTCACAGTCAGTGCTCAAATGTGTTCCATTAGAGACAGCAAATAGGATGGCATATGCCTAGGAGACCACCCTCCCCTTCCTCTCTGCATCCATCTCTAACCTGGGCATCTGAAGGGCAGACCTGGCATCTGTTGTCTGAATGGCAACAAAAGCATTGTGTACTCATTGTCTAACCTCCCTATCCAATGGGGAGAAAACAAGGTGTGTGTTTTGTGTGCACATGATTACCAATGAAGGAGCACTTCAGATTTTGTTCCAGTGTGTTGACCTGGACCACACAACACAATAGGGCATCTCAGCACACAAGCTCAGAACAATGGGCTTCTTTAGTATCATGCTCTATTTCAACCATTAGATTTGTTTCCGTGAAGTATTACAGCTTTTCACGCTCCTGAGTTTGCAAAACATAACCTCCCATTTGTCCCTACATATGGTTTCCATCAAAAGGAAGAGAAAGGGGCATGTTTTAAGATAGTCATTGTAGGTGTATGCAGTACAGTGTAATTAAATCTCTTAGAAGAGGCACATTTTCTGATTCTAATCTTGTAAATACACATTATTAGAGTGTCTCTTCAAACGATTGGTTCAAAAATATCTTTCACAGCCCGAGCAACTCAGTATGTTTGATTTGTTTCAAAATCTTCTGAATTTTCCAGGTTTCACTCAAAACACCCATCTTTTTCCAGGGTGTGTGATGCTGCTTCTGTGGGCAGTGTCTGATGGCAATTTGTTGAGGCTAGAAATTATATCTCCTTCTGAAAGTCTAAAATAATTGAATTCTCCCAATTTTATCTTCCTCATCATCTCTTAGCAGTGCCTAAAATTTCTCATCGTGTGGAAACACAGACATTTCTTAATCCCATTTTCCTAAATCACAGTTCGTGATGCCTAGTTCTTGGGAAAATTTTTTAATTTTTTTTTTTAAGAGAATGTACTCACTCTTTCAGCCCACTAGGGTGCCACTTAGTGCATCACAAGACAACACTGTGTCCTGAAAATAACTTAGGCCTTAGGGAGAAAAAAATCCCTTGAGATCCAATCAGCAGGAAGCACAAGACACACCAGTGTCGTGTCATGTGACAGAAGGCAACACACAGCAACAGACGCCAGTGATGGAGCCTGTTGGCACACACTTTCATAGCAGACCCTTCCTGGGACCTTCCTTACTCTGTGCCAAGAACATAGTTCTAGGGACTCCCCAGTGCTCCAGTGATTAAGAATCTGCTTTGCAATGCAAGGATGCAGGTTTGATCCCTAGTCAAGGAACTAAGATCCCACATGCACAGGGCAACTAAGCCCTCAAGCCACAGCTAGAGAGAAGCCCGTGTGCCACAACAAAGATCCCCTGTGCAGCAACTATGACCCATCACAACCAAATGAATATTTTTTAAAAAGCAAACACAGAAAATAAGAAAAGTATATCTTAAAAAAGAACATAGTTCTCAGCATACATATGTATACAAATGTGCTTAATACTCTCAATGACTATGAAGTAGGTACTATTATCCTTTTTTTAGGTAGGTACATTCACATCCTCATTTTATTGATGAGGAAACTGAAGCACAGAGAAATACAATAACTTGCCCACACTCCCACGGTAACTGGCAGCACGAAGAATTCAGTGCAGGCAATCTGATCCTCACTCTCCAAACCTCAGTTTCTTCATCTATTAAATGGGCATAATAGTGACACCTCCCCATAGGCTTGCTCTGAGGTTAAAAATGGAGATTCATTATAAGCATTCCCTAGATCAGCACAATATGTTCTATCTTCCCCAAGCCAGCACTCTACAACCCACCCTAGGAACGCGGTGGGCCAGTGGGCCCCAATAAGATGCGTCACTTTAAAAGAATTTGTCTTTTAATTTTTGAGCCTTCACTGCTGCGCGGGCTTTTCTCTGGTTGTGGATAGCAGGGACTATGCTCTAGTTGCGGTGCTTATGCTTCTGTTTGCGGTGGCTTCTCTGGTTGTGGAGCACAAGCTCTAGGCTCACGTGCCTCAGTGGTTGCAGCCCGTGGGCTCAGGAGTTTCTGCTCCCAGGCTCTAGAGCACAGGCTCAATAGCTATGGTGCACAGGCTTAGTTGCTCCACAGCATGTGGGATCTTCCTGGACTAGAGACTGGACCCGTATCTCTTGCATTGGCAGGCTGATTCTTTACCACTGAGCCACCAGGGAGGCCCAGATGTATCACTTTTAAGGTTGCCAAGCCCTGCTTTAAACAGTGCAAAGAAAAAGGCTACTTGTTCTAAAACTTTCCCCCCAAAACCATATATAAGCCATAGATAACCGTAGATAAGCCCTTTGAACACCACATCACTGTGCCTATCCAAATATATCTGTCTTACTTTGTTCTCTAATTGAGTGATTTTTGCTAAATTAAATCCAAACTTTCAAGTTAATGGAGTTAAGCCATACCCTTCCCAGAATTTACAAAGCCCTACAAAATTGCACCTCGGCTTAACCCTGAGCTTCACTCCTCAACCGTCCCCACTCCTACCCTCCACTTTATCCTGCAAAATTTGTCCTTTGAAAGCCCCATGTTCTCTCGCCCCTCTGTTCCTTTTTTACAAGTTGCTTCCTCAGCCTGGCTTAGACTCTCTGCCCTTCTTAGCCTTCGGTATCAGCTAAGCCATCAGTGCCTTCAGAAAGCTTCCCTTTCTCCCAAGTTGGGACTGGGTGTCCCTCCCGAATCCTGATTGGCCCCATTCTCCTGTTCGGTGCACTCATGACTCCAGTTGTAAATCGCTCATTTCCTGGTTTGTATCCCCAACTGAGCTCACCACCATCTCCCCCTAACTTGTATGGGGATGTGCAGTCATGTCCAGCTCTTTGTAAACCCATGGACTATAGACCACCAGGCTCCTCTGTCCATGGAATTTTCCAGGCACTACAGTGACTTGCCATTTCCTATTCCAGGGGATCTTACTGACACAGGGATCGAACATCTCCTGCATTGACAGGCGTGTTCTTGACCACTAGCACCACCTCCCCCTAACTTAGTACGTGCTCAATAAACGTCTATGGAATCACTGAACAAGCAAATGCATAAGGAAAGTTAAATTCTGTTGAATCAAGTGAATGAATGAATGAGGAGAATTAAACTCACATTTTCCTTTGAATATATCATAGATATGGGAAAATAGCACATTTCTTCATTTAAAAAAATACTTTCTATCTTTATTTACTTGAATCTTTTCATCTTTTCTTCCCCATCTAAACAACCATTGCTGAACCTTATACTTGATGCAGCACAAAATAAACCCTAAAATCATTCACTGGTTTGATCCAAAGAAAACAGTTTTTCTGCATGTTTAAATACTGATTTACTACTGTTGGGTTTTTAAAAAAATATAAATATCTAATGCTCAGTTATTGATTCAAGCGTCACATTTTACCTCTTCTGTCCATAGCACAGGGCAGAGGTTAGGGAAAGGAAGGCCGGTCCTCAGTCCCTGCTGCCCAGGACCTGACCTAGGTGAGGAGCTACAGTTGCCATGGTGAACAGTGAACTAAGCACAAATACAGCACATGAATTTAGCTGCATTGTCTCATCTGGATTTTATGCAATCTTGAGAAATAAACAGAACAAATATAACTGATCCCTAACTTAAGGATTACAGAAACCGGCTCAGAGATGACATGGTCTACCAACTGAGGCACAGATAGGTAGTGACGGACCCAGGACTTGAGCCCAGGTCTGTCTAGTCCCAAGTCCAGATTATGCCCTGCTGGACGAACCCCTGCCCCTGAGACCATACGGGGCATCGCACAGAGAGACCTCCTCAAAGACCCAGAGGCAGGTTGCCCTGTGGAGTTTCAGGAGTGACGAGTCACATGGTTAGATGTCAGTTTCCTGACAATCATGGACCATCCATCCAGGCGCTTTGCTGTAGGAGATCATTTTTCTTCCCTCAGTGGAAAAGGAAAAGCAGTCCGTCCCAATGAGTTTTCCATCTTAACATGTGAACTACAGATTCAGAGTGACAAGGGGGAACTCCCCAGCAGTCCAGTGGGTTAGGACTCGGGACTTACACCATTGTGGCCCAGGTTCAGTCCTGGATCAGGGAACTGACATCCCGTCCAGCAAGCCTTGCATCATGGTTAAAAAAAAAGGACACTAAAAATTCAAAGTGACAATTTAGCAAGATATGGAAGTTGGGGCTTTCTGCTCTAGTTTCTGCTTTACAACAAATCAAAGAAATCTAGGTTCACATTAATAAGACTAAATTAGCATTAGGGGCACCATTAGTTTGTTTACCCAGCATAAAATTATGTCCTCTGTAAACGGGAATATCAAATAGCATAAAAAGCCCAGATGATTTACATTTTCTTTTTGATTAGAGGATTGCATCTACTGTACTCAAAGAAAATCTCTCCCATTTAGCTTTTGAAGATCAAAGAGGCCATTAAATATGCCCATATTACCAGCATTTTTTTTTTCCTTTTTTGATTAAGACTAGGAGGTGCTTTACAAATTGAGATCGTCATAGGGAAAAAGGGAGGACTTGATTTGGGGTCATATGTACTGATTATGGACCCATTCATATGGACCAGGCAGGACCCTATGCTTAACCTTTTATTCATTATAGGGCTTTTCTACACCTTAAAACATATGCTGACCTGTCTACTGAGTTTTGTGTACACAGACCTGACCCAGAGAATATGAGCTGAGAGCTTTCAGAGAGGCATTGTCTGATCCCAAATGTGAGGGATCTTCCCGTAGCATATTTGAAAAAAAAGACAAAATGAAGCAATGGATAAAAATCATTGATACAGGAAGATGAACCTGTGTAGGTGTTCAGTTGGCATAAATCCTGCTTTTCTCCCACAAACGATGCAGACCGAGTCGTCGTCCAGGCAACGGTCGAATTTCCCTTCCTTGATAAACAGCTAAATGTGTATATCACCAGCTAAGTGTGAAATCCATTTCATCCTCAGCAGCTTATTGCTTATGCAACTTATGGTGTGTCTAAGTAATAGCATTCCTAGCACCAAGATGATTTCACTGGTATAATGTTACATAGAGACATTGGTTTTCCAGCATTTAGAAATGAACCATCCCCCTTTTTTATTTCATATTTCAATGAACTTAGATAATGACGACTTTTTACCCTTATGTGTAATGTGTAGGCCTAGTCTGAGCCTGAGATGTGTCTTTCACATCTTATATAGTAAAAAGGAAAACTGTAAGAGAAAGATCGAGATTGATGTCGAGTAAGATGCTCAGCTGAAGAGAATGAGTAATCTGTTTGGATGAAGGACTTGACATTTCTTTTCTGCTCTGGGCAGCCAACAACCCACAGAAGACAAATACTCACACCTCCGCTACGATCCAAACTGGAAGAGTAAGAAAGAGGAGCGGAAGTTGTTGCCTGTGGAAGCGTTGCCAGAGTCCGTGGACAGCTCTACAGAACATCTGACTCTGAACCCACTCTACCCTTCCAAGGAGCCTTCGATCGACCTCTCAGGGAGGAAAGGTGAACAGACGAGCCCGCGGAGCACAGCCTCCTTACTCGGGAGTGAATTCGTAAGCCCAGACTACGAGCTCAGCACCCTCCGCACTGAGCCGTCTCCCGTGCTGAGTGACAGCGACGCTGAGGAGAAGTCCAGCAACCTCTCTCGGTACTTGAAGAGTTCAAGTTCACGCAGCAGGGCGTTCCTGCCAGGATCACGCGGCCCTCGGCGAAGGAAGTCCAAACAGTATTTTGTGGAAAAGAACAAGCTGACTTTGGGATTACCCACTCCAAGAATGGACTCTTATCTTCAACTTCACAATAAGAAAAGGGGGGAAGGTCACCTAGAACAGGTATGTAGCAACTTCTTAAACATCTCTTCCGGGCACTAGACTGGAATTTGCCTGTGTTTGAAATAGCTGGGTATCCATCCAGCCATCTCCTCCTTTGTCGTCCCCTTCTCCTCCTGCCCTCAATCTTTCTCAGCATCAGGGTCTTTTCAAACAAGTCAGCTCTTCACATGAGGTGGCCAAAGTACTGGAGTTTCAGCTTCAGCATCAGTCCTTCCAGTGAACACCCCAGGACCGAAGCGACTTAGCAGCAGCATGTGTGTGTGTGTGTGTGTGTGTGTGTGTGTGTGTGTATAGTGAAGTCACTCAGTGACTTTTTGTGACCCCATGGACTGTAGCCTACCAGGCTCCTCTATCCATGGAATTTTCCAGGCAAGAATCCTGGAGTGGGCTGCCATTTCCTTCTCCAGAGGATCTTCCCAACCCAGGGATTGAACCCGGGTCTCCCACATTGCAGGCAGACGCTTTACTGTCTGAGCCACCAGGGAAGCTTTTATATGTATGTATGTATGTATGTATGTATGTATGTATGTGTGTGTGTGTGTGTGTATAGGGTGGTAGCGCAAGGACAGCAGGGTACAACATGGGTATTTTTTATATTATTATTATCCAGGTGATTCTATTATCTTTCCAACTCCCATTGATAATCACTTCACTGTCTTTTAACCTGTGCAAATGATGCGATATGATTATAAACTTTAGTCTGTCTATAAAATTGGAATAATAGTATGTCCCCTCCCTTTCTCATCTGATCATTTTGAGGGTTTATTCTATCTCAGATGATGGATTCAAGACCTATTGGAGCCAGTAAACTTAGCTCTATTTCATGGACGCACATAAAGCTCACCTCCTAGGGGACGTGTTTGTGGACATGGAGAATAGGATGGCTGGATCAGTGCATCCACCACCCTTATTGGGGAAACAGCTTGAAATTCATCACCCAACAACGTCGGATCATTTTCAAACATGAAGGAGAGGTTATTATATTAAATAGGGATGCCCTTGGGGCTTTCTAGGTGTGCTAATGGTAAAGAATCTGCCTGCCAATGCAGGAGACGCAGGTTCAATCCCTGGGTGAGGAAAATCCCCTGGAGTAGTAAATGGCAACCCACTCCAGTATTCTTGCCTGGAAAATTCCATAGACAGAGGAGCCTGGAGGTCCATGGGGCCAAGGGGAGTCAGACATGACTCAGCCACTAAGCGTGTGCACACACACATATGCACACACACAGGGATGCTTTTAGTTCAGTCGCTCAGTCATGTCCAACTCTCTGCGACCCCATGAATCGCAACACGCCAGGCCTCCCTGTCCATCACCAACTCCCAGAGTTCACTCAGAGTCACGTCCATTGAGTCAGTGATGCCATCCAGCCATCTCATTCTCTGTCATCCCCTTCTCCTCCTGCCTCCAATCCCTCCCAGCATCAGTCTTTTCCAATGAGTACCTATTCAAATTCAAACTGGTATTATTTAGGGTACTTTGACCTTTTCTAACCTGTGAGTATTTTCTGAAGGAACAAGAGAAAATGAACATTTGTGATTTTTTTCTTGACTGAGGAAACTCTGTCTGTAGTCTTAAAAGATTATGTCATATCCTTGCCTTCATAACTGAAAATAAAGCAAAGGAGTGGATATGTATTTTTAGTTGATTATCAAAACAAATACTTAGCTGACTTCAAACAGAATTTTCAATATTTTTTACTCAGTTCTAGTTGTGAATATACTTTTCCATGGAACTTATGTGACATTTTAAATTTTGTTTGGTCACTCATTTTAAAATACAAATAAATTCTGTGAAAGCTGTTTATAGTCAATAATTTCTCCTGAACTAAGGCAATATTTTCCCTTTATTTTTAAATGTGTTCTCAGAAGAGAAGAGGCAAATAGTGAGGCAAAAGAGAATAATTAGTTATATCTCCAATAATAAAACTGAAAAAAGGTTTATTATAAGCTCCTTAATTGATTTCTTAATTGCTAATTTTTTAATAGTTATAGCTTAATTTACAAACAATATCAGGGTGTGTTGATTGTCACTGATTCCATAGCATAATTTTCTTTCATTATGCCCAGGAGGAAACTTTACAGCAGTTCAGGTTTGCCCAGTCTTTAAGCTCTCAAATTATTGTGTGAAATGGCCATGGATCTTTTCCTCCACTTTCTCCAGATTGAAATGTCTAAAGGCTGATTGCTAATTGTATTCAAAATTGTTTCTGCACCATTTTCCAACATACATTTCCTTTATTTTACTCCAATTCCTTAAAAAAAAAAAAGATGCAAACTAGTTCGACTTAATATTGATATACAGTAATAGGTGTAACTTGTTTTTTGAATTATAGTCAGTAGCATAGAATGATGTGTTTAAGTCATTATTTATGTATGAAATATGTGCAGGTCTTTCTGCCAGTACAGATTATATATTCCCTGATGGGCAGGAACTATGCTTTGTACTTTTTAAGATTTTTTTTTCTTTTTTTGGATGTAGATCATTTTTAAAGTCTTCACTGAATTTATTATAGTACCATTTTTGTTTTATGCTTTGGTTTTTTGGCCATAAGGCATGTGGTTCTTAGCTCACCAACCAGAGATCAAACCTGCACCTGCAGCACTGGAAGGTAAAGTCTTAACCACTGGACCAACAGGGAAGTCCCTGTACTTATCTTGAAATCTTCTAGCCTAAGGCAATGGCACCCCACTCTAGTCCTCTTGCCTGGAAAACCCCATGGACGGAGGAGCCTGGTGGGCTGCAGTCCATGGGGTCGCTAAGAGTCGGACACGACTGAGCGACTTCACTTTCACTTTTCGCTTTCATGCATTGGAGAAGGAAATGGCAACTCACTCCAGTATTCTTGCCTGGAGAATCCCAGGGACAGAGGAGCCTGGTGGGCTGCCGTCTATGGGGTCGCACAGAGTTGGACACGACTGAAGTGACTTAGCAGCAGCAGCAGCAACATACTATCAGGGCTCAGTACATATATGGGAAACAAAAAATGTCCATCTTCCGTCACCTCCAAACTTTATTCTCTTTACTGTGATTTGAAGTTTATGTGGGAGAAATGGTATTTCTAGAACAGTGGTTTGAAATCCTGGCTGGATTCAGTTGGGGGGGCTGTGGTGGAGAGAATGTGATCCTCACTACCCTGACCAGTTTACATCTCTGTATGAGATCCTGAGCATCAATATTTTTAAAAAAGACCCTCAGTGGTTCTAACATGAAGCCAGGTTTGAGAAGCATTGTTCCACACTAGAGCAGTGGTTCTCATCCTTGGCTTCACATTGCAATCACCTGGAAAATGACAAGTGTCTTGGTTCTGGAGCCTGCAGCAACTGAAATTCTAATTTTGCTTTTCTAATTTCACAATTCTAGTTCTAAATTTGAATGCTTCACTTTGGAAGCACTGTGGAGCTTCCAAAGCTTGCCAGGTGATCCTAGTATCTCAGCAAGTCTGAGAGTCGATGATCTAGAGCAGTGATTCACAAATGTTAGGTGTATCACAATCATCCAGCTGTTGTTCAGTTGCTCAACTGTGTCCAGCTCTTTGTGACCCCATGGACTGCAGCATGCCAGGCTTTCCCGTCCTTCACTATTTCCCAGAGTTTGCTCAAACTCATGTCCACTGAGTTGGTGATGCCACCCAAATATCTCATCCTCTGTCATCCCCTTGTCCTTCCTTTCCTCCTCTAGAATCATCTAGAGAGCTTGTTAAAGCAGCTTGCGGGACCTAACCCAGGGATTTCTGACCCATTAGGGGTAGGGTGGGGCCCAAGGGTTTGGATTTTTGTACATAGTTGCCGAGTCCACCATTCTGCTACCAAGCCCACACTTAAAGAACCATTTCCTTCAAACCTCAAGGTATTTGTGTTTAAATATAGATTTTGATCCAGTAGGTCTAGAATGAGACTTAAGAGTCTGCATTCCCATCAAACTCTCCGGTGATGCCAAGGGTGCTTGTCCCTGGATGACACAGCAAGAACATAAAGGGTTTTCCAGAAACCCACAGTAACAATTGTGTAAGTCCCTACTCATTGGCCCTTGATGTTTGCAATGGCTGAGGATGTAAGGTAAGAAGTTGGGGTGGCAGATTTGGAGATGGTTTTAAATTAAGCAGCATCTGTTTGGAAGGTTTTCATATTTGGAAATCTGTTTTTCCCTATTCATTTCTTTGAAAGAGATTATAAACATCTTACAACTAGAAATATTGAAAGGATAAATGATCTCTGTTTTTTAGTGAATGAATAAATGTCAATTACCACTACACAGCCAAGAAAACCCTTCATTTTGTTGCAAGTCTCTATGCCCAGTGAATCAGACAGGGTCTTAAGCAGTGTATTGTTATTTGGGAAGATTTGAAATTAAGTCTAAGAAGTTCACAATACAACATCCCAGTAAAAATGTCAACCCATTGGAAAAAAAAAAAAGGTCGAAAAGGTAATTATTAAGTTCACATAAGTAACAGGCAAGAATAATAACACAAGCTCTGGAAATTAAGAGTCATGAAAGATACGGCAAAAGCATCACAATATTGTAAAGTAATTATACAATTAAAATAAACAAATTTTTTTAAAAAGAGTCGTGAAAGAATGTAGCCCCACTAGATAACAGAGTATACTTAAACCATCAATAATTAAACAATAAAGTTTCGTTTAATGCATTTACAGACATAAAGAACAGAAAGTCTAGAATTAGGACCAAATTAGTGTGAGAATATATGATCTGACATAATTATTTGATAAAGGCAAGACCTCAAATCTGTGACGAAATGATGAGTTCTCCAAGAAGACAACTGGATAGACATTTGGGAAAAAATTAAGTTGCATACATACCCCATATCATATAACAACATAAATCCCAAGTGGGTCAAATATTTAATTTTTAGAAATTAAACCATTGTATACATATGGCTGATTTATACTGTAGAACAGCAGAAACTAACACAACATTGTAAAGAAAGTGTACTCTAAAAAAAAAATTAAACCATAAAATATTAGAGGGAAAACAAGAAAATTCTCATATAACCTTGAAATTATTCAAAATCCAGAATCTACAAAACATAGATTAATTTGACTACACTTCCCCCTTGAGCAACATGGGTTTGATCACACAGGTCCACTTACTTGTGGTTTTTTAAAGATAAATAAATACTACAGTACTACACAATGTTTAGTTGGTTGAATTCAGAGCTACAGAACTGAAGATATGGAGGGCTGACTGTAAAGTTATACATGGATTTTCAACTGTATGGAGGGTCAGTGCCCCTAACCCTCACTTTGTACAAGGGTAAACTGTATGTAAATATCAAAAGCTTCTGCAAGAAAGAAAAGCATAAGAAATCAAGATACAAAGAACTAGAAAAATATGTCTAATTCATATGACAAAGTAATAGCTCTAATATGTAAAAAGCTCCTAGAAGTCAGTAAGAAAGAGACAAATAGTATCTTTTGTGAATATAAAAATTCAGAAAATATAGGAATATATAGTTCACAGAAAAATTAATACATGTGGCTATTAAACATATGAAAACATGTCCAACTTTGGTCATTTAGGAGAAATGCAAATTAAAACTATATTGGGATTCCATTTTTCATCTATAATTAAACCAATAAAATTCCCAATTTTTTATTAACCTCTGGGCAAAAAAAAGTACAGTCAAGCTAGTGAGAGAATAAATTGAACTAACTAGTATGGAGGACAAGTTGCTAATATCCACTTAAAATACAAATACTACACACACTCCTGAGAAAGCAACGCATAATGGCCAAGAATATAGGCTTTCAAGCCAGGTTGGTTAACACTGCCACCTGCTAGCTGTCTGACCTCGGGCAGGCTGCACAGCCTCTCTATGCCTTAGTTTTCCTCATCTTTACAATGGAGATGATAATAGTACCTTCCTTGCTCAAAGGATTATTAAAAAGATTAAGTGAATTAATATATGGAGAGTGCTTAACTTGATGCCTGGCTTATAGTGAATGCTGTATAAGTGTTAGTAATTATTATTTTTTAAATTTGACCCAACATCTTCCTCTCCCAGGACTGTATCCTTGTTATATGTGTGCAGTTTTGAAATAACCCTGTACAAAATCATTCATTTCATCCTTACTTCTAACAGCAAAAGATTAGAAGGTACCCAGATGCCTATTATTTGGGAAATCTGTAATAAATTATGGTATGTCCATATACCAGAGCATGCTATATCTTTAAAAAAAAAAAAAAAAGATGCTTCCCATGAACTGTTATGGACAACCTCTCAGGATTTATTATTACTAAGACAGAAGTTAAAGTTGTAGAAAAGTGTATATAGTGCAAAAAAAGTGGGAGGAATAAAAGTAGACATATTTTCTTGATATGCTTTTAAAATAGTGAGAAAGAATACATAGGTGGTTAATTGTAGAGGATGGGGCAGAAGTAGAGTGGGAGCACAATTCTTCACTTCATGCCTTTACATATGTCTTACTTTTGAACCATGCTTACGTGGTTGGAATACCTAATGTTTTGTGGGAACCCTGGTAACTTTATACTCCCTGATTGCTCTGGGTCACCTAAATTGCACTTCTGCTTGAAAATAATGGCTCAGAGTTGAACCACTGATTTTTTAAAATTTGATTTCTCCATGATCTTTTCACCATTTTTCATAGATCTGTTTATCTTACATTAAAATGCACTGGAAAAATCACCTTTAGAATGCATTATGAGATCTCAGTCACATGATGTGCAAGGCAAGGAACTGATATAAAAACCAACACACGCTAGAGGGCACCTAAGTATCACAGTCAGCCAATACTTAGCTAGTGAATATTCAGTGCTTGCTTTTATTCAAGACTTGTTTAGTAGCCAGAGGTATTTGTCTGAAACTCACTAGAATTAAGTCAATTTATGATCCACCATTAAAGGAAATTGTCTCTTGAAAAGTGAGCTACCTTTCTATCTTGACTCTAAAGTGTCACTTTGAAGACTGATGAAGGTGAAATTTATTATGGGCTCAGAAAACAGCAGGAAGTGCTTTATACATGTTATTCTGTCTTTCCCTTGTAATTTCTTCAAGAAATTACAGATACTTTGCAGTGTGCATATAGAAAGGTTATTCCATTACCTATGGCCTTCAAAACAATATAAGGTCCTTACATAGAATCCACTACCCGTTCTGAGCATCAGCACATCTTTGAGGCTGTCGCTGAGGCAGCAGGTCACTCACCGAAATGTATCTTTATTGAGCACCAGCTGTATGCTAAGTACTCTGCTCAGTGCTAGTGATATCATAGGAAATAAGAGATGTAGAGGCCAGTCTTCAGGAAACTTAAATCCAATCACCTGATGAGAAACATCTAACAAAATAATTTTGGATAGGGATCAATACCTCAAAGGATATTGAGTCAACTTTCTTTAATAAAGGTATAACTGGGATGTTTAACGAGGTGCTTAGGGAAGCTTTCACTTTCTGAGAAGATATGATTTGAGACATGAATGGGTAAGAAAGAGAAGACTATGCAAGCCCTGGGCAAAGAGCTTTGGTTGGTCCCAGCCTTGGAAGGACTATACAATATAGTGGGAGAAGAGATGAAACCAAAGCAGAACACTGGTTTGGGAATCAGACTATCACAGGTTAGATGCTGGCTCTTCAGTGTACTAGGTTGTATCATTAACTAGATATTTGAGCAAGTGACTCTTTAAACCTTAGCTTCTTCATCTGTTATAGGGGGTTCATTTCTGCCTTGGAGGACTATTGGAAGAAATTATACAAAGCTCCTGACATGTGGCAGACACTCAGTGAAGGGAAGCTGTTATTAAACTGGTCATTTCTTAAGTCACGAGAAAGGAAAGGAATCCACCCTGAAAACAGGTCCCCCTAAACGTTTTTTTTTTTTTCCAGGCTACAGTGTCTGAAAATGAAAAGCATATGACTTCAGGTAGAGTAAGAACAAAATGTTACCAAAAGAATAACATCTGTAGACCCTAGCTTCCCAAGTGGTGCTAGTGGTAAAAGAACCCACCTGCCAATGCAGGAGACCAGTGAGGGTTCGATCCCTGGGTCGGGAAGATCTCCTGGAGAAGGAAAAGGCAACCCACTTGCCTGGAGAATCAGGTTAGAGGAGCCTGGCAAGCAACAGTCCACAGAATCACACAGAGTCAGACATGACTGAATGGAGTTAGCACGCACACAAGACTCTAGCAGCCCATTCTATGATGTGACTCCCAAAAGACTGTCCACTAACCAGGCTGTCTTCTGAAGGTCCCTCCATCAAACACTGCCCTGGGGATTACAGGACCCTATAGTCTTGTACTCATTGGCAATATTTCTTTAAGAAGTTGCATTTGGCCTCAGTTAATGTTTCAGACATTTATACTTGGTGACAAGGAACTTTGTGAATATTGACGCTTTGGTCTCGAAGTGCAATTTCGTATCACAGCTCTTGCAAATCTAACTTCTCCACTGGGGTCACAAGTGTTCTTCTTGGATACAAATCTGATCATATCAACCAGCTGCTTAATGAGGGTCCCTGTTAATTTCAAGATAAGAGTCAAACCCTCAGAGTGGTACTCAAGGCCCTCTGTGACCCGGCCCCTTCTGCCAGTTTAGCCTCGTCCTTTGTCACTCCTCCTGCATCCTATGCTCCAGCCGTACTCTGGGAACTCACGGCTCCCTGAACCCAGCATTTCCCCTGGCCCGCTGTCCAGGCTGATGAATTTACCCTTCCCTGTCCTGTTTCCTTGGGAAAATCTCACCCTCTATTTTGAGATTCAGCCCAAAGCCCTCTGCCTTTAAGACACTCTGAGTTCCTCCTCACTCATCCTTGAACACCCACCATAAAACCCATGACACCATGCTGCACAACTTAATGTTTGTGTCTGTATGTCTTTACATGACTCTGAGCTCCTGAAGGCAAGGACTGGCTCATCTCTGAATTCACTGAGCATGGCATACAGTAAGCACTTTCTACATCTCTTATGAAGGAATGTAATTTTTAACTACTTGAGGGGAGGTGGTTCAGATTTTTCTCACTCTCAAGTGAAAAAAAATTCTCAGAACTGAGGAGTTCATGCTCCTGATTTAAATAATAGAATTTGGCATTGAAAGACCAGATTTGAGCCCCATGATTATTACAGCCAGTTATTACCTTTGGTAAATTAAGCCTTGAGTGTTTACCTTCTTCTACAGATCCAGTTATTTAGATGGCCAAAAAAGATGTTATATGTGAATGCTTTGCATAATCATATAGCTGTGTATAAATTTTACATTGATTATTGAATGTTTGATCTGAATTTAGTTTGCTATTGGATATGATTAATACCTAAGTGATATAATGCTCTCCTTTTCTGTGGTTTTGAATATCATGGTTTAAGAAACCTTTGGTTGCCTATAAAATCAAACTTCTTTTATTTAAATTATGATCATCTTTTTCTAATTATATTTGGTCAGAAACACAGAATGCTTTTTCATAGAATTCTTCCAGTTTGGTGGTGTTTTTGAGTCCCACGTCTCACGCTGACAAAAAAATATTCTTCTATAGAGTACTTAGTGTATGTTCATTGATAGATTTTTTTTTAATTTTGCCCTATGAAACCACAACAAGAGCACTTACTTATAACAGCATAATTTAAATTGACCTTTATGGTTTTTCAATACAAGACATTTCTTAAGGCATCTTTCTTGTATGCGCTAGTCAGCACTTATTTGTCTGATCTGTAGAGCGACACTTCATTAATTCAGCATTACTGAGGAGGGACCCGTGAAGAGACAACTTTCCTCATAACTGAAGCATGCCCTTTCAAAAACCAGAACTTTAACAGAATGAATCATGTCTAAGGATAACTTTGAAAAAACGTGTCTGGACTATTTGCAGGAATAGAGATGCAGACATAGAAGAGAGACATGTGCACACAGAAGGGGCAGGAGTTGGGGGGAGAACTGAGAAAGCAGCGCTGACATACATACACTACTGTGTGTAAAACGGCCAGCTCGTGGGGAGCTGGTGCATAGCACAGGGGGCTCATTGAAGTACTCTGATGACCCACAGGAGGGGAACGGGGTGGGAGGTTCAAGGGAGAGGAGCTATGTGTACACATACAGCTGACTCGCTTTGCTGTACAACAAAAATTGAAACAATAGTGTGAAGCAATTGTCCTCCAATTTAAAAAAAAATAACGATAACGTGCCTGGAGAATGTGATAATTCTGTGCTCCCTTACCCAGGCCACAGTGTCCCGTTGTGCAGGAAAATCGAGAGCCATGGTGATGGGCACCATCCTTTGCCTCTTTACCAGATGCCACGTTTCTGTGGCCATTTTTGCCGCTGTCAGAGTACATGCTTTTTAGGAGCTTCTGGCCAAGCAGGAAGCAGACATGTAAACAGGACCAAGTGATAACTGCTGTCCTAGAGACACATGTGGCCCCAAAAGAACCCAGGAAAAAAAAAAGCCCAGGTCCGTCTGAGGAAGTCAGAGGGGGCTTCATGGAAGAGGCAGTCACTGAACTGAGTCTTTAGGGAGAAGTAGAAGGTAACACGGAGAAGGCGATGGCACCCCACTCCAGTACTCTTGCCTGGAAAAGTCCCATGGACAGAGGAGCCTGGTAGGCTGCAGTCCATAGGGTCGCTAAGAGTCAGACACAACTGAGCGACTTCACTTTAACTTTTCACTTTCATGCGTTGGAGAAGGAAATGGCAACCCACTCCAGTGTTCTTGCCTGGAGAATCCCAGGGACGGGGGAGCCTGGTGGGCTGCTGTCTATGGGGTCGCACAGAGTCGGACACGACTGAAGCGACTTAGCAGCAGCAGAAGGTAACAGGTGGAGGCAGGCAGCAAAGAGACCTCAGGCAAAGGGAGCACATGGGGTGCTAAGAGGGTGCGAGAGGACGCTGCTAAGTGAAGACATGCGAGTATAGGAGGAACCACTATGGTCCTGCTCAGGAACTGGCATAACATGAGTGTTTGCCTATGGGCTTAAGTTAGGCTATCCTAAGAAAGGACTGGAGAGTGTTACTTAATCAAGTGAGTTAGTGAAGGAGGAGGACTAGATCGTCTTGTGGATGACTGGATTGTGAGGATGGAGGTCCATATTTAGGCTAGAGAAATGGGCATGGGCCTTTCACATGGGCCCTTATGTGTCATTTTAAAGGAAGAACTCTCAGAATATGGTCCCTGACCGGCAGCATCAGGACCATTAGAACTGCAAACTGGGAACTCATTAGAAATGCAAACTCTCGGGCCCCAGCCCAGATCTCCCAAACTGGAAACACCGGGGTGAGGTCTACACCTGTGTCTCTGCTTTGGTTTAGGGGCTGTTTTGGCTGCACTGTGAGGTCCGTGGGATCTTAGTTCCCTGATCAGGGATCGAACCCGTACCCTGGCAGTGAAGGTACTGGGTTGTAACCAGTGGACCACCAGGGAATTCCCTACATCTGTGTGTTTTTGTTTTTGTTTAAGGTTTATTTATTTGGCTGCATCAGGTCTTTGTTGTGGCAGGCCAGCTTAGATGCTCTATATCATGTGGGGTCTTAGTTCCCTGATGAGGGATCGAACCCAAGTCCTCTGCTTTGCCAGGAAGATTCCTAACCAATGCACCACTAGGTAAGTCCCTACATCTGTGTTTTAACAAGCCCTCCAAGTGATTCTTACACGTGCTCAAGTTTTAGAACTACCATGCTAAAGAGTTAGGCCTCTGCTTTATGCGACATGGAATCACCAAAGGCTTTTAGTCACAGAGCAGTTTGAATCCTATGACCATCCAGAGGTCACACTTATATATCCTTAGCTGCGTTATAGGGAGTTCAGGTTGCTAATCAATGCTCGCTTCTGTTTCATGCCACATTCCTAAAAATCTCTTTCACATTCTTGAAAATGGTTGTTGGCTTCATTCATTTGCATACAATTATTAAGAGCTTCTTATGTGCCAGGCTTTGTCCCAAGTGCTTGGAATACATCAGTGAATAAAACTGACAAAACTAAGGGCCAACTTCCTATTAGGAGGAGGCAGACAATAGACAAAATAGATAATCAGCGTATTAGCAGGTGATGTAAGTGGTGAGGAGAGAAAGGAAGCAGAGCAGGGACAGGGAATGCTGGGGGCGGGGCTTACCACTGTAGACAGGTCACGAAGGTAGGAGAGAAGAGCTTTCTTGGGAGAGGAAACAGCAAATGCAAAGGGCTGAAGAGAGGAAGGGCTAATGGGCCTGGAGCCAAGCCAGCAAGGGAAAGAACAGACCTGGGATCCTAGCTTCTACCTTGCATCACTGACAGCTCGCCACCTGGCTTTAATCGAAAACCACAAATCGAGGCAGAGAAACAATAGATTAGATGTGTTCTGATGTAAATGGAGCAACCAGTGAGCGATGGAGATGAATCTTCTCACTTAGTAACGTTTACTGAGCACGTATGTGCCAGGCACATCCAGGGTCACCACCCAGCCCATGGGAGTAGTGCCCCTGCGGCCGTACAGCCCGGCACAGAGCCCCTCCTTTTCCTGCCCTAGTGGGACTTAACATCTAGAGGCGAGACAAACATAACGACCAAGGTGAAACTCGTCACACACAGAAAAGGGCAGAACACTAAGGCGGTGCGCTCAGGTACATCTGTTATAACCTCCTAGGGATATCAGGGAAGGCTTCCTGGAGGAAGTTATATTTTGGCCAAGAGTAGACCAGTGAATGGGTATGGTCAGAGGAGGTAAGGTGAAGAGTTTCCATGCAAAGAATGGCGTGTGCATGGACCCAAAACATGTGGCCCAACAACAGACCTGAAAACATACAGTCTGATGAAAGTAGGAGGAAGAGGCAGAAAACAAAGAGGAAGTAAAGAGCCTCTGATGAGGGTAAAAGAGGAGAATGAAAACGCTAGCTTGAAACTCAACATTTAAAAAATGAAGATCATGGTTCCATCACTTCACGGCAAATAGAAGGGGGGAAAGTGGAAGCAGTGACAAATTTTATTTTCTTGGGCTCCAAACTCACTGCAGATGGTGACTGCAGTCATGAAATTAAAAGATGATTGCTCCTTGGAAAGAAAGCTATGACAAACATAGACAGCATGTTAATAAGCAGGGATATCACTTTGCTGACAAAAAGTCTGTATAGTTAAAGCTATGGTTTTTCCAGTAGTCATGTATGGATGTGAGAGTTGGACCATAAAGAAGGTTGAGCACTGAAGAGTTGATGCTTTTGAACTGTGGTGCTGGAGAAGACTCCTGAGTGTCCCTTAGACAGCAAGGAGATCAAACCAGTCAATCCTAAAGGAAATCAATCCTTAATATTCATTGGAAGGACTGATCCTGAAACTGAAGCTCCAATACTCTGGCCACCTGATGCAAAGACCTTAATCATTGGAAAAGATCCTGATGCTGGGAAAGATTGAGGGCAGGAGGAGAAGAGGACAACTGAGGATGAGATGGTTGGATGGCATCACCGACTTGATGGACATGAGTTTGAGCAAACTCTGGTAGTGAAGGACAGGGAGGCCTGGTGTGCTGCAGTCCTTGGGGTCACAGAGTTGGACATGACTTAGTGACTAAACAAAAACAGTGAGAGCAGGGAGGAGAGGCTGAGTGTAGAGGATGTGGGGCCTTATAAACCTTTTAAAGGTTAAGGACAAAGGAAGTGCACTGAAGGGTCTTTAAGTAGGTGACTGGCATAATTCATATAGGGTAGTAAAAAGCTCAAGAGTCTTGTACAGAAATTGAATGTGAAAATAATATGTTCAGAGATCTCAGTGTCATCAGTTTCCAAGTAGATGCATTCTAAATACATTATGAAGTGATCTATAGCAGCAGTCCCCAACCTTTTTGGCACCAGGGGTTGGTTTTGTGGAAGACAATTTTTCCAGAGACCGAGGGTGGTGGATGATTTCAGGATAATTCAAGCATTACATTTATTGTGCACTTTATGTCTATTATTATTACATCAGCTTCACCACAGATCCCGGAGGTTGGGGACTCCCTGTTCTATAGGATACAGAAAGTGGCCAGCGGCAGAGCCAAAACATTTCAGGTGTTTTGTCTCTAAATAGCTGAATAATTATTACAAATGCCCAGATAATTCAAACTTCAAACAACTGTACTAAATACCCTTGTCAGAGCCCAAGAGCCTGACGTCCCTGGCTCTCCTGCCAGCCACAGAAGATACGTAATACAGGCAGCAGCAGTGCTGACCTTAGCAGGTCCAAACCGACACAGAGCAATAAGGATTAGAAACAGGACAAGTTAACACTGCACATCACTCATCAGTCACGTTCACAAAGAGACGCACACTGAGTCCACTGATTATGCTCCTAAGAGAGGATTCAGTAACAGATGTGCTGGAATGATGATAAACAAACAGCAACTTTGGAAAAATAGGACCCTCTGGCCGATTTTAATCTGGATATACACTTGTCATATATCATAAATACCATCAAGGAATGAGAATAACAGGGAACCTAATAAATTCACCCGAGACTCCCCCACAACAACTAAACACAAGGTTATTAATAGAATATAACGGAAAGGGGAAAAAGGACCCAAACCTTCAGCGACTGCAGGACCTCACAGTGATACTGTATTTAAACATGTTTCAGTGTGTGTCTCTGTGGGTACACGCGGATCCACATAGGGCTCTCGGTAAAGCATCAACTTGTTTTGTGGTGCCGATTCCCTAAGAACCTGATGAGTTTCTTTGAGACAGAAGTAGCCAGCCCAATCTAGCTCAGCTGTACTCAATCTGAGTTGCTCTCCTACATACAAACCCTCACTTCAAAGCCAGGAACATAATGTACAATTTTTTAATGGCTCTAGACCCAGGCACTCAGGCGCTCTGCTCTGCGCCTTACCTCAGTGTAAACACCTAATCAAGATTGCCCGAGCTTCAACAATAGCAGCCAAATGCAATTCGAGAACCACAGGCCTTTGAAGTCCTCCCAGCAAAGGCCGGTTTTCTAGTCCGGGATAATGACATGGCATGATTGCTGTCTTTGTTGTATCTTTTCAGTAGAGAAGCAATTATAGGTCCCAATTTAACAGAATAGACATTACACAGCTTATGATGCTCAAAATGCAATTTCATTTGATCATTTTCTCGATTTGATTGGTATTAATAGAATGGCTCACCAAGGGGAAAAAAAAAAAGAAATAGCTAGCAGAGGTTGTGTCCCATTCCACTTTCAAAGAGATAATGTAGAAGTATGCTTTATCCACCCAGAGATTCACTGGGATGATTCACACACCGAGTTCTACCAAAACAGCCTGTGGATGGAAATACTGTACATCTTACATTCTCTGGGGAAGGCAGTGTAGGACAATGCCTTTATATTTTTTCATCTATAAACATTCTAACAGAGCTCCATTAAAGGACCCCATGGTTGTTTATCAAATAATATCACCAGTGAAAAATGAAATTAATGAAGTCCCCTTTACAAAAGCTAGGGCATCAGATCTCCTCGTGGCAGATCTAGGAATAAACCCAGCTTTTTCCCAGGCTCCAGCTTGCCCAAGACATTGCGTGTTTGAGACTGAAAACAGGATTATTTCCTCGCCTGCTTAGGCGGCCTATTTAGATTACCCCCTCCGCCCCAACCCCCCTGCCCATCCTGATTGTCATTTCTTTTCCAGGACAGAGTTGATCTCTCTTTCAAATGAGTTGTGTTTCTGTTTCACATCACGGCAGTAAGGGATTGAAGCTTTTCAGAAAACAATGACAAAAGTTGCAAAATCTTAATACTTTTATTGTCATCCTGGGTTTCTGGAAACAGTGAAGGGCTAAGAGATGGAAACACGAGAAAGCGGCTTCTGACCTTGAGCTCTATTATAGCATTATTAACTCCAAACTTCCCATCTCAGCACAAGTTCAACTGTTGCATGGTATCATGAAGTTTTCCACTTGCAGAGTAGGTAATTACTCAAAACCTATTGATTACTTCCATTTTTAAAAAAAAAAAAAAAAAACAAAAAACTCCATGATCCAACAGTACATTGTGTTCCTGTATTAGCAGTGAGAATTCAAACATGAAAAAAATTTTACTTTCATTTTTTCCCCTTTTTATAGATCAACCTTTTAAACATTGAAACGTTCACACTATTTGAGTTGGGCAGTTGTGATCAGGAGGCATTCAGATAGAGTGCTGTACCCCAAACAAACAAAAAACAAATTCTCTTGTGCCAGAGAAGCTACCTTGAATAAGGAGTGAGGTTATCATCACTGTCAAATGCTTTGTTGTTCAGTCACTCAGTCATGTCTGACTCTCTGCGACCCCATGGACTGCAGCACACCAGGCTCCCCTGTCCTTCACTATCTCCCAGTGTTTGCTCAAACTCATGTCCATTGAGTTAATGATGCCTGCTTACTAGTTAGTATTTAACAAGTATTTTTGCCTTTCTGCACTGAATACTAATCTGCATGTGTAAGTATGAAGTAAAAGTCAGCCACACGGGAAGAATTTAAATGCAACCATGCAGATCCTAAACCCCAATGACTTATTCTGTGTTATTTCAAAGGGCAGAGGGATAGAAATTACAAACATATCACTGCTCTTATATGGAACAGCCTAGTAGAATTTGGGCTCCCCTGGTGGCTCAGACGGTAAAGAATCTGCCTGCAATTTGGGAGACCCGGGTTCGACCCCTGGATTGAGATGATCCCCTGGAGAAGGAAATGGCTTCCCACTCCAGTATTCTTACCTAGGGAATTCCATGGACAGGGGAGCCTGGAGGCCTATAGTCCATGGGGTGGCAAAGGGCCAGACACGACTGAGCGACTAACACTCATTCATAGCAGTTAGGTTTCTCGAAGATGGGAAAGAATGTTCATCATTAATGAAACAGAGATTCAGAGATCTAACACTTTATTACTCCAGCGGATGGTTGGAAGGACTGTATCTCCCACAGCTATACACAATGAGAAAATAAACTGCAAGATTAAAGCATGTATGTTTAATACTGGGAAAAATCACAGCCCTCCAAAAGCAAGGGACTATTCACAAGCCACCTTACCCTGCCTTCCTCTATCCATCTATATGAATACTGACAAGCAGATTCTTCCGCCTGGAGAAGGGGCATGAGATTAGGCAGTGAGGGGAGGAAGGTCAACCAGGGATGCATGGAAACACCAGAGGGTGTGCTGGATTTTCTTCAGAATCTCTGCCACTTTTAAGATTGCAGAACTTTAAGTCTGTTCTCTGAAATGCTATCTGGTGGCTAGAATTCCATATAGCGCAAAGACAACTTAATTTCTCAACTTAAAACAGGTAGCCAGGGGCTTTCCCTGGTGGCTCAGTGGTAAGGAATCTGCCTGCAATTCAAGAGCCACAGGAGACCTGGGTTCAATCCCTAGGTCAGGAAGATCCCCTGGAAGAGGGCATGGCAACCCACTCCAGTGGGTTTTTTTTTTTTTAATGGTTTTCCTTTTTATTTAATCAAAGACAGTGGATAAATACAAATACAGCTCAATTACTTCAGATCATTCTTCATATTGTATACACATAGGCCAATGAACATAATCTTAAAAGAAACCTGCAGTCAGCAATGAAATGCGTACAGCTTTTCCTTCCCTCGCGCAAAAAATTTAAAAACACACATACTTAGAATTGCATCCCTGGTGGCTCAGATGGTAAAGCGTCTGCTTACAGTGCGGGAGACCTGAGTTCAATCCCTGGGTTGGGAAGATCCCCTGGAGAAGGAAATGGCAACCCACTCCAGTATTCCTGCCTGGAAAATTCCATGGATGGAGGAGCCTGGTAGGCTACAGTACATGGGATCTCAAAGAGTCAGACACAACTGAGCAACTTCACTAAAACTGTATCAACACACGCTCTCCTGTGACAAATGGTCCAGACATAAATAGTAGGTGCAAAGAAACTATATGCTAACATAGGTATAACCTTTGTCAGTGAAAATCAGAAGCAGCCATAATGATTAATATATATTCAGTTACTGATAACTAGCTGTGCCCTAAAAGGGCATTATCAAGACAGAAATTGTGCTGCAGAGAAAAGCTATACACAATGAGAAAATAAACTGCAAGATTAAAGCATGCATGTTTAATACTGGGAAAAATTACAGCCCTCCAAAATTTCTCCACATTTCTTATAAAAGCCCTCTGCACTCAACTAAAATTAAAATTATCTTAAAAGGATAATACTCACAGAGTTTACTTAAGTCATTTCAGCCACAGAAACTGCATTGGAAATAAATGTTCAGAGTAATTTTCAAAACAAAAACAAAAATCTATTCTTTGATGATACTCATGATTAAAGGTCTACGCAAGCTACATTGCTCTACATTCCCAAGGACTAGGGGAAAAAAACCTCGTCAGTTTTTAGTTTGCAGATAGTCAAAGGATTTTGTATTCCAGCAGTTCAAATCTTCTGGATCTTTTCACCAACAACTACTGAATTTTCTTTTCTGATTTTCTCAGCAGCCATCAATCTTGTAATTTTAAGAGCAGTTGTGTACATCTGAGTAATGGTGTACACCGCAGTAAACATTTCCATGCTGGCATTCAAACCCAGTAAGTCCCACTTTCTTCCTGCACATGAAACAGATTCTCTTTCTGTTTTGGCTTTTCAAGACACTTGGTTTTGCTCTTCAGATGGCTGATATGCCGTTTCTGATACTGAAGTTTGCAGATCTTCTGTTTCCAGTATTGCACTGTCCATAGATGTACTGTCCACTTGGGGAAGACACTACAGATTCTGATAAAAGTGACGGATATGATACAGGGCTTGACTACACAGACGAAGGTGTGGAGTCTAGAGCTGACTGAGCTTCTGGGACATTGCCATCTGTGCTCTGGGCTGGTAAAGACTCAGACAGATTAGTGACAGAAGGTACAGGGGGCTTATTCTACCATCACTATTCTGAACTACTATTTGAAGATGTTCTTTATTGCACACTGAACACATGCCATTCGTACCAGGGTTTCCATAAAATCTGCAGCCAGCAGAACAAAGCACAGGCACTTGGCTGTGATTAGTTTCTTAAGTTCCCCTGCTGCGCACCTGGTGATGGCTTGCTCTGCCTGACACGCGGCCCGCTGCCACCAATAGCCACTGATGAATGGGGACAGGTGAGGCCGCCGAACCCTGCTCGCTCCAGACCCACTGCCGCTGGCCCCTCCCCACTCCAATGTTCTTGCCTGGAGAATTCCATGGACAGAGAAGCCTAGTGGGCTACAGTCCATAGGGTGACAGAAGAGTAGGATATGACTTGGCGACTAAACAACAACAACAAGATTTGACTTCAAAACACCAATTCTCACATCATCCCTACAAGAGAAAACACTGTTTTCCTTGGGAATAATCCGGGTACCTAAGGTACCTGAGAGGGAAATGGCATCCCACTCCAGTGTTCTTCCCTGGAGAATCCCAGGGACGGGGGAGCCTGTTGGGCTGCCGCCTATGGGGTCGCACAGAGTCAGACACGACTGAAGCGACTTAGCAGCAGCAGCAAGGTACCTGAGATGAATGATTGAAATGAACCATAGGTAAAACGTAACACTGCAGGACCTCTTTCGGGAGTACAGACTAAAATGAATCCAGTTAACATGCTGTCTATGTTTTACCCCTGCAGGTCTCCTACCCCGGCAGAGTAACTGACAAGACATCTACTCAGAATGCCAGAGAGACTGGAAATGTTGCTATAGACCCTGAAGACAAATGGCATCAAAGAGCCCAACAGCTAAAGGTCACTTGCTAGATTGAATTTTAAGTGTGTTTCAAGAGTTACTGCTGGATCTAAGTGATGGTCTGTGGCTGACATCTTATCACTTAAGGGTTTATTCTTATGCCTGAGAATAGTTACCCACCTTCTGATGGGTAAGATGACTTCTGCCCAGATGGGTCATTACTTGCTCAGCCAGCCAACCCTCCCCACTTTCCCAAAGTTCTCTTTCCTAGGAGAAAATCATCACATCACTCTGCAGATATTCAGAGGAATGGCCTGGAAACAGTACAGACAGGTCCAAAACACTGTCTGATCCTATACTGTTCCTAAGTCTGTGTCCTGGGGATTTCCCTGGTGGTCTAGTGATTAAGACTCCATGCTTCCATTGCAGGGGCCTGGGTTTGATCCCTGGTCAGGAAATAAGGTCCCACATGCCACACAGCATGGCAAGATTTAAAAAAAAAAAAAAAAAAAAGGTCTATTTCCTTTTGGAGTTATCAGTCACATAGTATCCCTATGTGATGTGGGTGGGGGGCGGGCCACAGTCCTTAAAAAATGGATGGGAAACCCCAGAGTCTCAATAAACCCTCACTGGCATAACATGAAAGCCTATTACCTAGTAATTTAGCATGATGACATCCCTTTCAGGACCATGGATTTACTACTTTGAAATCACAATGTTGTTTCAGAGAAGATTTTCACGAAACTGTCCTCACTGACTGTTTTTCTAGAAGAATCAAGAAAAGGTCTAGCAGCTTTCTTCTTGAACCAGTATATAGCGTTAGTGATTCTTGACTTCCCTGGTAGCTCAGACAGTAAAGNGTAATTTAGCATGATGACATCCCTTTCAGGACCATGGATTTACTACTTTGAAATCACAATGTTGTTTCAGAGAAGATTTTCACGAAACTGTCCTCACTGACTGTTTTTCTAGAAGAATCAAGAAAAGGTCTAGCAGCTTTCTTCTTGAACCAGTATATAGCGTTAGTGATTCTTGACTTCCCTGGTAGCTCAGACAGTAAAGAAGCCACCTACAATGCAGGAGACCCCAGTTCGATCCCTGGGTTGGGAAGATCCCCTGGAGAAGGGAATGGCAACCCACTCTAGTATTCTTGCCTGGGAGACCTGATGGACAGAGGGGCCTGGCAGGCTACAGTCCACAGGGCTGCAAAGAGTCAGACACGACTAAGCAACACTTTCAGAAGGAGAAGCCCTTTGAAATCACCCAGCTTGCAGAGCCTCTTGACATCTTTAGTTAGAACTACGTTCAGTGGAAAAGCAATAATAAGAATAAAGCTCATTCCAGGGACTTCCCTGGTGATACAGTGGTTAAGACTCTGTGCTTTCAATGCAGGGAACATGGGTTCAATCCCTGGTCAGGGAACTACGATCCCACGTATTCGGTATTGTGGGGTTGGGTGGCGGGAAGAAGAAGAAAGCTCATTCCAGTTTCAGAAACATTAGAGAAGAGGGACAGCTCAAATCATCTTTTTTATTCCCCACTACAGTGACCTCCAGGCTACTTTCAGAGTTACAGAAAAAGAAATGAACTACAAGGGCCATCCCAGATGCAAAATGCTATGAATCTAAGATCCTTTATCTCTAGTTAACTTAAATTACTATGGAAAACACATTTGAAGCATGTAAGATTCTCACAACCTCTAGTTTTCACACTTGCCACTATGAAAAGTTGTAGGCATCTCAGCCAGTGATAAAAGAATCAAGGTAAAATTGGGATGCTTGATGCATGGCCTAACCCTAGGCAGACAAGAAAAAACTTTGTAAAGAAAAAAATCAGAAGAAAACTGTTTCATCTGAGTGTCCTAGACTCACTTGGTTCTAACCCACTCCTGAGTGAAGACGGTAAGAAGCAAAACATCTAAAGATTGTTGGACCTAGAAAGATGGCTACACAGAGTGGCCCAAGGAATGTTTCCCTTTATTCAGAAAGGATTTCCTAGCTGCCCACTGCACCCAACACACTGACTGGATACTCAATTTACAAACCTCCAGGCTTCCTTCCTTTTTTCCCTTTGGCCCCACAGCATATGGGATTTTAGTACCCCGACCGGGGACTGAACCCATGCCCCATGAATTGAAACTGCAGTGTCTTAACCACTGGACTGCCAGGAAGGTCCCCAGGATGCCTTTCTTTCTTCTCTTCAATTGCCCAGCTCCATTGCCTTTGCTCTGGTTCCCCTCCTCCTCCTGCCTCTCCCACCGCATCCTGTCATGCGTGTGGTCAGGACCACTCCTCCAGGATTTACCCTGTTTTACTTTTGTCCCATTAGCTGCTGTGTTTCTTTTGTACCAGCTACTCTCTAAGTTCCTTTATAATTCCCATAATTTTGTATGAATTTCTCTCTCCACTTCCTAAGACATCGCTTTGCCCAAAGCTGATGCTCAGTATTTAATGGTGTACTCAGTCACTCAGTTGTGTATCACTCTTTGCCATCCTGTGGACTGTAGCCCACCAGGCTCCACTGTCCATGGCATTTTCCAGGCAAGAATACCAGAGCGAGTTGCCATTTCCTTCTCCAGGGGATCTTCCTGACTCAGTAATCAAACCCACGTTGCTTCCGTCTCCTGCATTGGCAGGTGGATTTCTTACCACTGCGCCACCCAGGAAGCCCAGAGGTGGACTAGAAAACCATTTATAGGTCATTTAGTGAATCTTAAGTGAAAATGGGCCTCATTTGAAATTTTTTTCTTAAAAGGTGACTTTCAAGGAATCTACACATCCTTTAGTAAACATACTCTAATCATGAGTAACTCTTCCTAACATAGAGATACCTCTATGTGAAATAAAAATAATTCAGACAATAAATAATTATTGAATACCTACTATGTTCCAACCAGCAGCTTTTAGGTGCCTGGCCTCAAAGACATATAGGTTTTTTGAAACTCTTCAGAAAAAAAAAAAAAGAAATGAAACTTAACAAAAGATCCTTTTAAAAATGGTTCCTACCCTTAAGGAGCTCAAAACAGTTATGCAGTGATATAAAAGTTGGCATAAAATGCAGTGTAACTAAACGAGCACCTAAATTCTGCCCTAAAAAGATGGGAAAAGCCTCTCGAAAAGGCATGGCATCTAAGCTGACCCTGGAAGGATGAGTCAAAACATGCCAAGCAGACACATGAGAGCAGAGGGGTGAAAGTGGGGGGAGTCTAGTCTGCCCTGAGAGTTTTGCCTGGAGTTCAGTGACTAAAGGGGAAAGTATGAGGAGGGGACAGAGGTTGGGCAGGCTAGCTTGGGGCTAGGAAAGGCTCTCTATGTCAATTAAAAGGTTTTTGGCAACTAAACATTTGTGCCGCAACTACTGAGCCTGTGCTCCTGAGCCCGGGAGCTGCAGCTACTGAAGCTTAAACTTCTAGAGCCTATGCTTCTCAGCAAGAGAAGCCACCACAATGAGAAGCCTGCATACCTGTGCCACGAAAAGGGAGGAATGTATCCAACTCATAGGTGCAAGTCTCAAATGATTCAGACCAACTAAGTGATGATGGGACCAGCAATAACAGTTTCAATGACAGAATGTATATTTGTGTGTCTGTCTACACATGGAGAGCGAGTGATCTACAGAGAGAGAGAATGATGAAATGTGGCAAAATGTTAAAAAGTGAATCAGTGAGGATATCTAGGAGTTCTCTGTGCTATTCTTGCCATTTTTTTTTTCTGTACATTTGAAATAATAGTATAAGTGTGAAAAAACAGCAAGTTAAAGAAAGTGGTACCATAGGATTTAGCAACTAAGAGGTGGTTGGTGGCCTGAGCAGAGCAGTTTCACTGGGGCGGTGAGAGTAAGGGTTCACCTTCAGTACACAGGGTCAGGATGAGAGTGGGGAAGATGAAGACCACCCTGCATTTTAAGATGCTGGGCGGTGGATTACAAGATGAGATGTTTGGGGATTTTTTGTTTGTTTTTTAATTTTTACTGGAGTAGTTGCTTTTTTTTTTAGTATAGACAACTTTGCCAACAAAGGTCCGTATAGTCAAAGCTCTGGCTTTTCCAATAGTCATGTACAGATGTGAGAGTTGGACCATAAAGAAGGCTTAGTGCCGAAGAATTGATTCTTTTCAATTATGGTGCTGGAGAAGACTCTTGAGAGTCCCTTGGACTGCAAGATCAAACCAGTCAATCCTAAAAGAATCAACCCTGAATATTCATTGGTAGGACTGATGCTGAAGCTCTAGTACTCTGGCCACCTGTTACGAAGAGCTGACCCATTGGAAAAGACACTGATGCTGGGAAAGATGGAAGGCAAAAGGAGAAGAAGGCAACAGAGAATGAAATATCATCAACTCAATGGACATGAGTCTGAGCAAACTCCGGGAGATAGTGAAGGACAAGGAAGCCCGGCGTGCTACAGCCCATGGGGTCACAGAGTTGGGCTTGACTTATGACTGACCAACAACAATAGTTACTATACAATGTTGTGTTAGTTTCTACTGTAGAGCAAAGTGAATCAGCCATTGTATACATATATCCTCTTTTGGGGGGATAGCCTTCCCATTAAGTCACCCTACAGCATTGAGTAGAGTTCCCTGTACTATACAGTAGGTTCTCAAAAAGAACCATCTGTTTTCTAGATAGTAGTATATGTGTCAATCCCAATTTATCCCACCACCCCCACTGAAGAGATGAAGTTTAATCAGAGAATGAGGTCAAGTAAGGAATTATTTCTTTTTTTTAATTTTTTAATAGAAGAGCTTTAAACATTTACTTGCTTGCTTCCCTGGTGGCTTTACCAGGTTTTTACCAGATGGTAAAGAATATGCCCACAATTCAGGAGACCTGGGTTTGATTCCTGGGTCAGGTAGATCCCCTGAGGAAGGGAATGGCTACCCACTCCAGTATTCTTGCCTGGAGAATTCCATGGACAGAGGAGCCTGGCAGGCTTTTGTCCGTGGGGTTCAAAAGAGCTGGACACGACTGAGTGGCTAACACTTTCACATGCTAGAAAGGATAAGAAACTAGAGATGTAGGACCAGAAAAAGAAAGGTGATATGCTGAAAACAAGGTCCCTAAGGCCATTTAAGCCTGGGTGTTTTCACTTTAAAAATACCAAGAACTGATGGTCATTCTCATTATTTCCTGTGTAAGGCCTTACCCATGCTTGGCATCTTTATCTCGACTAATCCATCATCCTTTACCTGTCCATGAGGTCCTATCGTCCTGAATTGTTTTGTGCTCTCCTGTGAATCTTTTCCAGATCCCATTTCTGTTGTGTACTCAGAAGTGTACAGAATACTTAGCTAAGAGTCGGAGCCCAGGGGGCCAGTGTTAGAGGGCACACTTTTGCCTGCAGAAGATCCTTCCCAGGAGAGAAGCATGCGGTCAAAAGGAAAAGACAAACGTTCCCCGGTTAAGGAAGGCTTCAAAAGGATGAAATAGGATGTTTTCCTTCTCTCTAAAATAAAATAACTCTTGCCTCTCTAGATAAGAAATGATAGTGTGAAAGATATGTAGCATCTTTGACTTAATTAACGTCAAAGTTCTTGTAATCCCATCCCGTTATCTTTCCACCTTTCCAAAGAGCTATTCATTGGGTTTTGCCTCCAATGCTTTCAACAGAACTATGATGCATTTATTCATCCAGACACGAAAAATTAGAGCCAGTTAATGTCTTCTCTAAATTTTATTAATGTTATTGGATGGAATGTATAACCCAGACTCAAAGAATGTGTGTTTCGATGTGAAGAAACAGCACAATTGGAGAACAATGTAGAGAATAGACCTGTGGCCACAGTGGGGGAAGGAGAGGGTGGAACAAATTGAGAAAGTAGCATTGGCATTTACAGACTACCCTGTGTNTGCTAAAGCTGAAACTCCAGTACTTTGGCCACCTCATGAGAAGAGTTGACTCACTGGAAAAGACTCTGATGCTGGGAGGGATTGGGGGCAGGAGGAGAAGGGGACGACTGAGGATGAGATGGCTGGATGGCATCACAGACTCGATGGACGTGAGTCTGAGTGAACTTTGAGAGATGGTGATGAACAGGGAGGCCTGGCGTGCTGCGATTTGTGGGGTCACAAAGAGTTGGACATGACTGAGTGACTGAACTGAATTGAACTGATACCCATTTGAATGCAGCGTTCCAAAGAAAAGCAAGGGGAGATAAGAAAGCTTTCCTAAGTGATCAATGCAAAGGAATAGAGGAAAACAACAGAATGGGAAAGGCTAGAGATCACTTCATGTGGAGGGCCCTAAATCTTTGTAAGTTTTATCTTCCACCCTCTGACATGCATGCCCTAGAATATTCAGACTTCTTGAAATTTATTGCTCTTTAGATATGATTTAGGGCTTTCCTGACAGCTCAGTTGGTAAAGAATCCACCTTCAATGCAGGAGACTCTGTTTTGATTCCTGGGTTGGGAAGATCGCTGGAAAAGGGATAGGCTACCCACCCCAGTATTCTGGTCTGAAGAATGTCCATGAGGTCGCAAAAAGTCATACATGACTGAGTGGCATTCACTTTCACTTAGATCTGATTAGGATGCTGCCATCAGTATTGTGCAATAGTTATTTTCTGTGAAATATCAGGACAGTAAAGATTTTTTCAGACAGACTATTTTGTCAGAAAAGGTACAGTTGATTTAGATCCAAGGTGGGACAGTGAGTATGTCTTATTGTCCTCACATAAATGGGAATTGCTTTTAATTCTCTGTACTGATGGGAATTGAAAATGATACACTTAATAGGTCAACCATATGCTAGAGCCTATATTAATCTTTTCTTGTTAAGATTCTACAACAGATACACAACTGCAAATGGGGCAATCATTTGTTAGGTTTAAGCTTATGCACTTTTATGTGTCTTAGTACCCCTGGTACTTAGTAGATGGGAGCCATTATCAATTTATTCTCCATCTTCTGGTTCAAAGTCTGAACTAATCCATGCAGTTTATTCAGGACACAGTATTGCTTCTGATCTTGGCTGATGATGGGCTGGTCTATGGATTTTCCCTTGGCTTAAAAAAAATTAATTTATTTTTTTTAATTGGAGGCTAATTACTTTACAATATTGTGCTGATTTTTGCCATGCATTGACATGAATCAGCATGGAGGTACATGTGTCCCCCGCCAGAAACCCCCTCCTACACCCCTCCCCATCCCATCCCTCTGAGTTGTCTCAGCGCACTGGCTTTGAGTGCCGGGTTTCATGCATCAAACTTGGTCTGGTGGTCTATTTCAGATATGGTAATATACATGTTTCAATGGTATTCTCTGAAGTCATTCCACCCTCACCTTCTCCCACAGAGTTCAAATGTCTGCTCTTTATATCTGTGCCTCTTCTGCTGTCTCTCATATAAGGTCATCATTACCATCTTTCTAAATTCCATATATGTGCATTAATATACTGTATTGGTATACTGTATACTGTATTGGTATTTTTCTT
Source organism: Neotragus pygmaeus (assembly GCA_006410875.1). NCBI lineage: Eukaryota > Metazoa > Chordata > Mammalia > Artiodactyla > Bovidae > Neotragus > Neotragus pygmaeus. The sequence goes on along the minus strand of SJYV01035140.1, from coordinate 37,038 downwards.
TCTGACTTACTTCACTCTCTATAATAGGCTCCAATTTTATCCATGTTATTATAACTGATTCAAATGCATTCTTTTTAATAGCTAAGTAATATTCCATTGTATATATATATATACCACAGTTTTCTTATCCATTCATCTGCTAATGGACATCTAGATTGCTTCCAGTTCCTAGCTATTGTAAACAGTGCTGTGGTGAACATTGGGGTACACGTGTTTCTTTCAATTATGGTTTCCTCAGTGTGTATGCCCAGCAGTGGGATTTCTGGGTCGTATGGCAGTTCTGTTTCCAGTTTTTTAAGGAATCTCCACACNATGAGGATGTCCTGTCCCTCTAGAACTTATGAGTTATCAGGGCCTAAGAAAGAGTTCAAACACACCACTTTGGATGAGAACCTTCTGGGTTAGGGTTCCTACCAACTGTGGATTATTTTAGCCCAATTTCTAGTGAGCAGGGATCAGTGGAAGTCACACACTTGGCCATTTCTAAATTTCCATCACCTAATCTCTGCATAACTTGGCAAGTTATTAATCCACCTGAGCCCCTAGTTCCCCATTAGAACAATTAGAGTTGTTCTTTCGGTAGATTTCATTTGACAGTTAAATGAAATACCATATTAAAACCTTAGGTTATTGTTGTTGTTTTAGTCACTAAGTCGTGTTCGACTCTGCAACCCCACAGACTGTAGCCTGCCAGGCTCCCCTGTCCATGGGATTATCCAGTCAAGAATACTGGAGTAGGTTGCCATTTCCTCCTCCAGGGGATCTTCCTGACCCAGGGATCAAACCCCTATCTCCTGCATCTCCTACACTTGCAGATGGATTCTTTACCACTGAGCCACCAAGGAAACCCCAAAACCTTAGCTTAGTACCTAGTGAAGAATAGATGGAACTAGATGTTCATTTCCCTTCCCTTCCTTCTCCTCCTGTAGTCTGAATTTGCATTTTACCTGGGAGGGTAGAGGATAGGCCCAGGTGATGGTGGGTATCACCAGACATCTAAGATCTGGAAGGGAGGGAAGAGGAAGAAAGAGAAGTTCCACTTACTGCTTCCCAAGCCCTCTTTAAACCTGGGAAATCCCTCCCCTCTTGCTCTCTCTCGGGGATGTTACAATCCACTCATACCCATTTTCTCCATCCAAGACCTTCACCCTACATCCGACAAAGACAAAGAAGCACTCTTTGTCCGGGGAGCCATTCCAAAAGCTACAATGATTGAGAACCAAGCTATTTGTATAGGACAGCAGGTAGCCGGGGCCCCAGACACAGGGACTCATTACCCAGATCAGGCCCATTTCCCAGTCAAAGCAAATCTCTTGGTCTCCAAGGGAATTGACTTGAATCACAGTAAAAATCTGAGGATTTGTCAAGATAATAGGCCTGAGCACCGTCCCTCTTCTCCTGGCAGTTGTATCGTGACTGACTTATGAATACTCAGCATTGTCCATGCCACTGAAGCCAGACGTCAGGCAGTGAGAGATTAACCCAGCGCAAGGGATGACAAACAGTATAAAAATATCCACCGCGACCTGCACAGAATAACTGCTTAAGGAGTTCTCTGACAGCTGTGCAGAGCTGAGCCACAGTAATTAACCCGTGTGTTTGTTGTCACAGACAATCTGCGTATTGCTGCTCGACTGCTTCTAAGAAGAGGTTTATTTGGATTAAGTTTAGTAACTGCAGAGCAAATTTCCTTCCCTTGCTGTTCCCCAGTATTGGAGACATTGTTTTCTATCCCATCACTAAGTAACTCTCTCACCCTTACACATCTGAGGAATGTTCTGGGGGAGAGCCCTGCAGTGTCCCCCCACATCGGGGCATGACCTCTCAGAGTTGACATAAGTCCTCCCGGGGACAGTTGATGTCATTTTCAGTTCAGGCAGCTTTTGCCCCAAGTTTACAGTAAAAGTCCGTCTTCTAGCTTGAGAAGCATGATGGACGGATGGCAGAAACCTTCCACCAGGAAATCCTATGCCGAACTCTGCCAAAGTCATGACTCATGGACACCGGTTCCGAGGGGCAGGTCTGGCCTGGTCAGCCATCAACTAGAGCCAGAGTTGGCTCATGTCAGCCCATGGGCATCTCACACAAAGACTAGCAGTGAACCCCACTGGAGATCTGTTGAAAACATGCTTTTATTTTCCTCATGTTTGGAGACCTAATGAGACGATTATTGTTGGTGTAATTTAAAAAAATTTGAGGGCATCACGCTGTTGTGACCTTTTGGTCTTGTAACAGCCAAAGAGAGGTAAATCAAAGTGAATTCTAGGGATTATTTGCCTATGACAGCCTTTTGAAGAGACAGAAAGTAGATTAGTGGTTGCCTAGGGCTGGAGGGAGAGAGGCGAGGGGAGTGATTGCTAATGGGTATGGGGTCTCTTTTTAGGATAATGAAAATGTTTTAAAATTGGATTGTGGTGACTCTTGCACAGCTTGATAGCTACACTAAAAACTACTGACTTGTACAACTTCAAATGGGTGAATGTGGTGGTGTGTGAATTTTATCTCAATAAAGCTGTTAAAAAGATTTTTGATGGAAAGGGATCAAACAAAATTACAGCACTGAGAACCAATCAAGATTACTTGAGGCTAACAAGTGAGCCCAGGAGTTTTCATTGCCGGTCACCCAGAACAAACTCTGGCAGGAGCCGGGCGCTCCCTTGAGAAATGTCCCTTCTTATTTTCGCTGGCAGCAGCTCAGCCTGTCAAGGGGTCAGCAGCGTTTGGAGATGCCCCTTTCGGTCCACACTCTCTCTTTCGCATCAATCTGCAGTACTGGACCCTCGGTTCTGTCTTCCTGTGACCGCCACGACATCCAGTCCAGGTGATAGTAAGAACTTGGACAGAGCAGCAATAAGCAATTACTCAGGCTTCACAATCTGTCTTTGTGAGTCGGTGGGATGATTAAGGCTAAGCTGCTTCAGACTAAGGCTATGATTTCTGGGCACTAATCATTTCTTTCTCTCAGTTTTGGACAAATTGGATTTGTGACTTGGACATGAGTAGGTTCCCTCCTTTTTCATCTTTGGTTTACTTTGGCAAATAGATAGTAACTTAGTGATTACGCTGAAAACAATGGCCAGGTAAAGAACAAATTCGCAGTTGCCAAGAATAGGATATCTGGGCTCATTCACCTATTAAAAATCAGCAGAGGTTTTAAAATGTGATAATACTCAGCATCATCAAGATCTGCACAAAACGAGCATTCTTCTGCCTCCTTAATGGAAGTGTTCATGAATGGCCCTGAATACGCTCACGATTCTGTTTCAATAATCTCACTTCTCTTCAGAGAAGTGAAGAAATAATTGAGAAGTGAGAAGAGAAGAAATAATTGTGAAGAATTAATGAGTGGCCCACAAACAGTGCTCATCCCTGTGTGCGTGTCAGTCTCTCAGTTGTGCCCGACTCTGTGACCCCATGGACTGTAGCCCACCAGGCTCCTCTGTCCAAGGGATTCTCCAGGCAAGAGCACTGAAGTGGGTTGCCATTTCCTTCTCCAGGGGATCTTCCCAACCCAGGGATCGAACCCACGTTTCCTGTATTGCAGGTGGACTCTTACTGTCTGAGCCACCAGGGAAGTCCCCTCAGTTTTAAGATATTATAAAAATTCCATTGTTGGGGAGGAAACTGAGGCACACTGACCCCCCACCCCAGGCCTCTATTTGCCAGTCCAAAGTCTAGCATACACCCTCCTACTCTCCACCCCCAGAGGAATGAGCTGCACACAGACAGCCTTTTGCCAGGGGGAGGGCCTCAGGAGCCCATTTGGTGGCCTGTGTTTGGGGAGGCTGGCCAGGGTCAAGGGCTGTGGGTGGTGGGGAGCAGCAGGAGGGGTGTGGTTGGAGGACCAGCTGCTGTGTGTGTGCTTGGGGTACAGTCAGTGCTGAATAGGGGACCCCACCTGGGGTTCCATATGATCTATACAGTCCATGGAATTCTCCATGCCAGAATACTGGAGTGGGTAGCCTTTCCCTCCTCTAGGGGATCTTCCCAACCCAGGGATCAAACCCAGGTCTCCCACATCGCAGGCAGATTTTTTACCAGCTGAGTCACAAGGGAGGCCTGTGCTCATCCCTAGGACATCTTAAATGTTCAACAGTTGGAGAAAGCACTAAATAATTCAACTACAAAGAGACAATGGCATGTTATACACAGAAAACATTCAGTGGCAGGGAAATACAGTGTCATGCTAACCTCAGTGAAAAATAACAAAATAATTTGTAGCATAGGGACAATTTTAGAAAAGCAGGAGCAGACACATCTAAAGGGCAGGAAGCAGCTGTAGTGGTTCTTCTGGGTGATGACTCCATTCTCTTAAAGGAGATTTATGACTTTTTAAATGGCTTCAATGAACACTGTTTCTTCTATATACTTAACGTTATTAATGTTCTTGTCATTTTCGTCCAAAGCCTTCTTTGACTCTGATGCTGGGAAAGATTGAGGGCAGGAGAAGGGGACAACAGAGGATGAGATGGTTGGGTGGCATCATAGATTCAGTAAACATGAGTTTGAGTAAACTCTGGGAGACAGTGAAGGACAGGGAAGCCTGGTGTGCTGCCATCCATGGGGTCACAAAAAGCTAGACACAACTGAGCAACTGAACAACCACAAAGCCTTCTTTAAGAAAGGATCTTCTTTGATCTTTCAGGATTAGATGCACTGAAAGAGTTTTGACTGTAAATGTCATTATATAATATAATGTTGTGTTAACATTCTAATAAGGCAAATACTATTTACAGAACTTTCATCCTTGCAGTGTAGAACTATTGCCCAAATGGCACATGACTTTGGCCCTTTGAAGCCCCGAGCTGTACTATAAAAATTCTGTAGGACCATAGAAATATTGCCTTCAGCTACAAGTCATAGAATTGCTATTTACAACAACTTGGAAAATTCTTGACTTCATTCTTCTTACATATAGTTAATTCACAAGTAGGTAGTTGCACTGGTAGTTCCAGATCTCAAAACATCAGAACCAGAATTTATGATTCTCTTGTTCTTTTTTCCCTTTCCTGGCCTCAAGACTGCTGTTAGCTCCAGAAATTACATCCACATTCAAGACAAGATCAAGGGAAAGGGGAGGGGCTGTCACAGTCTGAAGAAGAGTTTTCCAAGATGCACCCTCCAGCTCAAAGGCCAGAGCTCAGTGCTGGGATCTGGGAAAAAGAGAATTTGGCTCTAAGCCTGGGAAATAGCAATGGAGAAGCTAAGTGATCTGACCTCTAGGTAGTCAGTTAATAGTCCCTGTGAGTAGTAACAGTTGATCCATGTGTATATGTAAATTCACTGTTAAGAGTTGAGAATTATATTCAGTAACCATATGATGAAATGTTCCATTTTTAAAGTCTCTTGACTATCTCTGCCAAATTCTCTCTTAGGAAAGAACATATTAGATATAGTGTATATACCCACTCCAGTATTCTTGGGCTTCCCTTGTGGTAAATGTGGGAGACCTGGGTTCAATCCCTGGGTTGGAAAGATCTCCTGGAAAAGGGAAAGGCTACCCACTCCAGTATTCTGGCCTGGAGAATTCCATGGACTGTATAATCCATGGGGTCACAGAGTCAGACTTGACTGAGCTACCTTCACTTTCACTTTTCAATAATTAACAGGAACTTTCAACATTTAGAAAAATGCCTTGTCATTAGCATATAAATAGGTGGTACCATGTACAGTTCAGAACTGCCATCTCCACGGTATGGCTGTTTATTCTNGTCAGACTTGACTGAGCTACCTTCACTTTCACTTTTCAATAATTAACAGGAACTTTCAACATTTAGAAAAATGCCTTGTCATTAGCATATAAATAGGTGGTACCATGTACAGTTCAGAACTGCCATCTCCACGGTATGGCTGTTTATTCTAAGCACCAGTTTTGATGTGCCCCAGGATCATTACTGTCACCCAAACCATCTCTTTGGCATCGTCCTTCCTACCCTTCCCAGGTGGTAAAGAACCTGACAGCCAGTGCAGGAGACGTTAGGAGACGGGGGCTCAATCCCTGGCTTAGGACGATTCCCTGGAGGAGGGCATGGCAACCCACTCCGGTATTCTTGCCTCTGGAGAGTCCCAGGGACAGAGGCGTCTGAGGGGCTACAGTCCATAGAGCTGCAAAGAGTTGGACATGACTGAAGTGACTTAGCATGCATCCACCCTTCCTAAGGAAGACAACCAAAGGAGCTCACAAATTAAAGGACATGGTTACCACAAGGGCATCTGCTGCAAATAACAAGTCAGATTTCCTGTCAAAAGCAGGACTTTGGGGAAAATCTCAATTGATCCTACAACCAGGAGCACCTCAGTATTTTTCCTGCCTACTACTGTGCTCAAGTGTCATAAGTTAATAATTAAATGGCCTTGTTTTGTATCATCCCTTTAAATATGCAATAGTGATAATAGTTATCATATAAAATTACCTGTGAAGTGAAGTAAAGGTTGCTCAATTGTGTCTGACCCTTTGTGATCCCATGGACTATACAGTCCATGGAATTCTCTAGGCCAGAATACTGGAGTGGGTAGTCTTTCCCTCCTCCAGGGGATCTTCCCAATCCAGGGGTTGATCCCAGGTCTCCTGCATTGCAGGCGGATTGTTTAACAGCTGAGACACAAGGGAATCAAAATTACCTGTACCCTTCAACACATCCAGAATCGCACTGAATACAATGAATTTCTCAGTGGGTCTTCCTTAGACTCTTAAGCTTTACATGTTTCTGTTCTTCTGAATCTTAACATCAGACAGGGGACTCTCCCTTCGAAGCAGTGTGCTTACCCGAGTCATTTATTGATAGATAGCCTCTTCCAGGGAGATCATTTGGTTCAGTGAATGGTACAAAACTAGACTTACTTGTCATAGTAGCAGCAAAGTAGGAATGTGTCTGTCATGTTAAAAATATTAATAACAAATCTACCATAGGACCCAGCAACCCCACTACCGATCATGTACCCTGAGGAAACCATAATTGAAAAAGACACATGTACCCCAATGTTCAAAGCAGCACTGTTTACAATAGCCACGACACAGAAGCAACCTAAATGTCCATTGACAGACAAATAGATAAAGATGATGTGGCACACATACACAATGGAATATTACTCAGCCATAAAAAATGAATGAATTTGAGCCAGTTCTAGTGAGGTGGATGACCCTAGAGCCTATTATACATAGTGAAGTCAGAAGGAGAAACAAATATAGTATATTAACACATATATATGGAATCTAGAAAAATTATGTCGAACCTATTTTCCGGGAAGGAATGGAGACACAGATGGAGAGAATGGATATGTGGACACAGTCAGGGAGGGAGAGAGTGGCATCAACATATATATACTATCAGGTATAAGATGGATAGCTGGTGAGAAGTTGCTGTGTAGCGCAGGATGTCCAGTCTGGTGCTTAGTGATGACCTGGAGGGATGGGATTGGGGGAGAGGAGGAAGGCTAGGGAGGAAAGGAATGTATGTATAATTAGAGTTGATTCGCATTGTTGTATGGCAGAAACCAACACAACATTGTAAAAAAGTTTTTAAATATTTAAACTAAAAAAATAGGGGAAAAAAGTTTTTAAAGTTAATAACAAAGCAGCACTTTACTCACTTGAAATTTTTTATTTATAATTTTCAGAATTTCAGTGTTTTATATTGCAGAAGTGGAAAAGTCCACACATGTCAGCCCACCAGCTACAAATTACCAAGGACACTGTTATCAATGACGACCATTAAAATGGAAGAACTGTCAGGACACACCCACTCCCNTTATTTATAATTTTCAGAATTTCAGTGTTTTATATTGCAGAAGTGGAAAAGTCCACACATGTCAGCCCACCAGCTACAAATTACCAAGGACACTGTTATCAATGACGACCATTAAAATGGAAGAACTGTCAGGACACACCCACTCCCCCGAGGTCCACACAGGCCACCAGTCTTCATTTCGCTTCTCCCCTTTCTCTCGTGGCTATGACAACTTGGAAGGGGCGGTGGGGGGGAACATACAAGTCTCTAAAAGAAACTCTTTCATTGTATTTTCAAGAGCTCCAAGCTGAAAGGTTATCAGAACAGAGACGTGAAACTTGGAGGCCTCGGACCTGACCTTGAGTCCATCAGAGACAAAGTGAGTGGGAGGTACCTACAGCATTTCCAGGCTCAGATCTGTCCTTTGTCTTCCAGCAGGACTGTATAGAGAGACTCCCGGAAGCAAGTTCTAATTCAAACATCTCCCTCTGAATAGAGACCCCTCTGAAATAGCATTGGTATTAATAATAAGCCCCGGGCACTCCTCCTACCATGAAATACAATTACTCAGCCAATGCTGTTTTATGTATCCACCTTTTAAGTTAGTTTTAAAGGCCCAAACAGAAAAGTAGGGCACATGCCCATGAAAAGAGAGGTGTGTGTTGTGTGGCTGTTGGGCTTTCCCAATAGAGTTACCTTTATAATACTCAAGAGTGGCTACAGAGAAGACACTCAGGGTAAGAGTTTCCCACCATGAAAAGTGCATCCACTTTACTCTCTTTCCTCTGGTGAAAGGAGATCTTCATTTAATGTGTTTTAACTGCAGTTGCACTCAAGGCATAAAAAGAGAGTAGAGTTCAAAGTTGGACGCAAGAATGAAAATAAATTGGGTAAACGCAACAAAGCAGAAGCTGAATGTGATTTAGCCCCTGTTAAAGGAACACTAGGTGTATTAGTCTCCCCTTGAGAGAGAATGATTTCTAGGAGAAACATTAATTTAACCATTTCTCTGCTGTCACACGTGGTAATCCCATTTCCCCTGTGCTAATGATACTGTATGCCCAGCTCACTAAAATTAGTGTCACTTGAAAGAGAGAACAGAGCGATCTAGCAGGACCTGTGAGTCACTCTCCCTGCGCTTCTCTGAACAGATGCAGAAATTAAAACAGCAAAAGGAATATGCTAAACAAGTGAAGGAATATAACATGAAGGCACTATCCATCCCCTCAAAGCCACAAACAGCAGTTACTGAAAATAAATCTGCTGTCCTGCGGCAGAAGGTAAGAAACTCTCGCCAAGGCAGTTCTCTGTTCAATTAGAATTAAAAGGAAATCTGTGTGACCTCATGACTTAAATTCCCCACATCTTTTGAACACAGAGGATGTTTTACCTACTAGCATTCCTGCAGCACCCCGTCATTCACAGATATTGATGTGAAAGTGATATACCCACATATGCTGCTGGAAGGTTAGAGTCTTTTTTTTTCCTCTGAGGGTTACTATTATTATCCTAGTATTTCAAGTTTGTCACACAATAATTGAATGCTTAGGTGGTTTTCTTTCTAAAAGAAACTAGTAATCCTGATTAACCATCAATTTCCTTCTCTACCACTAAATAAGTTTTAAGAAATTAGCATCTTCTTGCCATCTCTGGGTGCCAGTGTTGAAGGAAAGCTCCTCATGGTTTCAAGTTCACTCCCTACATCTTTCCTAAGGGATGGTACAATAGGTATAGGTTCCTCTACCTAAGAAAATACTTTGGCCACTTGATGCAAAGAGTTGACTCACTGGAAAAGACCTGTATGCTGGGAAAGATTGAGGGCAGGAGAAGGAGGATGAGATGCTTGGATGGCATCACTGATTCAATGGACATGAGTTTGAGCAAACTCTGGGAGATAGTGAAGGACAGGGAANAGTTGACTCACTGGAAAAGACCTGTATGCTGGGAAAGATTGAGGGCAGGAGAAGGAGGATGAGATGCTTGGATGGCATCACTGATTCAATGGACATGAGTTTGAGCAAACTCTGGGAGATAGTGAAGGACAGGGAAGCCTGAAGTGCTGCAGTCCATGGGGTCGCAAAGAGTCAGACATGACCCAGCGACTGAACAACAACCCAAGAAAAATGATTTCATAAAATACAGAATGTTCTCCCTCTCAGAAGTCATCCAACTCTGAGCTGTGATGTGAATGAAATACGCTCTATGGGGACACCGAGCTTTGCAGCACACGTCTCCGCCTCTGTCCCAGCAAGGACGTGGGACCCTTTGCATGAGGGACAAGTGACCCTCTGGTGCGTTTAGGTATCTGTACTTCGTGTTCTCTTTCACAGACTCTCATGTTTTCTATCTATTGCCTTTCTTCCTCAGACCTTGAAGACAGTCCTCTTGATTGAGTTTCCATGGTGCCACTTTTTCTTTTTTCTCCAAACCATTATTTTTTCATGAAAAATTCAAGGCAGCAAGTCTATAATTAGAAATTCCAACAGAAGTCACCTACACACACAGAGAAGTCTGGAGTTTTTCTGTTGGGGGAATTTTCTTCCTTCCAGAACTTATATATATTGTATCTATCCCCATTTCAGCTCTGAGGAAACTCTTACTAAAATGTAAAACTAGGGAGGGGAGATAAATTAGGAGTTTGGGATTAACATATACACACTTTTACATATAAAATAGATAAACAAGGAGCTACTGTATAGCACAGGAAACTATATTCAGTATCTTGTAATAACCCATAATGGGGAAGAATCTGAAAAAGTGTGTGTGTATGTATGTATATATGTATGTATATAAAACAGAATCACTTTGCTATATACCTGAAACTAAAATAACATTGTAAATTAACTATACTTCAATTTTTTAATTTTAAAAAAGTGTTAAACCATATAAAGGCAGATTTAGAAATCATATTTAGTGATCTCATTTTTATTGTAATGCCTTTCAGAACTGAGAGCCCTGAATAAAAGACTGCCTTTTTTCAGTATCCAGGTTTCTATAGATATACCAAAAAAAAAAAAAAGGAAAGAAAGAAAAAATAATTTTCAACCTCTAAAGAATACTTGCTAAAGGTCTAAGAGCCAGAAACAAGAATAGTAGGTATAATAATGGAGGCTCAATTTTATCTCAACTACAGTGATGTCTTTGGTCTCAAGCTATAACAAGTCCTCTTTGGATGGAAAGGTCTGTTAATATCTCCTTAATAGAGGTTTGGTTTTAATAAGACTGCCAGAAGCTAAACAGATCAAACACATAAGAAATCTATTTTCAAGCACTTTAATAAAGCTCAATTTTATAAAGAAAACATCCAAAGGCACAACTGTATGTATCAATCTTCAACTATTTTTTTTTCCACAGCATATCATTACATGGTTAATTTTATTTAAACTGTGTGTTACATTGCATTATTTGTAGTTTCCATTCAGTTTCCATTTCCACCTATGTCTTAGTATATTACCTGTAGCAACAGTCTCCATTTATATTATCAATAAACCTTTTCTAAGACTAGATTTAAGGAATCCAGGGCTCCCTTCCCATCTCAAATAAACTTTTATATGCTTTTAGGCTTTGGAATATGCTAAGACCATCCCCAAACCCAAACCTTCAAATCTGAGTGATCAAGCCTCAAAAGAAAAGAAAACTCCAACCCATGCTGGAAAAGAAGACACCTTACCTGAAATCTCACTGCTGGAAGTGCTGCGGAACAGACACGAAAGGGAAAAACAGGCCGTGGCTGCTTTTAAAGTCCTTCACATTGTATAGACAGCATATGTGTTGGAGACCAGAGACACTCAGGGAATGGACATGGAGGAGAGAAACTCCAACTTTAACTGCTCTGCATTAAGTGATGACCTCGCGTCATCATCTAACTGCAGCCCATGTTTGCTTTGTATAGGATTTAAAATATGGAGCCCTAATTACCATACGGTGCCATATTTTACTTTCCAGGAAGAAAAACTATTTTAATTATTTATTTTCAAAATCAGTTAAAACTGGGGCAGAATAAGAACTAGGGACTAAAACCTTCTAGTTTTCTATCAGCTCTTCTAATTTCTAAAATGATGGCTACCCTTCCTCCGCATAATGAAACTCTTGAAGTTACCCAGAAATAAATGTATCTACTTGCGTTTATTTATTGTTTTTCTGATAAGAAAAAAAAAAAGTATGAACACTTCGGTTTCTATTGAAAAGAACTCGAATGGGACTAAACACAGGTAAATTTTGAGATGTCGTTTCCAAAATATTTCTAACATCTCTCAATATTTTAAAGGATGAAACCTTTTAAATGAAAGTGCTTCAGATGTGCTCACTCAAGCAAAACCAATCTCAATGCTGTTCTAACAGAGCATCAAGACATTAATCAGAAATCCACCAAGGCCAGGAACGCTCAAGTTAGGCAACTCTGAGACACTCTTCCTCAAAGCTACTTACTCAAGGCTATAAATGTGCTAACCATCTCGCCATCACAAATATCTTAAAATATCCTCAGGTGTGTGCTTTCACACAAAAACACTGGGTAAGACAAAAACATCCCACTGTGTACTACTGAATGTCAATATTAATATTTTTTTACTTTTTAAAAAATCTTTTGAAACTCAATACACACTATAAAATTCCCAGGTCTTAATTTACTGGAGGATTTAATTTTTCTGACTTGCTTGTACTAGGTGGGCATTGCATTCTTAGATGGCTATATCCAGAAATGGACACATTTAACAACAGTACACTATGGTGTTAATCACTCAGTCATGTCCGTCTCTGCAACCCCATGGGCTGTAGCCAAGCTCCTCTGTCCATGGAATTTTCCAGGTAAATCTGTTTCTCTCTACAGGTGGCATAAGGACTAGCTTTGGAGATTTATTCCTATGTTGTATACATCTACATATACCACAATATGGTAGAAAGACTGCCTGTACAAAATTTAATTTCCTACTGGAAACAGAATTGAAGGTATGGAACGATAACAAGTATCTGAAGATAAATAGTAAGTTGGAGCACCCTGGTTCAGCAGTATTGGGGAAATCAGAGCATATATGAGGAGTCAGTTCGGGAAAATCATATCCCAAGCTGCTCCTAAAATATATTTATAAAAGAAGCAGACCCTTCAGGTTACACAATGTTCAAAGGTTTTTCTAAAAACATAAACTGCTACTGCTGCTAAGTCGCTTCAGTCGTGTCCAACTCTGTGCGACCCCATAGACGGCAGCCCATCAGGCTCCCCCGTCCCTGGGATTCTCCAGGCAAGAACACTGGAGTGGGTTGCCATTTCCTTCTCCAATGCAGAAAAGTGAAAAGTGAGAGTGAAGTCACTCAGTCGTGTCTGACTCTTTGCGACCCCATAGACTGCAGCCCACCAGGCTCCTCCATCCATGGGATTTTCCAGGCAAGAGTACTGGAGTAGGGTGCCATTGCTTTCTCCAAACACAAACTAGAATGATTTTTTTCCCTAAATGGGCTTAAATTTAAACTTGCTCTGGAAGATAAAGGAAATAATGCATATAAAGACATTTCCATATTTCCATACGTAAACGGACAGGGTAAGTTATTTAAATGTTCCATTTCTATTAAATTATCTTAAAGGAATTTAGAGCTTGGAAGGGGTTTATCTTGTTCAAGTGTCGATTTTTCAGAAGAGGCAATGATGATCAAGAAAGGGAGTGCCTCTGAAACCCTTCGGTCCTACAGTGGGAGAGCAGGCAGGTCTAAACTCCAGTCTTTGAACAGCAAGACCGGCACTGTTGGATTGATTGATTGTGGTAAGAGAGAATTCTTGTTTCTCTGTGTGAGCAAAGTGGAATTAGCTATATATTTCAATTTGGGACGTGAACTTCCACCATTAAGTTCCATTTTTAGAAATATGCATTATTACCTATCTTGCCTTTTTACCATGCACAATCTGGCAACTTCATTACTACACTGATAAAGTTGTAAAAGACATCAACAATGCAACTCAAATGTTGACCAATAAATGAGATGCTATTACAGGTTTTGGGGTTTTTTTCCCAGAACATTTAAAAACCTGTCCTAAGCATTTCGCTCAGTCTAAGCATTAAATCCTTTAGGCACGTTCACACATATCAATGCCATTTAGAACCCACACTCCACTGAAGCAGGTTCAATGAATCAGTTGATATCAACATTTCTCAGAGACTGTACATCCAAGGCAAGGCTTTACCATCCAGTAAGTATGACCCCAATACAGTTAAAATTCTTTGTACACAGGGGCTTCCCTGGTGGCTCAGTGGTAAAGAATCTGCCTGCCAATGCAGAAGGAACGATTTCAGGAAGATCTCACATACCCCGGAGTAATTAAGCCTATGCAAATAAGCAACAAGTATTGAGCCTGTGCTCTAGAGCCTGTGTGCCCCAACTACCGAAGCCTGCGTGTCTAAAGCCCATGCTCCCCAAGAAGAGAAGCCACTGCAATGAGAAGCTCACACACCACAACCAGAGAGTAGCCCCCACTCCCTGCAACTAGACAAAAGCCTACACAGCAACAAAAGACCTGCACAGCCACAAATAGCTTTTAAAAAATGGGATGCTTGCTTTTTTAAAAAGTTCTCTGTACCCAAATACTGAAAGTGACAGGTAGCATCTAAAATGACTTTCGCAAAAAAAAAAAACACAAAGAATATTTGTTGAAAGTTTGGGGGTTGAAATCAAGGAATAGCTCAAAGTAGGCTTCATCTGACCCCAAGTCATCCCACAACCATAAGATCCAGCAGAATGTCATGACACAAGGACAGGACAGAGATTCTGCAAGAACAGTGAACACCTGTTGACTCCTCCTTTCGAGAAAATTGTACTAATAACACTGATCTTCTATAGACCCAAGTGGATCAGTAATCAATTTTTACAGTAGTTCTGTTTCAGATATTTAGGAAATAAAAAGAACCTGCCTATCAGAGGGCACGAAACCATCAACCTGAGTGATAAAATGATGGAGGGCCTGGATTTGACCAGATGTTAGATAAGCCACTGAAAGACATAGTGCCTAATCGGCCTAATCTCTCTGCTGCTGCTGCGAGCTGGTATAAATAAAGGACCTTTAAATCAAGCACGTTCTCTTATTATAGCTCCTTTTGTGACGTTTTTCCATCTTGATGTTCCAACAAGAGCATCCTCCTAGAGGGAGCTTTTGGACAAGTAGCTGAATTTAATGACAGCTGTCTTCATGATATTGTTCTGTATGGTGAGGAGTCTCCTGGGAGTTATCTAGAAACCAACTCAAGAAAAGACAATATCGAGGAATAAAATAAAAAGTAAGTGTAGCAAAAGCACCGAAGTCTAATGGCTCCAATCGGGGCCTTATTATTGGTTAATGAATCATTGTTAAAACATCGCAGCAAACATGAGCATGCACAGGCTGCTCTATAGCGAGAAAACGACTCTTCATCCCAACAGTTATTAGCTGGGAGTTGTTTGAAAACACATCCANTCCTTCCCAGTCTTCTCTGGACACTCAGTGACAATCAGCGATGTCCTGGGGCTGATGGAAGCAGTGAATGTGATCCTGCTTCACAACCTTACTTAAAAAGCACCTTTCTCTTCACTGAGCCGCCCCGGATCTCCCGCCTGCAACCAAAGGGAATAGACCAACAAACAGAAGCAAGTGAAGCTCCCGAGCGAAAGCGGAGGGGTAATTTCCGTTTCGCACGTTTCCTGTCAGTCTCGAGGAAGCGCTGGGGACCCCGCTCTCTGATCTGGTTCTCATTCTTTTTCTCGGTCTTTCCCTCCAACCCCACGCAGAAGGATTGAAGCGCCTTGCCTCCGGAGACTTCTCGAGTCTTTCCGGACCCTCGCAGGCTTTACCGTGTCTGAGACGCGCCAAGCGGACCAGCCGCCACAGACATCAATATCGACTGACTCCAGAGAGAAAAAGCAGAAACAGAAAACAGGTAATTCCTGTATCTCTGGCTTTGTCCACTATTTGCTATTTGCGGAGAACATGGGTGAAGCGCTAAAGAGCTGTCTCTGGCCCGTGGTGAAGCCAAAACCAAAAGGCGAGCTCGGACACAAGTTTTACAATTGCCCTCCAACCCAGTGCCCCTAAGTCTGGGTTTTACCGCTTCACAAACGCTTTAACTTTTGTCGTGGATTCCAGCGCCCACATTTCACAGACTGTCTCCTGTCTTTCCAGACCCCACCCCGACCGGGATTGTTTTTCCCGCTTCGCTCCGCATCTTGACTCAACGAATCACTCTATTCCCGCTGTAATGAAGAGGCCGGAAAAGAAAGTGTGAATGTGGCCTTTCAGAGAGAGGCAGAAAAAAGAAACTGGGTATTTCCCCCACATCTCCCTGTCCCAGCCAGACTTCGCTGGCCTCTGCTCTTTGCCATGCCTCGGAAATCAAATCACTTTGGCTGGGGCTCCAGAGACGCCAGCAACTGGGGCTGGGAAGGGCAGCTCAGCTCAAGACTGTGAATTAAATGATGGATGTTGGAAGTGAAGAGGGTTAACAAACAGCCTCCTCTCTCTCTCTCTCTCTCTCTTGTTTCTTACCTTTTCTCCCTTATTTAGGCCAGTCCAAACCTTCAGTCCTTAGAATATCCCAAACCTCCCTTTACTTCTAAACCCCTGAAGTATCTGCGAATGCTCAGCACCTGGAAGGAGAGAGCTGGCCCCACTGGAGCTTTTTGAGCTTCTGGGCTGAAAAGTTGAGTTCCCGTCCATGGGGTGGGATAGTCAGGGGTCCCCCTCAGAGTGAAAGAGAGAGCAATGGGGACAGAGATGGACCAAAGTGAGCAAGACCAAGAAAAAGGAAACTGAACACTGCGCATCAAGAGTATCACCCAAACCTACAGCCGCTTCTTGGCTAGGCATGTGTCCTTCATTGTAAAAAGTACAGTTACCGCCCTGGGTTGGCATGCCTCAAGGGAGCTCCCTGTGTTCTCAGCTATATCCCCAACATTCTTCCCCTGTCACTTAGAGAAGGACGCCGCCAAGCCAGGCCCAGGCAGCTCTGGCCTTTCCTGCGCTCCATCACAGGCTCTGAGTCTGCTGGAAGACCTGTTCTTGCTCCCCATTCCTTGAGACCCCTGTTACTTACCCGAGGTGGTGAGGAAATAAGGGTGGTGGTGGTCTCCCTTATGTAGTGGGTGATGGGGGTGAGGAGCCAGGAGAGTGGGTGTGGGCATGAGTGGGTAGCCATAGTCTAGCAGAGGCACCCGGGAGGCCAGAGTGCTGGTGAAATGGTCAGGGGCCACCTCCCTCAGCGGCTTGGGCTTGTGTAGCAGGATATCCTCGATGAAGAAGGACGTGGGCCTCTGAGATGACGCCGGGTGTAGAGGGGAGGTGAAGTTGAGATTCATCTTGAACCGAGCGCCTGCCACAGGGCGAGGGCCGGGGACGAAGTGTAGGAAGCAGGCGGCGTCTCACCACGCCTGGTCGAGCGCCAACCACCCTCGAGCTTGGATCCCTGATGCTCTCTTCTCGGCCTTGGGCTACCCCCGGAGCTGGAGAGGCGAGAAGATAAGCTCCTGGGTAGATGGGGTCTACGTGTAGGAGAATTGGCAGCTTGAAGGGGGGAGCCGGGAGAGCCAATGGCAAGGCTGCCAGAGGCAGAGGGGAGGGTGCGGCGGGGCGGGGCGGGGCGGGGAGCTGTCCGCGGTGCTGAATGCGACCGGCCAGGCCCAGGAAGAGTGGAGCAGAGAGAACTGGATTCTTGCTCTTACCAGATTTCTGGACCTCAATTTCTGCCTGGCCACTGCAGGAGCTGCCTAGCTCCCAGTCGTCTTTTAAAGAAAGCGAAAGAGAAAAGGTCTCTGCCGTCGAACAAGCTCCTCTTTAGAGAGCAGAGGGCACTTAAAGGGCCCTGAAGCAACAGGAATAAAAGCACGTACTTCAGCACTGGGGTCTGGGCTTTAAAACTTTAGAGCAACGACAGCAGAAGGGGAAGAGAAGAGGTGAGGAGAGAGCCTATATCTGCTGACCCAACTTAAGTTGATGGGTAAGGGATGACTGGTTTATGGATGTAAATAAAAGATCATAACAGTATTTACCTCAGTTTTAGAGGGTGTTGTGAGGAAAGTTATATCTACATTAGTCAAGTAATCTGATGTGTATAAATATGTCCAGAACTACCTCTTAATGCCAGCCTCCTCCTCCTCTCAAATTTCCACTCTCCTCATTCCACTCACATGGCTTGCTACTTCTACTATACCATCACTTGTCAACCAACCCTAGCCTGCAAAATAATTGTACTGTGTTTTTGTCTCCCATTCCCTTTTGCAACCTTTCTTTTCATTTTCCTCCCTCCCAATCTTTTGGTTTTTTTTTTTTTTCCTGTTTGTCTTTTTCTAAACTGTCACATTTATTTCCCTGGAGTCAATTTGCTAAAATTAAGGTGATCATCTACAACACAGCAGGGGTAATTTCAGCTCACATCTCCGAAAATTGCTCTAATTATTGATGTTAAACTCAGGGAAATTAAAAGAAGCCACTTCTCTTCCATCTCTCCATTTTTAAGCTCTAATTTGTTGAAATCTAGTCATCATCACAATTCCAATCACTACTGCTAATAGTAAAAGTGTTTTAATAGAGACTGAGTCCACACAACCCATGCTATTAGATAATTAGAGGAGGTGTTAGAAAGCCAAGTGCTAATCCTTGGGCGCACGGGTAGGATTTCCATCTGATCTAGCAGGTAGAACAAATTAATTACCAGAATCAATTAGGCCCCAAACTACAGTGCTCCAAGAAGTGGGAGCGTCGTATTCCATACGGATGACCTGGTAAATGGTAAATAGATGAGGAGAGTGAGAGGAAGGAGAAAGAAGGGGGAAATAACTTTAAAATAAGATCTTGGAAAGTAAGCCTCTAAATGAAGTCAGAACTCATATCCTGGAGCCTGAAATATGATCTTTTTAAAGTTTATAATGGTAAGAACTGAAGACCCCAAAGCAGGTGGTCTCAGAGAGGGAACACAGCAGGCTTCCGGGAGTCAATGCTTGTCCTTAGCTCTGGTCCAGGGGAAGACAAACTCCTGAAGAGGTGGTGGGGGCGACAGTCCACACTGGACCCACATCTACCAGCTCCCAGTGAGAGGTGGGGCATCTTGTCTCCTGAGACTCTAGAGGCAGGGTGGCCACTGAGGGAATGGTGCATATACAAACAGCAGTAGGCCCTGTAAAGAGCCTTTGGGTCAGCACACCTACGCTGCATCCCTACACGGAGCAGACTCGCATTCACCCTTGAGAGTGGGATTTCAGCTTCACCTGGGGGTGGGGACTAACTTCAGCCTCAGAAACAGCAAGATTTCTGAAAGTCCCTTGGGAGTAGGGGCAGTAAAACACTCTGTTGGATAGCAGGTACCTTGGAGCCACGGTACTGCAAACCCTGTCTCAGAATTCAAACTTACACCTCTCCTTGGATGTTCGCAGAATGCATGGAGGGAAAGGAGAGAGTGAGGTAAGCAGCCTGCTCAGTCCTTGAAAGAAAGTGAAAGTGAAGTCACTCAGTTGTGTCCAACTCTTTGCGACCCCAGTAGCCTACCAGGCTCCTCTGTCCATGGGATTTTCCAGGCAATAGTACTGGAGTGGATTGCCATTTCCTTCTCCAGGGGATCTTCCCAACCCAGGTGTTGAACCCGGGTCTCCCGCATTGTAGACAGACGCTTTACCATCTGAGCTACCAGGGAAGTCCTTACTGACTCTTTACTTCATATACTTTCATTTCATACTCCCTGTTCTCCCTCCAAGCTAAGGCTATCTCCCCANTGTTGAACCCGGGTCTCCCGCATTGTAGACAGACGCTTTACCATCTGAGCTACCAGGGAAGTCCTTACTGACTCTTTACTTCATATACTTTCATTTCATACTCCCTGTTCTCCCTCCAAGCTAAGGCTATCTCCCCAGGCCCTGCCCATGCTCCCCTCTCTCTACTGCTCACACCGGATCCACCTGCCCAAGAGCCCAGCCCCACGGAGAAGCGCTTGAAGGCCTTTTCCCCAGGAGTCCAGCCCTCCCTCCTCTGCCTCCATGGAACCTGGGAAGTGACAGACGGAGGGAAGAAACTGGACAGCTCTGAGAAAGGGCAGGACCTCCAAGACTGCTGGAGTTTTCCTTGCCTTTCCCCTTTCGGCAGTGCTAAGAAGCAAAGCTTTGTGGCTGAGAGAGTGGACCCACTGTCTACACTAACGCAGGCCCCTGGAGGCTCAGAGGGGGAAATTGGGGATCGGAAGTGGAGGCTGAGAGAGGGATTCCTCCGTCGCCACCCCTTTCCATTAAGGATACACCTTTCTCCCAGGGTGCTCAGGGAATCTCAGCTGGGACCCCACTAGGGGCTATGGGGCCTGAGTCCAGTATGAGCACAGGCTGTCCTGGCAGGGCTTGTCCCACAAAACTTCCTTTTTCCTCTTAGATAGAGTTATTACAACCCAGACTCTTGGGAAATCGGGAGGTGAAGAAAGCTGTCAAGTTTCTCTG
>SJYV01035140.1:0-16005 GCA_006410875.1 Neotragus pygmaeus | reverse complement strand
CTGTTTGTCTTTTTCTAAACTGTCACATTTATTTCCCTGGAGTCAATTTGCTAAAATTAAGGTGATCATCTACAACACAGCAGGGGTAATTTCAGCTCACATCTCCGAAAATTGCTCTAATTATTGATGTTAAACTCAGGGAAATTAAAAGAAGCCACTTCTCTTCCATCTCTCCATTTTTAAGCTCTAATTTGTTGAAATCTAGTCATCATCACAATTCCAATCACTACTGCTAATAGTAAAAGTGTTTTAATAGAGACTGAGTCCACACAACCCATGCTATTAGATAATTAGAGGAGGTGTTAGAAAGCCAAGTGCTAATCCTTGGGCGCACGGGTAGGATTTCCATCTGATCTAGCAGGTAGAACAAATTAATTACCAGAATCAATTAGGCCCCAAACTACAGTGCTCCAAGAAGTGGGAGCGTCGTATTCCATACGGATGACCTGGTAAATGGTAAATAGATGAGGAGAGTGAGAGGAAGGAGAAAGAAGGGGGAAATAACTTTAAAATAAGATCTTGGAAAGTAAGCCTCTAAATGAAGTCAGAACTCATATCCTGGAGCCTGAAATATGATCTTTTTAAAGTTTATAATGGTAAGAACTGAAGACCCCAAAGCAGGTGGTCTCAGAGAGGGAACACAGCAGGCTTCCGGGAGTCAATGCTTGTCCTTAGCTCTGCCAGGGGAAGACAAACTCCTGAAGAGGTGGTGGGGGCGACGGTCCACACTGGACCCACATCTACCAGCTCCCAATGAGAGCTGAGGCATCTTGTCTCCTGAGACTCTAGAGGCAGGGTGGCCACTGAGGGAATGGTGCATATACAAACAGCAGTAGGCCCTGTAAAGAGCCTTTGGGTCAGCACACCTACGCTGCATCCCTACACGGAGCAGACTCGCATTCACCCTTGAGAGTGGGATTTCAGCTTCACCTGGGGGTGGGGACTAACTTCAGCCTCAGAAACAGCAAGATTTCTGAAAGTCCCTTGGGAGTAGGGGCAGTAAAACACTCTGTTGGATAGCAGGTACCTTGGAGCCACGGTACTGCAAACCCTGTCTCAGAATTCAAACTTACACCTCTCCTTGGATGTTCGCAGAATGCATGGAGGGAAAGGAGAGAGTGAGGTAAGCAGCCTGCTCAGTCCTTGAAAGAAAGTGAAAGTGAAGTCACTCAGTTGTGTCCAACTCTTTGCGACCCCAGTAGCCTACCAGGCTCCTCTGTCCATGGGATTTTCCAGGCAATAGTACTGGAGTGGATTGCCATTTCCTTCTCCAGGGGATCTTCCCAACCCAGGTGTTGAACCCGGGTCTCCCGCATTGTAGACAGACGCTTTACCATCTGAGCTACCAGGGAAGTCCTTACTGACTCTTTACTTCATATACTTTCATTTCATACTCCCTGTTCTCCCTCCAAGCTAAGGCTATCTCCCCAGGCCCTGCCCACGCTCCCCTCTCTCTACTGCTCACACCGGATCCACCTGCCCAAGAGCCCAGCCCCACGGAGAAGCGCTTGAAGGCCTTTTCCCCAGGAGTCCAGCCCTCCCTCCTCTGCCTCCATGGAACCTGGGAAGTGACAGATGGAGGGAGGAAACTGGACAGCTCTGAGAAAGGGCAGGACCTCCAAGACTGCTGGAGTTTTCCTTGCCTTTCCCCTTTCGGCAGTGCTAAGAAGCAAAGCTTTGTGGCTGAGAGAGTGGACCCACTGTCTACACTAACGCAGGCCCCTGGAGGCTCAGAGGGGGAAATTGGGGATCGGAAGTGGAGGCTGAGAGAGGGATTCCTCCGTCGCCACCCCTTTCCATTAAGGATACACCTTTCTCCCAGGGTGCTCAGGGAATCTCAGCTGGGACCCCACTAGGGGCTATGGGGCCTGAGTCCAGTATGAGCACAGGCTGTCCTGGCAGGGCTTGTCCCACAAAACTTCCTTTTTCCTCTTAGATAGAGTTATTACAACCCAGACTCTTGGGAAATCGGGAGGTGAAGAAAGCTGTCAAGTTTCTCTGTGATGCCGGGGCTCTGGTCTGGCCCATCCCACTTCCCAGGTTGGGTGAAGGAGGCCCCCAAGGTGCCTACCCCTTTCTTGAGATTCAATTTTGGGGTAAGGCTCAGGGTGGGCTTCCCAGATGACTCAATAGTAAAGAATCCACCTGCCAATGCAAGAGACACAGATTCAACCCCTAGGTGGGGAAGATCCCCTGGAGAAGGGAATGGCCACCCACTCCAGCATTCTTACCTGGAGAATTTCATGGACAAAGGAGCCTGACAGGCTACAGTCCATGGGGTTGCAAAAGAATCGGATAGGGCTGAGTGACTGAGGCTGCCTGCAGGATGAAGGCTCAGGTCGGGAGGAAGAGGCATTCCAGAGTCAACAGGCTTCCCTCTCCCCTCCTCTCGCACCAGTCTACCTAAGGAGAAAAGTAGTCATACAGTTACATAGCTTGCACGTTCACCCTTATAAGCAGAGATATTTCATTGCCTACATTATCTCCAAAGTCCAGACCAGCATCATCTAATTAAAGTATAATGCAAACCACATAAGTAATTTAAAATTTTCTATCAGTCACATTTGAAAAGTAGAAAGACAGGTAAAATAGTAATATATTTCATTTGACCCCAATATAAAATATTATTATTCAACATGTAATCAATATGGGTATCATTGAGTGTTTTTGCATTCCTTTTTTTATACTAAATCTTCGAAATCCAGTGTGTATTTTATACTTAGTGCCCATCTCTGTTCACAGTTCAGACTAGCCACATTTTAGTGCTCACTAAACACGTATGGCTAGTGGTTACCCACTGAACAGTGCACCCTTAGTTAATTGCCATAATTCCTTTTGCCCTTTCCCAGTGTAGGTATTCACAAACAGAAAATGGAAAGAAGTTGCTGAAGCCAGCCTCCAACATTCTCAACGCTTGCCTTTATCCATCTATGATATTCTGTTATTGTGAACACACATTGAGCATCTACTGTCTGAGAGGGTACTCACTACCCATCTTTGCAAGCTTTCCCCAAGCCTTAGGAGATTAAAGAAATGCACTCACATTACATTTATTTTTTATTCTCGTTTGACCAAAATTGTTCTACCCAGAGTCAGCAGCCTGTAATTGTACGCCAGGCTGACACATACATTCAGATCCTATTTACTGTCTGAGCAAAAAAATAAAGATCAAAAAAATCCACCCCCCTCAACCCACAAGACCTGATCAAGCTCCTGTTTATGGCTTCATCTGAATAATTATTAATCTAAAGAGAGAGAATGCATATTTCTCAGGGAGCTAATAATTAAAAACTCCTTCTCTCTTTCATGTCAGCCTTATCTAAAACTGTCATCTGAACTGAGACTTGGTTTCCCGAAAAGATAACCCTATTGATGATCAAAGGAAGAGACAGGTTCCATTAGTCAAGATGCCTATANCAACTATTGAGTAAGTGAATAAATATGAGCATAGGTGAAAGAGCCATTCAGATGATCAAGCCTGGAAGATTTTTCTTGGCTTGGGAAAGAAGCAAGTGTTTTCCACTGTCTATAAAATGGCATGAAAGTCAATCAATGCCTGGCCACCTTTCCAATTCACTATCAAATGGGGCAGAGAGCTGACCTGGCAATCAGATAATAAGCTATGGGGAGGGCGGTGGTTGCTATGACAACCTGTAAGCTTATTAAATACCACAAACCTATAGTGCAAGAAGGGGCTGGTGGTTTGCAGATTCAAGGAGGTTCAAGATCTGCAGGCTCCAACCCCCTGGTCCAAATAGTCATCATATTTTTTAGAATTCTAAAGCTGGTAGAAACTTACAGATTTCTTTTTATTTCTGGTTACGTCCTGCAGCATGTGGAAATCTTAGTTTCAAACCATCACCCCCTGCACTGGAAGCACAGAGTTTTAACAACTAGACTGCCAAGAAGTCCCAGATTTCTTCTTTTGGTATTCCTTGTTCACACATCAGTTCCAGAGAAGGTAAGTGATTTGCCCAAAGTCACACAGCAAACTGTTGGCCGAGCTGAGGCTAGGAAACCTGAGTCTCTCCACATCCAGTGAAGTGTTAGTGTTTCTTGACTCCCAAAGTTGTTGAGCCCTTTAACCAATGTATCAGTCACAGGAGGGCATACAGAATTTCTCATTAAGTTTTTTATTTTATTCTCTCAAAACTAATCACCTTTTGAATTGTTACCATATCGGTTACACAACCAGGTGCTACAGGAAACTTTCTAATGCAAGGTTCTTGGCCCTCATTTGCTGTGAAATGGGAAAACTGATTTTCTTTTTTTTTTTTTTGGTGGCACCAAAGTACCACCCCACAGATTACTTGCTGTCTACAGACAAGGAACTATAACTCTATATTGGTGCAAGCAGGCAGTCAACTCTTCAACTCAGTGATCAGTTTTAACAACCCTAATGGTGGGACAACTAGACATTACCTGTGTCCTTGCTGTGATGTTACGTGAAGCACCTGTCATCATCTATAAATTATTCCTGCCAAATGCTTAACCTGAATCCAATCAGGTTTAGATGACTTTAAGTTTCAGAAAATACAAAGGACCCAAAGGTAAGCTATACCATACTGCGTAAAAGTAGTGAGATAAATCTAGGCGATTCAGCATTCCATGGGACAATTCCCCATTTGCTTCAACAAAACAATGCCGTGAGGAAAATAAAATAAAATGAGGACTGGAAACTTAAGACACAAACACGATGTGTGGCCCTTGATTAGATCCTGCTTTGAACATACTCAAGCATAAAAAATTCTTTTAGAATAATGGAGAAAGGTAATTAGGTCTTGGAGACCAGGGCAGGGAAGAGGAAATAAATACGACCAAAGGCTAATAACCAGTAAAATTTAGTGAGCGATACATGGAAATTCCTTATGGTTTTCTCTGTTCTAGTTGTTGAAAATTTCCATAATAAAAAGAAAGAAGAGTGAAAAATACCATTCAACCATAAAAAGAAAGTTAGACCACAGTAAAAGTTGTGTATGTTCAGTATTCAGTGTCCAGAATGCATCACAGAAACAGAGACCAAAAGCTATCTAGGAGTCCTTTAGACTCCAAGGGGGGAAAAAATAAATCTCTTGGCCTGAGGTAGTCAGGGAATACTTCCTGGAGGAGGTGGGACTTTGGATGAATGAAACGGAAACATACAAGAAGGTCAGCAATCCTAGAATAACCAAGACAATGACGAGTTTAAAGACACATTCTCCTCCCACTGTGGGCTACAGGGGGTGCTGGCAAGTCTCATCCTCAGAGATGCCAAGCCCTATTGCCTAATTTGTTATTAAAAGTCCATACACTGTTGGTCCACAGAGGGAGCCAGAGCCAGACCTCCTGTTGTGTACCGCCGTGGGCCCCCAGCCGAATAATCAAAGCTAATTACAAACACAAAGGGATGCTTATTTGCAAAGAAATGACCTCCAGCTACTTGTTGCACCAGCCAGAGGTCAGCTCGGCCCAACCCAATTAGTGCTTTCCCGAGAGATTCCGAGGATGTCCTCGCCCATCCCACCAGCAGGTTCCGCTGAAGCCCCAGCGAAACCACCCAGAAGCTTTTGAAAGCCAGAGGGGCATATTTTCTCTGAAGCTCAATGCCAACTGGTTTTACCAACCTTATCCCTTAAGAACAATCTCAGTGAAGCCGCATCAAACAGAACAACAGGCGACTGGATGATGCTGCCATTTAAATGCTCTGACTAATGCAGTTTCTGATTTCCCTTCCAAATTAAATGCATTTCACTCAGCACGTTTTCAACAGACGTTACTCATCTGCCCGATTAATGAGTTGCTGTGAAAGCTACTTCGCGAACAATTTAAAACAAAAGCACCTCAACGTGACTGCGGCTCTGCTTCCCCTTCTCTCTCCATCTTAGCCTCCCTTTCTCCCTCTCCCTCCCCAGGGCAAATGCATCACCGCCGGAAGACGAGGAAGCTGGAGTCGGTGAGGGTTCTCTTCTGTGTCACTACGCTACATTAGGAATAAAACCTTCCACTTAAACACTTAAATGAAAACATCGAGAAACTAATTTACTATTTGCAATCACATGATTCAAGCCGAAGCTGCCTTAATTTCCTTCCCATTTTGCTTCATATTCAATGTGAGCACACACTAGATTGGTCTATGAAAAGGCTGTCTTCAAATCACAACACTTAAGACCTCTTTCATTTTCTTTTTGATTAAATAATTGAAATTCCTGTCAGGGCCTGCACTTTACCAATGCACAGATTTGGTGTGTGAGGATAAAGACCACTTTTTCTTTGCTGCCTGGCTCTTAAAAGCCAGTGGGCTTCACTTCATTAAGGGGCTGATAAAATGGACCCACGCTATTCACCCATTTCGCAGAAATTTCCTGTGCCCATTAAGTGATTGTTTGAGACAAACTGTGAAAAGCATCTTCTCTCATTTAACCATCCTCATTCATCAGGAGGCTTCCCTTCTGCTGCAGAGAGCTCAGCTTCTGCCATGCCAACTTCATCCATTAGGAAAATAAAAACAAAAGCCCGTGTGTATAGGTACATATGGACACAAAACACACAAAAACCAAAGTGAAATAAGGCACAGAAATTTTCATTTGCTTCAACTAAAGAAATGTGAGGTTATTTCCATTCTGTTACGGGGCCACGGCACGGAAACCCCAGACTAACAGCATGGCCCAGCCTGGGCAGCCTGGCCACGAGCTCCTTGAGGTGGCAGCAAATGGATCCTGATGGAAGAAGGGAGCCCGTCACCCCGAAGAGAAGCTGCCCCACCGCCTCTGCAGTCCCATCATGCAGTGAGAAAGTGACTGACCTGGACAGCAGCAGCTATTTATGTGGTCTCCATGATAAATGCCCTGTCTTAGAATGTCTGTCTGTCTTCAAATACAAATCACACATCCTCTTTCATGAGGCTGATCATCAGACACACCTGGACGTTCAACCCAGCTCTCCCTTCTTGTGTGCCCTTGGATATGTTATCTGGGACCTCTCAGAGCCTCTGTCTCATCTGTAAAATGGGGACACAAATAAATGGTCCTATCTCTTTACAGGATGGTTGGGAGATTTAAATGAGACAGTGCATGGAAAGTGGTTGGTGGGTCCAGCACGTGGTAAGTAGGTAATAAAAATTTGAAGATACTGTTATGTACTTCTGTATCTTCATATGCATATCAATGTAAGGCCATATTCACATTCACTCAAATAATGTACTTTCAGAGAACAGATGATCTTAGTCACATTTACCCATAATAAAAGACAAGCAAAAACCTATGTCTGGTTACAGCAGAAGAGCCATATGCTATACACACACACGTGTGTGTGTGCCAAGTCTCTTCACTTGTGTCTCACTCTATATGACCCTATGGACTGTAGCCTGCCAGATTCCTCTGTCCAAGGGATTCTTCAGGCAAGAACACTGGAGTTAGTTGCCATGCCCTCCTCCAGGGGATCTTCCCAACTCAGGGATCCAACCCAAGTCTCTTGCATCTCCTGCATTAGCAGGCAGGTTCTTTACCACAGTGCCACCTGGGAAGCCCATGTATGTACATATATGTAGTATAATTTTATAGCAGTAAAGGGCCTTAGCAGACATTTGTCCAAACTCTACCCAGAGTAGGCCTCCCACCTAAAATATGTGAGACAACTCCGTCTTATGAAGTCTCAATTTACTTCTGTGTAACCTGTACAACTGGAGAAGGCAATGGCACCCCACTCCAGTACTCTTGCCTGGAAAATCTCGTGGACGGAGGACCCTGGAAGGCTGCAGTCCATGGGGTCACTGAGGGTCGGATACGACTGAGCAACTTCCCTTTCACTTTTCACTTTCATGCATTGGAGAAGGAAATGGCAACCCACTCCAGTGTTCTTGCCTGGAAAATCCCAGGGATGGGGGAGCCTGGTGGGCTGCAGTCTATGGGGTCACACAGAGTCGGACACGACTGAAGCGACTTAGCAGCAGCAGTAGCAGCAACCTGTACAACTGATTCCTGTTCTGAGCATAGAATCACATAGAGGAAAACTGCTACAGAAAAGCTTTTCCAGTATTAAACCAAAGTAAATAAATAAAAAAAACTCTACTGTTTTCTCTGAGTATTCTCCTTCCCAGAATAAATATCTCAGAACCAGCGCTGCTCCTTGTAACATCATTTTTTAGCCGTTTTACTCCTGTGGAGCTCTGAACTTTAAAACAGAACCTGCCTTGAATTTAACATAATATTCCAAATGTGCTATGAATAATGCTGCATAGAAATACACATTGTATTCATTTATTGATAAACTAATTAATCCAACACTTATTGACAAAAAATCAATCCAAATCTTATTGACTAGCAGAAACTAAACTAGTCACATATTGGGACATACTGGGTTGGTCAAAAACTTCATTTGGGCTTTTTCCATAACCTCTTAGAAAACCCCAACAAACTTTTTGGCCAACCCAATAAATATTAAATAGCATAATAAATGGTATATATAAAAGATCACCTCTTGGCATGTTGTCTATAGTTAATAATATTGTTTTATGTATTTGAAAATTGCTAAGAGAATAGTACTCTTGCCTGGAAAATCCCATGGACGGAGCAGCCTGGTGGGCTGCAATCCATGGAGGCACAAAGAGTTGGACACGACTAAGCGACTCCACTTTCACTTTTCACTTTCATGCATTGGAGAAGGAAATGGCAACCCATTCCAGTATTTTTGCCTGGAGAATCCCAGGGACAAGGGAGCCTGGTAGGCTGCCGTCTATGGGGTCGCACAGAGTCGGACATGACTGAAGTGACTTAGCAGCAGCAGCAAGAGAGATCTTAAAAGTTCTCATCACAAGAGAAAAACTGTCACTATGTGTGGCAATGGATGTTAACTGGACCTATTGTGGTGATCAGTTTGCAATATAGACAAATATGGAATCATTTCATTGTACACCTGAAGCTAATGTTATGTGTCTATTCTATTTCAATGAAAATATAATAAAATATTTTTTTTTAAAAAGGTTGCCTCTTGGCCATATATGTTGAGATCTTCCATGGCCAAGCACTCATTGCGAGGGTGTTGCTCTCAACCCAACCATGCTTCCTGGGTTTCCTCACTTTGCAGTTGCTATGGGCTCAGGAACCACAGACTCATTTTTAGTCTCCACCCAAAGAATAAAACAGAAAACAATGCATGTCGCCCAAGAAGTTCCTCCACACTTCTCAGCGCCATTCAGAAAGACCTCGGTGCCAGGCCCTGCTGTGTACTGTTGCCCAGTCACCCTTCGTGGCAACAGCACCAGCGACTGAGAATGGATTCCAGAGTTAAAGAAGAAAGTGGAGCGAGCATGAACAAGTGAGACCTGTGCAGGCCCACACCCTCACCAGCCAAGGAAGCCTCTGTGGCAAGTGACTGGGAAGGGCAGGCGTTCGAATGGAGGGCAGAGGGCTTGCACAGCCTGGCAGGAGGGAGGGGCAGCCACCAGGGGTGGTACCAATGTAGGCCTGCCTGGAGGCCACAGGAGAGATCAGATGCTACTTAAAGATCCAGCAGGGATTTCCTTTCTCTAAAGCAAAACTAGGGGCTTCCCTGGCAGCTCAGTTGGTAAAGAATCCGCCTGCAATGTAGGAGATGCAGGTTCAGTCCCTGGGTCAGAGAGATCCCCTGAAGAAGGAAATGGCAACCCACCCCAGTATTCTTGCCTGGAAAATCCCATGGACAGAGGACCCTGGAGGGTGACAGTCCATGGGGTCTCAAATGAGTCAGACAGGACTTGACTAAACAAGGACAACAAAAGCATAAGTAAACCAAGCTCATGCGGAGTAAGGGAAGCTCACTGCTTATTTTCCAGCCGTCAAGTTCGGGCGAGGACCCTGGCCTTCTCACTTCCACCTTGAAGTGTGGGCAGCCTGGGGAACACCCTGAACAGCCTTCCAGCCTCAGACCTTCAGGCCTGCTTCTCCCCCGATGCTCTTCCTCCTTACTGTGCCCTCTCTCAAGGACACTTCTCAGAGTGTGAGTCATTTTATTGCCATTTCTGAGCCTACTAGACAGCTCAGCAAGTAAGAGATACTAGCCACGCAGACCCGTTGCCGTGAATTCTGAGGTCACTGCTTCAGGCAACAGAGAGGACTCTAGTTTGTCCCATGAATAGATCCATGGATGAAAAGCAGAAGAGCCAGGATTGTTCCTAAAGCCACCTCTGCCTTTCCAGGTGACCTCTTCCCGAGGCTCAGTTTCCCTTTGGGGGAAGTGAACCTAACCTCCCAGCACTGTAAATGAGCTGCAATGAACTGGGAGATGGAAAGGTGCTTTGAATGCTTTGAAGGGTCTCCAGGCATACCAGTGAGGGTATGGAAAAAGCAGGCAAAGTAAGATGATGTGGACATTGCCACTTAACCAGTAGAACCAAAGCACCAGAAGTTGCACTCAGAGAAAACTGGCACCTGCCACCCCAGTGTACAAGGCCATACCCGATTTCCCTGTGAGCCCTATGAGAATCCAGGCACTACCTAAAATTTGATCTGATTTCCTTCCATCTGAGATAACTTCGGGGCTCTGTCCCTGGAAACAGATAAATGCACTAGATACAGAGTTCCCAAATCCTGGTCTGTGAACCAGGCCTGCCACACAAGGATTTTATTAATTAAGATGAAAAGATAACAATAGGTACCCTGGAATGAATCTTTCATAGAGTTTAATTTCTTTTACTTAAAGAGTTGAGTTATATTATTGGAACATGAGCTCCAAGAGGACAAGGACTTTGATGTTCTCATTTTCTGTTTTTTCACCAACACCTAGAATACAAGTATGAAATGGGCACTTGATAAACTACTCACTGAATGAAGGAAGGAAGGAATTACTTCCTTTCCATTCTCCTAGCATCAAAATATCCTTTCTTGGGCTTCCCTGGTGGCTCAGTGGTAAAGAATCCACCTGCCAATGCAAGAGACATGGGTTCAATCCCTGATCTGGGAAGATCCCACATGCCAAGAAGCAACTAGGCCCATATGCCACAACTATTGAGCCTATGCTCTAGAGCCCAGGAGCTGCATTTACTGAGCCCACAAGTCAGTATGCATACAGTCCATGCTCTGGAACAAGAGAAACCACCACGATTAGAAGCCTGTGCACTACATTGAAGAGTAGCCCCTACTCACAGCAACTAGAGAAAAGCTTGCACAGCAACAAAGACCCAGCACAGCCAACAGTAAATAATAAAGATAAATAAATAAAATTATTTTTAAAAATATACTTTCTTCAATGAAATGGCATGAGTAGTGTCAGAGTATTTTTAAAATATTTTTCCTCAGAAAAAAAATCAAAGTATATAATTATCTTTAAAAGGTTCATGGGACATTCCTAGTGGTCCAGTGGTTAAGAATCTGCCTGCCAATGCAGAACACATAGGGTTCAATCCCTGGTCCAGGAAGATCCCACATGCCACAGGGCAACTAAGCCTGTGCCATAACCACTGAAGCCCAAGTGCCCTAGAGCCCAAGAGCCACAAGAGAAGCCACCACAAAGGGAAGCCTGGGCATGGCAATGAAGAGGAGCCCCCACTTGCTGCCACTAGAGGAAGCCCACACACAGAATGAAGCCCAGAACAGCCAAAAATAAATAAAATAAAACTTAAAAAAAAAAATTTCTTTAAAGGTTCATGGATCTATTATAAGATTGGGAATCTCTGGTCCAGATGATCCGCCAAAGAATATTCAATCCTATGCTCCATCAGGTGCAGAATGGATACATACCCACCATCCTTAGGTCACATGCCAGCAGAGATGTTTCTGTTCTGAGATCTTAGAGGTGGGGAGATCTGGGTTCAGATACGGAAAACTCAAACTAGCCTTATGACAATGGACAAGCTGCTGAAGCCTGTTTCCTCCTTTGTAGAATGGGAGTCATGCTACTTGGTTTTTGTTTCGAGAGAGTTTGTGGGTTTTCAGCCCTGTGAAGGAAGGGCTTCTCTTCCTGTGTTGGCCTCTCTTGTTGCAGAGCACAGGCTCTAGGGTGCTCAGCCTTCAGCGGCTGCAGCTCCCGGGATCTAGAGCACAGGCTCAGTAGTCGTCGCACTCAGGTGTCAGCAGCTGCAGCTCCCGAGCTCTAAAGCACGGGCTCAATAGTCATGGTGCAGAGACTTCAGCGGCTGCAGGTCCTGGGCTCTAGAGCACAGACTCAGTAGTCGTCGCACTCAGGCGTCAGCGGCTGCAGCTCCCGGGCTCTACAGCACGGGCTCAGTAGTCATCACACTCAAGCTTCACCAGCTGCAACTCCCGGGCTCTAGAGCACGGGCTTAGTTGTTCCTGGGCATGTAGGATCTTCCTGGATCAGGGACCGAATCTGTGTTTCCTGAATTGGCAGGCAGATTCTTTATCACTGAGCCACTAGGGAAGCCCTCAGATCATTTCGTAATCAAATCCAGGCAGCCAGATCCTGTACAAGTTTCTTAAAATTTGACAAGGCAAAATTCTGGGCCTGTTCTGAACCATGTAGGCCACTGGGCTACAAGTTGTTCATTCCTGAAAATGCCTCGTCAGTCTTTCTAACCAATCCACAGTATCTTGAACATCACTCATTTCTCCAGTAAAAAAGTCATTTCTGACACCAACTGCGCATATTAACAAAACTCTGATGTTAATAGGAGTTAAAGAACATTAAAGTGCTTGTAGCAACCACTTCAGGGGTGTGAACTTGTGATCAGAGATTTTTCAAACGCTAACTAACCAACTAAAGAGTGCGAGATATACTATATTCTTCATCCTGAAGTAATATTCAATAAAGACAATGTAATAGCTCAATACAACATCTACTTAGATATCCCAAACCTTTCATTATTATTACTATTGAAGATGTTATTGATCCATGAAATCCAAAAGGCTGAAAACCACTCCCTCACAATGCTCTTTGTGCAAGGCCATGTAGGTAGACACAAGTCCCTCCAAAGGGAAACAGGTCTCTGGCACTCAGACTGTTCCTGCATGTGATGTGTAGCCAAATTTTAATGAAAACTAAAGTTTCCAACCACTTTTCCCAATTGACAGAGGATGGGTTAGAACAGAAGTCAGCCTAGAGTCCAGCCTAGGGGTGAGCTGCATGATTGCCAACCAGAGTTTGCTCTTCGGTGAGTTTGTGTGTGTAAGAATGCACAAATTGCAATTAATTCCCAGCGAAGTCACTCCTCAAGTTAATTAGAAATGCAAAGTGTGAGTCTAAATGTTATGAGATTATAAAATGGCTTAATAATGGGAACAATGAGATTGAAGCATATGCATTCTGGCCATGTAAATATTTCATAACAGTGCCAATCTGATTTCATTTGCCTAATCATGCCATTGATATGCAGCCACCAGCCTGCAAATAGAAAGGCTGAATTGCAGCAGATCACCCCTCTAATGTCATAATTATTAATATTGGAGGGAAATGGAGCTGCTACCCTCCAATGGAAACCGCTGGGCCTTTGGAGTTGAGATGGGGACGGCCCTGCTGGGGAAGAGGAGGAAGGTGATGGATACACCAGCCCCAGCATCCCCTTCCTGCTTCTTGGCCAGAAGTATGTAGGTAATCAGGCAGCTCAACAAATTAAAGTAATGAGAATGCTGGGGAAAAGGGTTGCAGGGCATAAATCTTCCAGCCCTCAATCAAAATCATAATGAAACACGCAGGCAACTCGAGGAAAGGAAAAGGAAGAGACATTTTGTGGCCACAAAAGATTCTGCATGCTGCGGTTCATCTGGGTGCCAGATGATGGGGTTGAGGCTTGAGCAGGGCAGCAACCTCTCTCTCCTCCTCCCTTTTGGTCTCCTCTGTTGGGTCAGCACGTTCTGTGTACTTTGTCCACAAATCTCTCTTCTATGCACAGGACCTGACTTCCTCCTGACACAAGTTTGACTCCTGTGTCTGCACTGAACTTCAGCATGTCACCCAACCCCTCCTAGTTTCAGTTTCCCCACTTATAGAATGAGGATCTCACGACTGTTGCAGAGGTTTCTTCAAGAAAAGAATGTGGGACTTCCCTGGCAGTCCAGTGGCTAAGACTCTGTGCTCCCACGGCTGGGTTCTATCTCTGGTCGGGGAACTGTATCACACATGCCACAACTAAGACCTGGTACAACCAAATAAATAAACACTGAAAAGAGAGAGAGGATTTCCCTGGTGGTCCAGTGGTTAAGAATCCACCTTCCAGGAGACACAGCTTGGCTCACCAGTCTGGGAAGATCCCACATGCCTTGGGGGAACTAACCTGGTGCCCCGCAACTGCTGAGCCAGCTCTCTAGAGGCTGTGCTCTACAACAAGAGAATCCACTGCAGTGAGAATCCCATGCAGCACAACTAGAGTGGCTGCCACCCGTTGCAACTAGAGAAGGCCCACGCACAGCTATGAAGACTCAGCACCATCACAGAGAACGAAAACCAACCAAACAAAAAATAATGTGACGTCCCTATTGAGTTACATAATGCCTTGTTTCAAAAACAATCCAGAGCAACCAGAAGGCACTCAATAAAATGCCAAATCCTGTGCACATTTTCCCAATTTCACTTTTGCAGTTTAAATTGTACATCTTCAGCCTTGAGTTTCTCTGCTTCCTTTTACTCCAAGCTATCTCCTCCTAGCCGAACAGGTCATTACCTGGAAACAGCACAAGAAGAATTCCTTTTAAAGAATAATTCTGGGAATTCCCTGGTGNTCTATTTGCCATGAAGTGATGGGACCAGATGCCATGATCTTCATTTTCTGAATGTTGAGCTTTAAGTCAATGTCATAACAATATAATTGTAATTTAGTTGTCATTATAAAATTGTACTATCGAATACAACTTAGTCTCATTATGGACAATTTCTTTATTTTTTTTTAAATTTTTTTACTTTATTTTACTTTACAATACTCTATTGGCTTTGCCATACAAGAACAACCACCATTTGTTTTTACTATCTACAAAAAGTAATAAACATAGAAAATGTTTTCAGTTTCCCTCATCAAAAAAAATTAAATAAAACAAGCTCTTTCAGACAAATATGCAGTCAATTCAAAGGTACCCTCACTATCAGGTTATTTCTCAATTTGCTTCTTCCTGTCCTAGATGATATTTGGAATTAAGGGAAGGTTTATTGTTCTGAACGGTTGGGACAAGTTGCAGGTTTTTGCTGGTTTTAGTTGCAGGGCACCTGGAGACTGGTTGGTATTTGCTAAGGTGTGTCTAGGCTGTTCCTATCATAGGCTTCCTGCTGGTGGCTGTCTGTGTAGATCATGGGTAGCATAACCTGTGCTGTGNCGGTTGGGACAAGTTGCAGGTTTTTGCTGGTTTTAGTTGCAGGGCACCTGGAGACTGGTTGGTATTTGCTAAGGTGTGTCTAGGCTGTTCCTATCATAGGCTTCCTGCTGGTGGCTGTCTGTGTAGATCATGGGTAGCATAACCTGTGCTGTGTTCAGCTTAGGCCATGCTCTGGAAAGCACAGGCAGCTTACCTTGCTGGTGGACCCCATTGGTCCTACTCATATCATAGACACTTGGTTTCTGGCAGACGTTTCCATATGCTAGAGGGGAAAAAACCAAATAAACAAAACAGCAAGTCTGATAATCAAAGTGAAAAATTACTTCTTTTTCTAGATGGAAATATATTCTCTCCCAGAGGAAGAAAAGCAATAAAATTTTGAAATAGATTAGAGAAGCTTAAATCAAGTGGTTAAAAATGATTAGCTGTTGAAAATTATTGTGAGATTTAGATGAGGTAGAGAAGAGATTTTAAAAGAGACAGGAGTAATGATTAAAAAAAAATGATGAAGATCTGAAAGTAGAGAGTATGGAAAGAGACCATACATTTTATTATGCATTTTACTTTTCTGAATCCCTCTTTCAACTTAGTAAAATGGACTGTAACTAATAATACCTACTGAGTGACTACAACTTATATTTGAAAATATATGACCAATATTCATTCTTATATAACCAGAGCTAAACAGTTTTAGGTAAAAGTGAGTTCATCTTTGGATGAAATGCTTACAACAAAAATCTCTGGTGATTAAGCACAAAAAAATAACAGCACTCTTGTGGGTACCACCTTGTTCATC